>UESW01004523.1:500159-511021 GCA_900491605.1 Calamus simplicifolius
AAGCTTGTGAGAGGAAATAAATTTCAGTGACTGTAGAGCTGCTTTCAAGATTGTTGGATCTACCTATGTCGGGTACATCTACGTTTTCTTCTGAGGACAGATGCCCAGCTCTTTCTAGACTACTTAACCGGGAGGTTGTCGGTTTTGAGGAAGTTTTTGCCAATCAGTTATCCTTAGAACTGAGACTGCTCCACAACATTTGTAGTAGAATCCTTTTTCCCAAGATATGGAGGTTTGATTATGTTTCGGAAAGGATATATTTGTGATGGATGCAATTGTAACGGGTAAACCCATTAACCTTCCATGTATGATCTTATGGTATTTTGCCGACTGTGGAGGTAAGAGAAAATCAAGTTTGCCCTATGACATGATCCTCACTAAATTTTTCCAGAGCCAAGGGATTGTCATTTCAGATAGTGAGCCTATGAGGAACTTGAGACACAGATTTTTACAGTTTAGCCACTATACATAGGATGAGTTTTATTAAGAAGAACGGAGATGGGAAAGGAAAGGTTTGATGGAAGAAGAGCAGCGGATGCTGAGGCACCGGGACCATCGGTTAGACATTCTTCGCCTGCACCTCGAGCTCTCCTATTTCTGCTCCTGCTCCTACCCCTGCTCCGTTGTTTGATCAAGCATCATCTTCATCTGTTGGCTTCACAGAACTTCAGTTAAGGCAACTCAAAGGCCTTCTTGATGATCAGTCAGAAAAATTAAAATCAGAGTTTGAAAACAAGTTTATAAATCTCAAGGAAACTCTTTACTCTTTGGATGACCGAATCACCAAGATAGAATCTACCCTTAGCACTTCTTCAGAGTCTTTGAGTGGAGATCTAAAGAACATATTTGAAGAACTTAAAGATGTCTGCGGAGATGGCGAAACATATGCTAAATGCAATGCTGAGCTCCAAGATAAAATTTTGACTGCTTGCACCTTTGTGGATGAGAGATGAAGGACTATGTGAAGATACAAACAGATGGAATGAAAAATATAATAGATCATTTGACTAGGATTGTTAGGACTCACTTTTGATGTATTAGATACTTAGTCCTTACAATGTAATGATGTTTATATTATGATGTAATGAAAAGTCTATTTTGAATTGTCAATGTAATCTCAATTTGAATGTATTTCTCCTTTGATCAATAAATGAATGATTTTGTTAAATCAAATCTTGAATGAATTAATGATTTTGTTAAATCAAATCTTGAATGAATGAATGATTATGTTTATTGCTTCTCTACCTTTTTGTTGATAACAAAAAAGGGGAAGAGTTTTATAGTTTTAGAACTGTATATGCATATGGGAGAAATTGATTAATCAAATGATATTAAAATAATTGAATGAATGGATATTTATTTGAGTTTCATGGGGGGAGCTACCTCATTCAGGGGAAGCCTAAGCCTAACTATGAAAATAAAATAATTCTCTAATCAATCATGCATAAACTCAATGTTTTTGTCATCATCAAAAAGGGGGAGATTGTTGGGGAGATTGGTGAGAATTTGATGCCCCAATCTTATTGATTTTGATGATTACCAAAAGCCATGAGTATATTAAAAGATGTAATGAGTTTATTTACATGAGCAATGAATTTATTTAGAACAATGAATGAATGTTAAAGTATAACTTTAATCAATTTGAAAGTAACTTCAAGCTCCATGTTTAAGCTTTCAAAAAGAAATTTTATACTTCATATGATAATCAATGAGTTTTTGGAACATTTCTTGAATTGATTCCTAATGTCAATTTTATTATATTCAAGTCAAAAATTTGATTTAAAATTGATCTGGAACGAATTTCAAGTCAATCAAAAAATTCTTTGATTTTTGATACGTTCCGGAGCCGACTCTAGAGTTTCAGAGTCGACTCCCCTCAGAGTACAGAAATGACTGTCTGTCTCGAGTCGACCCATGTGATTTCTCGAGTCGACCCCCGATTCTGTCGAGCCGACTCCATGACTGTGTGAGTCGACTCCGCTCAGACACCAGAGGTGTTTTTTTTGAGCATTTCGCGAGTCGACCCCCAACTTTTCATGAGTCGACCCCCGACTGTCAGGAGTCGACACTTTATTTTTGATGAGTCGACCCTTTGACTTTCTGAACATTTTTATTTTTGGTATCTCGACTTCAAGCCGACTCGCGGAAAGCATGAGTCGACTCCATTAAATCTGGGCGAGATTTTTCTGAATGCCAACTCAGCGTCAACGGTAAGATTTTTAATTAACGGCTATTTTTCTCTGTTCTAACGGCTATATTTTTGCAGAATCTATAAATAGAGAAGCCGTTTTCAAATCATACATACATATAGAGAGATATTCACTTCAAAAGAAAAGAAGAGAAAAATCAGAAAAACAGAGCTTCAATTGAAAAATCCGAGATTCAATTGAAAAAATCCGAGATTCAAATTAGAATGAAAGAAAAAGAGTGAAATCAAAGGAAGCTCTTTCTGTGCTCAAGCTCAACAATCCAAGGAAGCTTCAGAAGAAAATCCAAGAGCTATTCAAGAGCATCTCAAGTGATTTTCAACACTCAAAGAAAAGAGGAAAAGCTCAAATCAACTCCAACGTACATTCCGTGAAGAATCCGAGCTGAGGCCCGATTCTACACTTCAAAAGAGTTGAGGAAAAGAAGAAAAGCTCAAAAGCCAACCATCTGCAAATCAGGCTTTCCTAAACTTTATTCTTATATTTGTTTATCTGCTCATTGAGGAGCTTTGTAACTGAAAAAAATACTTCTATTCTTTGTGTCTAGTTCAATCTGGGGGATTGAACTAGTTGAGGTAGTCTTACCTCGGTACAAGCTTGGTATAGCTTGGGTTAGGGTTTTTGTGCTGGTGAGCCCTTGAAAACCAGCTGGGTTCGTTGTGATCCCGGGAAAACAACAAGTTTGAGTTGTGAGCTTGTAAAACAACTCTGCTGTAATCAAGGAAGATTATAGTGTGGACCCAAGTGAATCTTGGGCCGACGAAGGTTGTCTGCATTCCATGTCCTAGGAAGCGGCTTCCCATCGAGCTCTTCAATCTTGTAAGCTCCGTGACGAAGTGTCTCGGCGATCCGATAGGGTCCTTCCCAATTTGGGGCTAGCTTGCCCCCCTCCGCCGGTTTGAGACTTCAGCCCGTCGGAGGACCAGGTCTCCTGGCAAGAAAGTCTTGGGACGTACGCGGGCATTGTAGTATCTGGCAGCTCATTGTCGATAGACCGCCATCCGCAACCGCGATCGGTCCCGCACCTCCTCCACCAGGTCAAGGTTGGCCCGCAGCGGTCCGAGTTATCTTTCTCACCATACAACTCCACCCGAGGACTCGGGGAGCCTATCTCCACTGGGATAACAGCTCGGACCCAAAAACCAGGCTAAACGGAGTCTCTCCGGTAGGGGCTCGTGGCGTTGTATGGTAGGCCCACAGCACATTGTGAAGCTCCTCCACCCATCGCCCTTTGCAATCATCCAGCCGGGTTCTCAATCCTTGGAGAATGATGCGATTGGTCACTTCGGCCGCGCCATTAGTCTGGGGGTGTCCGACGGAAGTGAACCTCTGGTGGATGCCAAGTTCGGTGCAGAACTCCGGAAAGGCGCGTTATCAAACTGCCGTCCATTGTCGGTGACTAAGGTATGGGGTAGCCCGAACCGACATATGATGGACTTCCAAAAGAAGGATCTCACCTTGTTTTCAGTAATTTTAGCAAGGGCTTCGGCTTCAATCCACTTGGTGAAGTGATCAACGGCCACCAGGAGGAACTTGCGCTGTCCGGAGGCCGGAGGGAATGGTCCCAAGATATCCATACCCCACTGAGCGAATGGCCAAGGTGCCACCAAAGGGGTCAGCTGAGACGCCGGCTGTCGTTGAATATTGGCGTGGCGCTGGCAGCTATCACATTTCTTGACAAGCTCAGGCGCGTCTTCCTTCATGGTGAGCCAGTAATATCCCTGTCGTAGGGCCTTGTAGGCTAGGGCTCTGCCCCCCAGATGACTTCCACAGATGCCTTCGTGGATCTCCCGCAAGATGTAATCTGCTTCAGCTGGCCCTACGCACTTGAGGACCGGGTATGAAAATGACCTTCGATAAAGCCTCCCGTCCATTATCAGGAACCTTGGAGCCGCCGCTTGAGTAATCTAGCTTCTGCGGGGTCTTCAGGGAGGTGCCGTCGGTCAAATATCGTACATAGACATCCATCCAAGAGGGCCCCTGCTCAACTGGCAATGCTTCTCCGCCACTTCAATGCTTGGGGCCTGCAGGTGCTCCACATACGTTCTTCCCAAGGTCCCGTCGGCCGAGGTGGCCAGTCGGGACAACGCATCAGCCCTAGCGTTCTCCGCCCGGGGAATGTAGCTGACGTGAAAGTAGGAGAACTGAGAGGCCTGGGACCGCACCTCGCTTAAGTAGCGTGACATGGTTGGGTCTCTGGCCTTATATTCCCCAGCAACCTGCCGGAGACGAGCTGGGAATCTGTGAAGGCTCTCAGACGCTCCGCTCCAAGCTCCTTGGCCAGTTTCATTCCCGCAAGCAGGGCTTCATACTCGCCTGGTTATTGTAGCTGAGAACAGGAACCGGAGGGCATACTCCACTACCTCCCCTCGGGGTTTACGAGGATAAGTCCCGCTCCGCTTCCTTGTGAGTTAGCCGCTCCATCCACATGCAGGATCCACTCTTCTCCTTCTGCTCCCTCGCCGGGGGGGCTCCATGCGCGCCTCCGGATGCGACTCTTCATGGCCCTCCTCAGTCCAGGTACACTCGACCAAAAAATTAGCTAACACTTGGGACTTCATGGCAGATCTTGGCCAGATGGATAGATCAAACTTGCTCAGCTTAACGCCCACTTGGCTAAACGTTCCGAGGTGTCAGGACGATAGAATAGTTCGGAGAGGTTGGTCCGTGAGCACCACGATGGGGTGAGCTTGGAAATAGGGTCCGAAGCGCTGTGCGGAGACCACCAAGGCGAAGATGATCTTCTCAGTTCTGGTATATCTGGTCTCGGCATCATGAAGCACCTTACTGGTGTAATAGACTGGCCTCTGCATTCCATCAGCATCCATACGTATGAGCACAGAACTGACGGCCTCGGGGGAGGCTGCCAGATACAGAAGAAGCTCCTCCCCGCTCCTTGGCTTGGACAGTAACGGGGGAGTGGATAGAAATTGCTTCAACTCCTCGAAGGCGTCCTGACACTCCTTTGTCCATTCGAAGCCGTTGACCTTGTGCAATGCCTTAAAGAAGGGCAGGCATCTCTCCGCTGATCTTGACATGAAGCGACTCAGGGCTGCCACCCTCCGGTCAAGCGCTGCACTCTTTTTTGTTAGCCGGGGGCCTCATATCCAGGATGGCCCGGATCTTGTCAGGATTGGCTTCGATCCCGCGCTGAGTCACCATGAAGCCCAAGAACTTGCCCGCTGCAACCCCAAAGGCACACTTGTGGGGGTTCAGCCTCATCCGATATTGGCGCAGGTTGCTGAAGGTTTCGCAAGATCAACGACGTGGTCAGCCGCATGGGCGCTCTTGGTCAACATATCATCTACATACACCTCCATGTTGTGCCCAATCTGGCCCTCAAAGACCTTATTCATCAACCTCTGATAAGTCGCCCCGGCATTCTTCAGCCCAAACGACATCACTTTGTAGCAGTAAATTCCTTTTTCGGTGACAAAGGAAGTGGCCTCTTCATCAGCTGGGTCCATCCTTATTTGGTTGTACCCCGAAAATGCATCCATGAAGCCTCGTGCCCGACGTAGCATCCACTAACTGATCGATCCGGGGCAGCGGGAAGCTATCCTTGGGGCACGCCTTGTTAGATCGGTGAAGTCCACGCACATCCTCCAGCTCCCACTGGCCTTACGCACCATCACGACATTCGCCAGCCAGTCGGGGTAGTGCACTTCACGAATATGACCGGTCGCCAAGAGCTTCCGCACCTCTCGTCCACAGCTTTCTGTCTATCTGAGGCAAAACTTCTCTTCTTTTGTTGAATGGGTCGGCACTCAGGCTTGATGTTGAGCCGGTGGGTGATCACCTCTTCAGGGATGCCCGGCATATCCGACACCGACCAGGCGAAGATGTCATCGTTGGCTCGCAGGAAAGCGAGGAGCTGATCGCGAGCCTCCTCGGGAGCGAAGCTCCGATGCGGATCGTTCTTGCCGGGTCCTCCCGAGAGGGAAGGTCAGTAGACGCTCAGCCGTTCTCCTCTCCTCTCTAGGTCCCGGGGTCCAACACCTCTGGCGCGGGCGCATGCATCACCTCCTGCGGACCTGGAGACATGTGGCAGCAAAGTGGGGGCGGGTTCTGCTCCCCCCACATCTCCCCGACCCCTCTTTGGTGGGAAACCTCACGAAGAGCCTTTTAGTAGAGATGACGGTGTCCAAGAGGTTGAGTCCGGGCCTTCCGAGGATAGCGTTGTAGGCCAGGGGCACCCGGACCACTAGGAAGCTCATGAGGACCATGCTTTGGTGCGGGGCCGCCAGCCGTACAGGAAGGGTGATCTCCCCCTCGACTTGCACGGAGTCTCCTGTGAACCCATCAAAGGTGTGGCGATAGGTCGGAGCAGGTCAGATGATAAACTCATGCGAACAAAAGCATCGAAATTCAAAACATTCATCGAGCTCCCGCTATCGACCAAAATTCTTTTTACAGGGTGTTTGGCTATCGTCATGGACACGACGACGCTATCATTATTTTCATTAACCACCCCCTTTAAGTCCCTTTTAGAAAAAGGGATTACAGAGTCTAACTCCCCCTCCTCTCTCGGCCTCTTGGGTGGTCCACCTGCCCCAGGAAATCATCGCCACCGTCTTCTCAGTTGGAGCATTGTCGATCATCGGCGGCGGGGCGCTGACGGGCCAGGAGCTCCCGGGTTGTTCCTCTGGATGAACTTTCCCAGGTGGCCTCGCTGGATAAGGTCTTATAGCCTTCTTCAGCTGGCGACAATCGTCAGTGTCGTGCCGTGATCCCGGTGATAACGACAATAGAGGTTTTTGTTGCGGGGGATCTTCGGGTTTATTGAGGAGGGCGTTGAAGATAAGGCTCCCCTTCAATCTCGAGCAGGATCTGCGATATCGGGGCGAGCAGTGGGGTGTAGGGTCCATCTCTTGTTGGTGCAGGGGCTCGGGGACGGTTGTCTGGCTGGTGAGGAGGCTCAGGTCTCCTGGGGCGAGCTTCGATAGGTTCCGGCCGGGCCGGTTTCTTGGAGACGCTCCCACTAGCCTCGCGTCGGGAGGGTCGGCCTCGTGAGCCCGGATGTATTTCTGGGCCCGGGTCAAGAGCTCGGCATAGGAGCTGGGTGGCTTCTTATCAAGGGAGTAAGCAAAGCGAGACGGACGAAGCCCTCGCTTCAAGGCCAAAGTGGCCACTGAGTCTTTAAGATTATAAACTTCCAGGGCGGCCTCCTTGAACCGTGCCACGTAGTCCCGAAGGGACTCGCCACCCTTTTGCTGGACGGAGAATAGGCTATCGGCCACCCTTGGAATCTTCCTGCAGGCATCAAAGTGGGCCAGGAAGGCCCTCTCCAGTTGACGGAAGGAATCAATACTTCGCGGCGGCAAGCGGGAATACCAGGCTCGGGCAGCTTTCTTCAAGGTGGCTGGGAAAGCGATGCACATGAGCGAATCGGTTGCCCCCTGGACTTGCATAAGGACCTTGTAACTCTCCAGTGGTCAGGGGGTCTGTGGTCCCGTCATAAGGGTCCAGCTGAGGGAGACGAAACCGAGTGGAGATAGGCTCCTCCATGATGCGGCGAGACAGCGGTGGGCGGCTATCATAGTCCGTCTCCAGAGGGTTGGTAATCCGGCGGCTGAGCTCTTTCCAACCGCTGGTTGTACTCATCAAGTCTTCGCTCTGCCCGGCGGGCTACCCCGCCATCGAAGGACCCCTCCCTCGAAGAGTCTGAGGAAGAGGAGAGCGACGGGAGGCCGACGGGGACGCTCCACCTCCTTCTCACGTCGTCGCTTGGGAGACGCGCTGATGCGGCGAGAGGGTGAGCGGGGCCGCTTTGAGGCCTCGCGGCGGTGAGGCTTAGGTGAAGTGCGGCTAGGGCAGGCTTCTCGGGCAGGAGACCTCCTCCGAATTGAGTGCTGACTGGGCTGAGGGACTCCTGGCACCGTCGGGAGGGGTTCTGGTTGCCGTGCAATCGCCGCCTGATGTTGCAGGCCTTGGACCATTGTGGCCAAGGATTGGACTTGCGGTAAGAGCGGCAAACCGATCTTCCTGAAACTGCTGTACCGGTGCTGGTGCAGGTGCGTCGATTGGAGGAGCTGAGGGGCCAGCTGCGGGCTGATCAGCCCTTTGGCGCTGCCCCCTAGCGTGACTGACGGTGGCCTCTCGTGCATGAGTCGTCACCATTGTTTAAGAGCTTGAGGAGGGAGAAGTCAGTAACAGGTTTGAGGCTATACTTTCTTCAATCCCCCCTTCCTGGCGTGCCAATCTGATGACGCCAAGTCACTTTCTTCAAGCATCGGGAAGACGGACGTCCTTCTCTCCGGACCCCTACAAGAAAAGTCCCCGAAGACCGGATGCTCCGGTGGGGACCCTCCGACACTCAAGTTAGTTACTTGGGATCAGACAAGAACTGCTCAGCAGAAGGGAGCTGATACAGTTAGGGTTTCAGCTAGTAGGAAAAACTAGAAAACCAGAGTTCGAGCCCCTACTTACAGCGCGGGTGCGTGCTTTTATACCTGTTCGAATGTTCCATCTTTCTGTTCCAGAAGATTGCTGTCGTACCGTCACTGTGCGCGCCGAGGCGTCCCGCGTTACTTGTCAATATGGCTTTACAGGTGTCTAGCAGCCACGGTTGCATTTGGTGCGCGCCGTTGCTTGACATGACTGCGCACAGTTGCAAGTGGTAGTGAATCGTACTCCGTAATGGGGCACAATCATGTACATGACACATGCAATGCACCATACGCCTTATGAGGTATGGCCGCAAGCAGCCACGGGCACACGGCGAGTCACGTGGGTGCGCCAGGTGGCCCAAGTTGTCGTTTGGTTCGAAGGCTGGTTCACGTATGAACGTTGATGATGCCTGCGCACCCCGAGACCGGAGGGGGTCTCGAGGTTGAGATGTAGTGACCTCCCCGAGATCGGAGGGGGTCTCGGGGGTGAGATGATGCTTGTGTACCCGAGAGACCGGAGGGGGTCTCGGTGTTGAGATGCGGTGACCTCACCCCGAGATCGGAGGGGGTCTCGGAGGTGAGATGATGCTTGTGCACCCCGAGACCGGAGGGGGTTTCGGGGTCGAGATATGGTGACCTCACCCTGAGACCGGAGGGGGTCTCGAGATTGAGATAGTGACCTCTCCCCGAACCGGAGGGGTTCTCGGGGTGAGATGATGCTTGTGTACCCCGAGACCGAAGAGGGTCTCGGGGTTGAGATGCGGTGACCTCACCCCGAGACCGGAGGGGGTCTCGGGGGTGAGATGATGCTTGTGCACCCGAGACCGGAGGGGGGTCTCGGGGTCGAGATATGGTGACCTCACCCCGAGACCGGAGGGGGTCTCGGGGGTGAGATGATGCTTATGCACCCTGAGACCGGAGGGGGTCTTGGGTCGAGATGCGGTGACCTCACCCCGAGACCGGAGGGGTCTCGGGGGTGAGATGATGCTTGTGCACCCCGAGACCGGAGCGGGGTCTCGGGGTCGAGATATGGTGACCTCACCCCGAGACCGGAGGGGGTCTCGGGGTGAGATGATGCTTGTGCATCCCGAGACCGGAGGGGGTCTCGAGGTTGAGATATAGTGACCTCTCCCTGAGACCGGAGGGGTCTTTGGGGTGAGATGATGCTTGTGTACCCCGAGACCGGAGGGGGTCTCGGGGGTGAGATGATGCTTGTGCACCCCGAGACCGAGGGAGGTCTCGGGTTCGAGATATGGCGACCTCACCCCGAGACCGGAGGGGGTCTCGGGGGTGAGATGATGCTTGTGCACCCCGAGACCGGAGGGGGGTCTCGGGGTCGAGATATGGTGACTCTGTTAGCTGCTGTTACCATTTATTCTAACGGCGCTGGATCAGCCACATCAGATATTATTCCAAAATCTAATCGTGATAGGTTTATTGTCATTTTTCTAGCAATTTTGCATGCATCATATTCATTTGCTTTTTCACATTCTCCTTAACTAACTTCCAATGTTGTTACCATTGGCCTCAATGTTATCATCAACCCTCAGCATGCATCTTCACACACCAATTTCAGTCAATGGCATTATTTGGCTAGTTGACGCTCTTAGTGATGGTCTTTCTGTACAACCTAAATGGTTGTACCTATATGTAAGATGTACTGGCCATGAATGACATAGTAGTTAGTAGGAAAAAAGTCTAACAGGAAGTTAAAAGATTTGAGTATATAAAATTTCAAAGGTTGGAAAATGCCATGAGAAATTAGGCAGTGAAAAAGTAGTTATTGGAATGCCAAGGCTGGGAGATGTGGAGATGGGTTTGGCATTGGTGGTGATGCTGGAAAGGAGTTTTTTGGGGGGTTGCAAGGTTGAGAAAGTGAAGTGGAGGACAACAGTGGTTTTTGGGAGTTTCAGTTTGTGGAGTATGTCATTGGATTCTATGCAGGTTACGGAGTACTTGATGGAAATTATGGGTGTCTTGAATGTCGATTTTGGAACATTTGATGAGGATTCTTACTGGGGGATCAGACGGTCAAAATCATGGTTTTGGTGGCAAGTCCTTTGCTTGAATCTGAACAGAAAAGTGAGAAAGAGATCAAAATTGCAGGTTTGGAGCAAGTCTGTGGCTTGAAATGGACTTGTTGCCAAATATTATCCTTTTTGGTAGGCATAGATTTCATTCTTTCACTAATGCTTTCATGTATAATAAATTACTTGAGATGGTTGGATTGCTCTTATTTTGGAGTAAGATTGAAAAAAAAAAAAAA
>UESW01004523.1:514780-587695 GCA_900491605.1 Calamus simplicifolius
AGCTGAAGAAGTTAGAGTTGAGGAAGTCAGAGGAGAAGACATTCCTGAACCATCTGCTGGACCTTCTTCTGCTGGACCTGCTGGACCATCTGCTGGACCCTCAGAAGCTGGACCTAGCTCTCAACTTCCACATCAGTCAGCAATGGCATCAGAAAGATTTTCTGAGGAGCAAATTGGTCAGCTCAGGCTTTACTGGCTGAGTATGACAGTGTAAGAACAAATGATATGTGTAAATTAAGAGAGGAGTTCAATCAATTAAAGGATGAGATTAATTCAAGACTTGACATGATTTCTTTTTCAATTAGCAATTCCGTCGAATCCTTTAGCACTGATCTTCATAAAATTTTTGAAAGGATGGAAGGCATTGCAGACGGTTCTGGAAAGTATCTTCATGCTACAAGTCAACTAAAGAAAGATATCGACCTTGCCGTCTCTCAAATTGAAGCATGTCTTGAAAGCTTTAAGAAGACCCAAAAAGATGATGTTATGGAAATGATTGGACATTTAAAGAAAATTGTGTATAAGCATATTTGATTTTGATTCAATCCTAGGTTGTATCTTAGGATTTCTTGCTTTCTTTCTTAGCATGTATCTAGGATTACATACTTAAATCTGTCATTTTAGAATACATGTAATGGATCTTGCTTTGGAATACAAATGGTTGAATGAATATTACACTTTTATTACAAATTTCAATGAATGAAGTTTCCTATCTTTATTTATTCGAACCAACATCCTCGCTTTGATAACATTCTTATTGCTTTTAAACTCACCTTATTGTTGATAACAAAAAAGGGGGAGAGATAAGTGTATATGCATATAAGAAAGAGAAAGAGAAAGAAGAAAGAGAAAGAAAATGAAGAACAATTCTGAGAATTTTTAGAAAAATTCAGTTATCTACATAGGGGGAGTTATTCAATGCAGGGGGAGCTTAATAAATTTCTCCATATAAAAGTTAAATCATTTTGATTGATGTCAAGTTTTTTTTTTTATTCATTTTGAATATTGGCATCAAATTCTCTATTAGAAAGTCTCTAAGCTTTAACAATGTCTATAATTCTCAATTCAAATGAATTTTTAATGCATATACTCAAAGTTTTTGTCATCATCAAAAAGGGGGAGATTGTTGACCCAATTGAGGATTTTGATGATTAACAAAACTATTTGAGTATAACATTTGATGTTACTAATGATTTTGATTAAGTTTTTCAGATTATAAGTCTATTTGATGATCAAAATCAAGAAGGAAAATCAAGTTCTGGTTTGAATCTAATGTCAAGGTAAGACTGCAGACATTAGAGTCGACACATGGAATCGCAGAGCCGACTCCGAAAACGGCACAGACTTAGAGTCGACTCCGGGACTGTGAGAGCCGACTCTATCAGAAACAACAGAACGTTGGATTTTCAGGCCACGACTTAGAGTCGACTCCCAGACTGTTAGAGTCGACTCCAGAAGAATTTTGTGTCGACCCCAGAAAAGTCAGAGACGACTCCAGATCGAGCGGATTAAATTATTTCGAGTTAGAGCCGACTCCAGAAAAGCCAGAGCCGACTCCAGAATGTCAGACACGGCTCCAGAACTGTCAGAACGACTCTAAACTTTATCTTTATCTATTTTAATCCCAACGGCTATTGTTATTTATGGATCTAATCCTTTTTCACTTGCTTCTAACGGATAGTTTCACACTATTTGTGGATTAATCGGATCTATAAGAAGAGGGTTGATTGCATCCCAAAAAAAGAGAGAAAAAAGAAGAAAGAGGCAAAAAGAAAAGAATAGAGAAAATCCTTGAGATCCATCAGAAAAGAAAAGAGGGAAAACCTGTAAGGAAAGATCATACTCATTCCCCAAAAGAAGAGAAAGAGATTCCAAGCCTTTGCTGTTCTATTTAGAAGAAATCTCAAGAGAAGGAAGAAGCCCTAGTTTTTCCAATCTTCTGAGCCTCAAGAGCATATTCAAAGGAAGATCCATTCAAAGGAAGAGAAGGAAGAAGCCACCAAGATCTTCGAATCAGGCTTTGGTTCCTAATCTCTATTTATTGTTTCATTATTGTATATTTGCTCATTGAAGGAGCAGTTTGCTTTTGTAAAATCAAATACTGTTTGCTGGGTCAATCTGGTGATTGATTCAGTTGAGGCTGTTAGCCTTGTGCAAGCATTAGCTTGTGGTTTTAGGTTTTGTGCTGGTGAGCCTTGAAAACCAGCTGGGTTCGTTGTGCACCCGGGAAAACAACAAGTTCGAGTTGTGAGCTTGCAAAACAACTCTGCTGTAATCAGTTTGATTATAGTGTGGACCCAAGAGGTACTTGGGAGTGGACGTAGGTGTAGGTACACCGAACCACTATAAAATCTATTGTGTTTGCCGTGATTGTCTCTTTATCTTCAACTCTCTATTTATAGTTGCTTAGTTTAAATCTGTGAATCTAAGTTTTTATTTCCGCTGGGGGTTATCTTTCAAAAGAGTTTAATTTTTGAAAAACCCAATTCACCCCCCCTCTTGGGTTGCTATCTGGACCAACAAGGCGGAGGCCCCATGAGGGTCGGCAGCGGCTGCTGTGGCTTCTGCACGTATTTGCCGAGGTAGCCCCGCTGGATGAGCTCCTCGATAGCCCACTTCAAGCTATAGCAGCTGTCGGTGTCGTGGCCATAGTCCCGGTGGAACCAGCAGTAGCGGCTCTTGTCGCGGGGAGGGCCTTTCTTCATGGGAGGAGGACGTTGGAGATAAGGCTCACCCTCGATCTCCATCAGAATGTGGGATCGAGGGGCTAGAAGGGGCGTGAGCTTACTCTCGTCGGGGATGGGGCTTCGACGCCTGTTGTCGGATTGGTGAGGCGGGTCAGCTCGTCGGTGTCGAGGGGGCCCGCTGGGCTCGGGGCGAGCAGGCTTGTGGCTGGAGCTTCTTGAAGATTCCCGGCGGGTGAAGTCGGCTTCATCCGCATGGATGTATTTTGAGCCCGGAGGAGGAGATCAGAATAAGAGCTTGGGGGCTTCTTATCCAGAGAGAAAGTGAAGCGGGACGGGAGGAGTCCCCGCTTCAACGCCAACGTCGCCACCGCATCATCGAGGTGGTAGACCTTGAGGGCGGCGGCCTTAAACCGGGACACAAAGTCCCGCAGTGACTCCCCCTCCTTTTGATGGACGGAGAAAAGACTGTCGGCTACCCTTGGGATTCGCCAGCAGGCGTCGAAGTGTGCCAGAAAGGCTTTCTCCAGCTCCCAGAAGGAGTCGATGCTGTGAGGGGGCAGGCATGAGTGCCATGCACGGACGGCCTTCCGCAGAGTAGCGGGAAAGGCCTTGCAGAGAAGGGCGTCTGAAGCGCCCTAACTTGCATCATTGCCTTGTAACTCTCGAGATGGTCGAGAGGATCAGTTGTACCATCGTACGGGTCCACCTGGGGGAATCGAAACCTGGAGGGGACAGGCTCCTCCAATATCCGGCGGGTGTAGGGAGGACGGGTGTCGAACTCTTCCTCCGGTTGGTGGTTGATTTTTCTGGCAAGCTCGTCCAGCTGCTGGTTGTACTCCTCCAGGCGTTCCTCCGCCTGTCGGTTGATCGTTGGGGCCCTCCGAGATGGCTTGGAGGAGGAAGAAGAAGATGAAGAAGATAGAGAGGGAGACGGAAGTCGGGGCTTCCGCCTTGGCTCCTCATGACGATGCGGCCCCGAGGGGATTTTGCTGGGACCATGATCAGGAGACCACGGCCTCTTGGAGGGCTCGTGGCGGGATTTCCTTGGGGAGGCTGGGCGACGACCGGCCTCCAGCCGACTGGCTTCCCGCCAGCCAGCCTCCCGCCGACCGGCATCTCACCTTGGAGAACCTCCCCTCGCCGAATGCTGACTGGCGGGGGGAGTTGTTTGGTGCTGGGTGGCCACGGACTGCTGCTGTTGGAGTCAGTGGACCATGGCAGTGAGCGTTTGAACTTGTTGGGAGAGGGTCGCCAATTGCTCCGCCATTTGGGCGGCTGCGTTTGGTGGAGGGCAGGTGACTGGAGGATTGGCAACAAGGGGGTTGGCCTCTTGTTGCCTGACTGGCGGGGGAAGCCCCGCTGGATAGCTGATGGAAGCGTCCTGAGCTCGTGTCACCACCATGATTCCAAAGAGACAAGAACGGAGGGGAAGGTTTGGCCAGATGTAGCACAGGGAAGCCCTGGGAAACTTGCTACGTTTCACCCACGCACCCCGCTTCCTTGCGCGCCAATCTGATGATGCCCAATCATCGATCCTGGATGCCGGGAACGGAGCGCTTCTCGAACCTTCGCTTCACCGGGTTGCCTGCAAAGAAGTCCCAAGACCGGAGGGGATTCTCCGATGGACCCTCCGATGCCCAAGTTAGCAACTGGGGTCACAGCTGAAGAGGAGCTCGAATGAGCTCTTTGTGGTATGAAAAAAGGGATTTCAGAGAGGAGGGATTCCTTTCTGAGTGCTAAGGCAGCGATTTTGGAGATTATCGCGCATACCTGTTTACTGAGCGGGTTCACCTTTTTATAGGGGTTGACATTATCACGTGGGATTCCGTGAGGAAGGAATGTATGCGGGTTCTTGGAAGTTGTGTGGATCTGGGCTGGTTTGGTGGGTCCTATCCCATCGGAGAGGAAGAAAACAGCAGTTGGTGGGCTACGTCCCATCAGCTAGTGGGGCTGCTGGGTAGTTAGGTCCAGTCCCATCAGCAACGTGGCCAGCGGGTAGTTGGATCTGGCGTTGTTAGGTGGCGCGGGTCAGAGAGGTAACGTCCCGAGCCACTAGAGCCGTGTTGGGGCAGGTTTGGAGGAAACCGGGAAGTCTTGACTCTCGGGGGAGCCGAAGCTTGTCTGGGTCGGCCAAGGGTGGCCGGGGCCGACCTAGCCGACTAGGACGTGCCGGGTCGGGCCGAGAAGGGCCGACCAGGAAGGGTCGGGGCCAACTCGGCGGGCTTGGAGACGCCGAGGCCGAGAAGGGCCGACCTGGGAAGGTCGGGGCCGACTCGGCGGACCTGGAGACGCTGGGGCCGAGAAGGGCCGACCAGGGAAGGTCGGGGCTGACTCGGCGGGCTTGGAGATGCCGGGGCCGAGAAGGGCCGATCGGGAAAGGTCGGGGCCGACTTGGTAGGCTTGGAGATGCCGGAGCCGAGAAGGGCCGACCAGGGAAGGTCGGGGCCGACTCGGCAGACCTGGAGATGCCAGGGCCGAGAAGGGCCGACCAGGAAAGGTCGGTGCTGACTCGACGGGCTTGGAGACGCCGGGGCTGAGAAGGGCCGACCAGGAAAGGTCGGGGCCGACTCGGTGGACCTGGAGATGCCGGGACCGAGAAGGGCCAACCAGGGAAGGTCGGGGCCGACTCGGCGGGCTGGAGATGCCGGGGCCGAGAAGGGCCGACCAGGGAAGGTCAGGGCCGACTCGGCAGACCTGGAGATGCCGGGGCCGAGAAGGTCCGACCAGGAAGGTCGGGGCCGACTCGGCGGGCTTGAAGACGCAGGGCCGAGAAGGGCCGACCAGGAAAGGTCGGGGCCGACTCGGCGGACCTGGAGATGCCGGGGCCGAGAAGGGCCGATCAGGGAAGGTCGGGGCCGACTCGGCGGGCTGGAGATGCCGAGGCCGAGAAGGGCCGACCAGGGAAGGTCGGGGCCGACTCGGCGGGCTTGGAGATGCCGGGGCCGAGAAGGGCCGACCAGGGAAGGTCAGGGCCAACTCGGTAGACCTGGAGATGCCAGGGCCGAGAAGGGCCAACCAGAAAAGGTCGGGACCGACTCGGTGGGCTTAGAGATGCCGGGGCGCACCATGCCGGGACGCACCCATGCCTTTATTCTGCCGAAATTACCCTTGGGGCTACATTGGCCACATCAAATATTATAATATCCTATTCTTCTATAATTATAATACAGCAATAATATTGCTATAGTAACTATTCAAATATAAAATAATTTGATAATATGGTGACTAGACATTTCCCACCATCATATGCATTATAATAGCAAACAATAATAAAAAAAATTACTATAATAATCTTATACATATATATATAATATTTAGTATTAAATAATATTACAATATTCTAGCAATAATACTACTCCCCTAGCATTAATATACTATTTTTATAATAATGTAATATTAGTAATATAATATGATAAAAATATTATACTAATAGATTATTAATCTAGTAATAATATTATCATCATTTCAAATATGAACTCTTTCCAAAGGGCTTCCTCAATTTCTTGGAGTAAGAACTATAATTTATTTTGGCTGCAATTCTAATCGCCAATTATGATTTTTTTCCCCTTGATAATTGAAATGGAAACAACGATTGCAATAATAAGCGTGTCTTAGAAAACTGCAGCCAACTACAACTGCAGGCTGCAAGGCAATCAGACAGTCCCTAAACTTTACCAAACAAATCTTTGCCAATTTCTTAGCATGAACGTTCCTGGAGCATCTATGAGTGCCCATGTCAGAGAATAAAAAGGCCTGCAAGACCCAAAAAAAAATTCTAAGCTAAATATCACATTGCGTACGTGGCAGACGGTTTAAAAAATTTCACAAAATCACAGGCTTCTGATACACGGGTTGTTTAGAAGTTGAGTTAGCTTGCAGGAAGCATGGTAAGATGCTTCTAAAAGTTATTGCTGCTAAAGAGGCGACAACCTTCTGATTAGGCTCATCACTGCTGATGAGATTCGTATGGCATTATGAAACCTTAAGCCTGATAAGGCGCTCGGCCCGGATGGTTTTTCGCCATTATTCTTCCATCATTATGGGATATTGTTGGTCGGGAGGTCACCCAGGCTATTCAGAATGCTTTCCTGTCCAATTCCATTCCTACTGATTGAAATCGGACTCTCATACCCTTGTGCCGAAGGAAGCGCTCTGATGCCTCTTCTCCTCAGCACTTTCGCCCGATCAGTGTTTGCACTACCTTATATAAAGTTTGTGCACACCTTTTATTCTCCCGTCTGCTAGTGGTTATTCCTCAGCTTATCTCTTCTGAATAGGGGGCTTTTATTAGAGATCGGAGTATTTTCGATAATGTCCTCATTGCACAGGAGTTTATGCATGATCTCCAGAGAGCCCCAGTCAGGCAGTGTCTCATGGCTGTTAAGTTAGACATAGAGCGTGCCTACGACAGGCTAAGCTGGGGCTTTCTGCACCAAACCCTGCTTGAATTTGGTTTTCATGATATGTTTATTGACTGGATTATAGCCTGCATCCAGAAGCCGTCATTCTCTCTTATTGTTAATGGTGTGCATACCACTTTCTTCCAGTCTTCTATAGGTCTAAGACAGGGATGTCCATTATCCCCGTTTATGTTTGTTCTGGCTGCGGACGATCTGTCTCGCACTCTTCATCAAGCTCAGCAAGACTGTCGTATTGCCCCCTTTATGGCTGCTTCCTCGGGGCCCTCTATCTCCCATCTTTTTGCGGACAACTGTATTCTGTTGGGCCAGGCCTCTCTTTATAATGCTGTTAGTAATGCCTCTATCATTCAGAGCTATTGTGGTGCTTCTGGCCAGAAGGTCAATTTAGATAAGTCCACGATCTGCTTCAGCCCTAAGACTTCCAGGTCATTCAGGGATGTTATACATCAAGCTCTGGGCATTTTTAATAAGGCAGATGGGCTTTCTTATTTGGGGATCCCTCTCTTGGGTAGGCATCCTCGTATTAGTGATTATACTAACCTCGAGCGACGTATTCATGATCGGATGGATGGATGGTAGGTGACCAGTTTATCCATGATGGCGAGGATCACCCTTATACGCTCTGTCCTTGCGTCCCTCCCTATGTATCTTCTATCTAATGCTGTGGTCCCTATTACGTGTCTACGGAGGATTGAGCGTTGCTTTAGGGACTTTCTGTGAGCTTCTATGCAGGACGGTCACGGTATTCACCTACAGGCTTGGGATTCGATCTGTATGCCTCTGCGTGAAGGTGGTCTCGGTATCCAGTCTTTGCTTACTAGGAGAGAGGCTCTGCTGGCCAGGCATGCCTCGAGGTTTATTCTTGATCCTCACTGTCTCTGAAGTTCCTTCATGCGAGCTAGATATGGTGTCTGGCCTCCTTCTACGGACTCTCTACCTACTCGGGGGTATTCTTTCTTCTAGAAAGAGGTTTGTCGATATGCTCCGACTATCCTGAACAATGTTTCCTGGATGATTGGCAACGGATCCTCGATGGATGTTGCTCAAGATATTTAGATTTCGGATCTTTCCCTCTCTCGATGGTCGTTATTTATCAGTACGGATGTCCCGCCCGACATGAGGGTTCGAGAGCTCATTACTCAGGATTCCTCCTCTTGGGATACCCTGGCAGTGGCCAGGTTATTTGGGGATGAGCTTTCTTAGCGGATTCTATCCATTCCTATTATCCCGAGTCCCACCCAGGATACTAGGTTATGGCGAAGATCTTATCTCCCTAGGGCTCCCATTACGGATCTCATCGAGGAGTACAAACCCCAGCCTCAGGATTCGAGGGATGCTGGCTGGATATGAAAGCTCCCCATTCATCCCAAGGTCCAGTTATTTATATGAAAGATCATGTGAAATTATCTCCCTTCCTGCTCCTTGCTATCTAGAAGGGGTCTCCCAATTGAGGTGACTTCTCCGCTGTGTGGGGAGAAAGAGACTATTGGCCACGCGATCTTTTCCTGCCACAGATGGAGTTGGATTTGGTTGAGGATGGGTTATATATGTAAAGTGAATGGTTCTGGCTCTTCATGTTCCCTTTCCTTGATGATCTTCGGAGAACCAACCGACAACGAAGCATTCTTTGGACTATTACTGCCTATCAGATCTGGCTGTCGCGGAACCAGAGCGAAAGATCAGATCCATGATTGCTGAAAGTGGTCTTCTATTCAATAGCCTTGATTTTTATAACCATGGCCACTAGGGATCCTCTGCTACTATGGTAGCGAACCATCACACGATTTTTATACCTTGGGAGCCCCCCTTCAGGGTTTGTTAAAATTAACTTTGATGGAAGTGTTCAGGAAAGACTTGCTAGGTCTGCTTTCGTTATTCAGGGTCTGATGGTGCTTTACTGTCAGCGAACGATATTGGCTCCTTAGATTCTTCGGTCCCTATGGCGAAGCTTCATGCTGTGTGGACTGGTATCTCCTATGCTGTTCGAAGACTTCACGCTCACAACCTCTTCATTGAAGAGGATTCTCTTACTGTCATCCGGTAGCTTCAGTCGGGTTATTGTGACCATATCCCAACCAATCCTCTCCTCCGTGATATTCAGGCGATTATGTATGGTTCTCATAGAGTCCATATCCACACATCTACTAGAAAGCTAATTCAGCTGTTAACTGGGTAGCGACGGCTGTGGCATCATATGGGATTTTGGACTTGAAATCAGGGTGACCTCTGTCTCTTAGCTCTTAAGCAAATTTTGTACTCTGATATTTTTGGGCTGACTCGCACAAGGCTAGTGTGATCATCCGTCTGTACAAAAGAGAGAGAGAGAGAGAGAGAGAGAGAGGGCAACAATTACAACAGTATAAAACCTAAGCCTTACAGTGTACTTATGATTGTCCGCGCCGGTTCAAAAAGTCGTCAACAGTGATATTTTAAATGAGATACACAAAGAATCAAGTCTAATTTAAAGGCAGACCATCCATCAACAAGACCAAGCTTCATTAAAAGATTAGAAAACCTGATCATTGCCCTTTTTTATTTCAAAGAAATCCTGATCGATGCCAAAGAGCATAAAAAAGCCTTCATGCACAGTGCTGACTGGATTTGTGATCGGAAACCGCAGGTTTACCCCGTCCCACTGTGAAACCCCTTGTTCCATCTGGCATCCTTGGCCCTGGAACGGGCCTGCTTGCATACTCGCTGCTGGAACCCAATGGAATACTTCCACGTCCTGACAATATAATCGAATAAAGATTATATTCATTCTAAAACTCAATAGTGTTAATAAATAAACAATTTTACAGCTAAACATTTGAAATCCATTCCAAACCTCAATATTGCTAATAAAATAGACAATTTTATAGATAAACATCTGAAAAGACAGAAGCTTGACTCATTAATAAGCACCATTATAGTCTTGCTTTAATTCAATATATTGATTGTTTGAAGGATGAAGGCTACCAATCACCAAAGGAGTAGCGAATCTACATATGCCATTAAAAAACCAAGGGAGCTGCATAAGAAATGCTTGTGTTAAGTTGTTTAGATACATTTTTCCAAATGTGAAAGGAGGGCTAAGACCTCCTTATGAACATGGTAGACATAGCATTAGGATGTAAGAGGTCTATTTGCATGCAAAAGGAAGCTGGAATCACCAATGGTTGTGCCTAATCGATGATATAAATAAAAAATGACATAAAAATTACGTGACAAGGAGCATGAGACATGGCAAAGATTAAGGCATGACACAAGTATATTAAAGAGCCCATCATAGTGCATTGTACTGCCCTATACCGAATGTACTATACCATATCGTTATCAAACTAGTACCCTGAATATCTTGCATCAAGCATATCAATACTGTAGCAAGATGATACTAGAACGGCGTGTCGGCATTGCAAATCTTGGAGTCAATATTGCTTCATGATAGGCAAGTAAGCAAAGCTTACTTGTGAAAGTTTTCTTGCTTAAGCACTGGCGAAAATATCTAGATAGGCTAGACAAAACGGTTTTAGTGATGTGCGAAGTAGGGTGTTTGTTTAACGTACACAGAGACCGTCTAAATGTAGAGATAAATAGACAGCCGGAAAAATACACCGCAGCTTAAAGACTTAGTTTAAAATATAAATATTCCTGCGAGATAAGTAGGCTGTATTCACCCAAAGCAGAACCGAAGCCAAAGAAGCAGCTGATGGGTAGTCCAATGGCAAGGTAGATATTGAAAGTATGTATGTTTGGTTTTGAGACTGCCTGATAGACCTAATCACTAATCTTAGTGATATATCAAGGGTTCACTTGTATAAATGTGATGTTTAAATTAAGTTAATGAAATATTAACCTATGGCTCAAGTGATGATTAATGAACCAAATGATAGTATAGAATGCATGCGTGCAAGTTCACATGGGTGATCCGCCACTGGATATAAAGCATTTACTAATGATCTCCACAGCCTTAGAATTATCACACAAAGGGAAATAAATCTAGATATCTCCATTAGCATCATATACTATCCCGGCCCAGGCCACACCAAACACACACACAAGTAGCAGTAATATCAAACACATGGTTGGCTGGGTAGTTAAGGTTGGTGACTTTTTATCCTAATGTCCCCTATTTAATTTCATGCCAAAATATCTAAAAAAATATTTTTTATTAAAATATAAACAAACAACGATAACAACAAATCCTTAATCCCAAACTAGTTGGAATCGGATGCATGAATACTTTTTCTCCATTTAACTTAATTTTGAGTCATATTATTTTGTAAAATGCAAAGATTTAAATCTTTCTTTATCATTTTCTCCTTGTAATTTTTTGTTTACCTCTACCTCTTTTTTTCTTTTGCACATATCAAGTTACTCCTTCACACAAGTATATCTCTAGGTTTACATTAACATGTCCAATCCATCAAAGTCATCTTTTTCTTAATTTATCCTCCATTAGTACAATCTTCACCTTTTTATGAATGATCTGATCTCTTATTCTATCTCTTTTTGTATTACTATACAACCATCTCAATATTCTTATTTCATCCATATTCATCTCGTATGTATATTTTTCTAATTGCCCACCATTCTGTACCATAAAGCAAAGTCAGTCTTATGATATTCAAATGTACTAAAATTATATTTTAATGTATATATAAATATATATAACATATATATTATATATTTTAATGTTTTATAAAACCATTAAAATATTGATATATAAAAACATGTACATACATACACATATAAGGCTAGGCCGAGTTGGATTCGACCTAAAATACAAGCTCAACCCAACCCTATGGGCCAAAAATATAAGGCCTGGACCAACAAATTTCAAGGCCAGTCTCGAGTCAGTCCACATACCATCCAATCTATACTCACCCGTGCTTCTTGGTAAAGTAAAAGCACATTACCAAGATTGAGAAATTTAACCATATAAGACAATTAAAAGACTGATTATGTTATATAGATTAGAACAATGTTGTTAAGATTAGCCTCACAATGTAAATCATAGAGTGTAGGGTTGGATCAGATTGTGGAACAAAAGATTATTTTATTTTTTAAAATGAAAAAATGGAAAAAAATAGGGAAAAATGAGAATGGTCATATGAATAGTTATGATAGATCAAACATTAGGATCTAAGGTCCTGTAGCAATAGTTGCGAGTAGTGGGCAAAAACCAAAGGTCAAATCCTAGAGGGACTACAAGTTTAAAGCACCTCCATCAAGAAGTTTAGAACTTATATCGTAATAAAGAAAAAATGACTCAACATTGCCATGCCCTTTTATTTGTACATCACAGGTCATGCAAGACTAAAAAAAGCCATTAAAAATATCTCCAAAAGATAACACATGTCTAAATTATCATGTAACTTGAACATAGAATCATATAGTCAAATATTTAAATAAGCATAATAATCATATAGTCATCTATGTATAGCCTAGTTTCCAATTAGGCATAAATACAAGGCCACCATCATATCACAAAATACAACCACCACATAAGAGTATAGCCAAAACTCCAATTAGACAAAAAGAGAAACACAAGTCTATATCCCAAAATATGTATAGGTTGCTAGAGCAATCGACACAAATGGAATACAAAATATAATCAAAAGAATTATAAAGACTAAGCACTCAAGAGCTCAAATTAGCATGATCATCATCCTCATCACTTTCAGCCTATTGAATGACCCCATCATTTTCTTCACTTTCTTGAGAGGATTAAAACTCCTCATCATCTACTACTCAAATCTTATTGGGCTTCCTAACCATAGGCTTTCCTGATCCTACAATTAAAATTTTACAAAGGATTTTAATTGTCTAATACATTTTTAGTTTGATAATTTAGCAAATTCAGGTCCTACATTAACTAAAAACTAAATTGGGCAGTGCACTCAGCCATATTCATCCATGCTACGTCATTGGGTAGTGCAACGCCTTTTTTATTTGTGATCCATTTACATAAATTGGATCAAAAGAACTGTTAAGTTCTCTCATCTTTTACCTCTCTAAGGATGAGACTGTACTTCATTTTTTTACATAGATATGTTTCAAGAAAAGAAATAGGATAGAACAAAAAAGATTGATTATTTTTGTATATGTGAAATATTTTAAAAGGGTTGAATATTTTAAAAAGGTTGAATTTTATGTAGAATGGTCAACCTTTTTTGCTACACGATATTTCTTTTCTTGAAACATATCTACATAAAAATTTTGGTTTCATTGATTAGTTAAGCATGATGATTGTAAAAACTAGAACTATGTATTGACGCAAATTTAAAATAACGAGATACACTGAAAATCTTCAATTAATAACCCAGGAGTTTACCATTTTTAAAAAAATGCTCCAATAGCACTCACAACCCAAAGCACTACATGTGAGACTTAGAATACGAATGGCTAAGTTTTGTACATGAGCCTCCATGGTTTTCCTACCATAACTCCAGATTTTAGAACAGAGATCAAAAGATTAGTTTGGATATCTATATTCCAATATTTAAAATAAAAGGTTTTATTAGATAATAGAATTAACCAAGTGCTTGATTTTCTTGTTAGCTTCGCCAACTCTCTACCAAAACTATGCATTACCAAATGAAAGCAATTGAGCTGAGAATCAATTTTCACTCTCCTTAGAAGTAGGGCATAACTTTTCAATACCATCGTATAACCTTTGCTTGACTATCCATGCCAAAATTATCTTCATAGTAGAATGCCATGCATATATGGTAGCCCACTACATGTAGTGTGATACAATTTTAGGTTCCACCTCTCATCAATGAAATCCCAAATGGGCATGTATTTTGATCACCATGTAAACTTTTTGCAATGACTTCCTTTTCGTAACCAGCTTTTCATCCAAATCCACCTTCCTAGTAATCCTACCAAAGGTGCAACACCTCTAATACACCATTAAAAGGAATGCTAAAATAGTTTATCCTCTAATATAATATTTGCATCATTCATTCCATCTTCTCTCCCATTATTATTCAAACATGGATCTAAGTCCAACACTTTGTTCAAGAGCACTTTAAAAAGTGAGAAAACATGTGGCAAAGCAGGCTAGGAGGGCCGTATTAGATCCCTTCCCTTGATCAATTTTTCCATTGATCAATTTTTCCATCAAATTGAGCACCCATATATGCTTGTATATGCAGGATTTGGGCTTTCGTAATGGTGGCCTCATGAACATCTAATTTTCTAATATCTTCCAACATTAGATCAGTTAAATGTACAGCACAAGGAGACCAAAACAACCTTTTCCTCTTCTCTATCACCATTTGACCGGCTTTCACATCTGTGGCGATACAATCCATTACAATTTGCATGATATTCTCCTCCGCAATTTCTTCCACAACTAAATCAAAGCGAAGGAACATGTTGTCTGCATTGTTGGAAATATCCTGTGTCAACCAACCTTACAAAGTATGTGCCACTTAGACCATTTGCCAAGAAATTGATAATGGATCTATTTATTGGCTAGATCCATCTAACCACCCAACATGATAGTGCAACCCTTTTTCTCCCGTTCATTCTTTTGTGTTGCTAACGAAGAGCCCACATTCTCCACTTTTTTTCAAGCACGTGTTTCTAATCTAATGGCAGCTTAGTAGTTTTAATGCCTTTCTGGAATTTGTAACACCCCTCACCATTGTTGCAAAATAAGGATGTCTAATAACATCAAAAGAGATGGAATCTGCATAATTGAATCTTGCCTGGAAACACACTACGGCAATTTGATGTGTTCGAGCAAAGATGTTTCATACTGAAAGCCCCTCACCAAAACTTTCCATGACAATAATTACATTGCAAAAATTTCCGTTATCCAAATTAACTGGCTTCCAATGCTTTCAGGTAATATCATCAGTATTCTTCTTTCACCCTATTTTAACAACCTAAAAATCATGAGAACAAAAAGCAAGGAGCAAAGCAACATACAGATCATCAGAAAGAACCACATCCAAGACAAATAAAACAAGCAAAACAATTTCTAGAACAAAATAGAACCAAAACTAGTGCTAACATAATGGTAAGAATACTTAGTTACCCAGGCTAATGAGAGGTTTTATCTAAAACTAAATCTTTCACAAAGCATGTTCTTTTGGCCCTCCCTTGATGTAGAAGCATGTGGGAAGAATATATCTCAGATTCGGATAACAAAACCTTCAGATCCTAGCTTATTCTGCCTCCTCCCCACGATCCTTTTTCCTCTTGGAGAGGAAAAGTGCTCAGAGATAATATATTTAAAAGTGCTTAAATGACAGATAAAGAGATAGGAGGGAGCATTATTGAATTTTTTAAGGAAAAAATAAAAGGGCATTAGGTACTATTCACCAGAAATAATGAGCCTTCCCTATTTCACACTCAAAATAAAAATGTACTCTCTATTGCTCTATGGGAACAGGTATCTAGAAGCCCTTCTTAGTGCATCAGACGATACACGATTTGGATCGCATGATCCAATTCTGAATATCCCCCACCTCCAGCCCTTTTCTCTAGAAGAGGAAGAGAATATTTAAAAAGTGCTTCAAGGGCAGATGAAGATATAGGAGGGAGTAATTTTATAGGGGTGTCAGACACTATTCACTCAAAATAATGAGGCATCCCTATTTCATGCTTCAAACAGATAGAGATTCACTTGTTTTTTCCTTGCAAGAACAGACATATGGAGACCCTTTTCAATGGATTGGATGATTCATTGGATCGGCCAATCCATGATTTGAATCATGATCTAATTTTAGATTGTCAGATTGTCCTCTCTTTTCCAAAATTCATCTCATTGTATGATCTAGATTGATTTGTAGTTTTTTGATCTAGATCATGAATCAAGCAATTCTAATAACATTAGATGATTGTCATTAAAGACTAAACAACAGGATAAGCAAATATACAAATAGCAGCCATAATAGAGATTGGGATTTGAGATAGGCACATAGTAGAACAAAAAAAGATTTGGTAGCAGAAATGGATGTACAGTAAAAATGAAAAGATGGCGTATGAATCCTACAAGATGCATGAGTAAAGAATGTAATTTAGTCAGACACAAAGGTAGGATTTTTCTTTCTATTTTTGCAGCAGGAAGGGCACAAATATAGCTATAAAAAAGGCAAATCCACTTATATGATAGAAAATTGTATCAATATTTTCTCAAGATATCTTCCAGATGAACAATCTCACCAATTAAACTGACAAAATAGAATTTTAGTCCATTTCTAAAAGAATATCTATTTTGTCCATAATATATGTCTTGAGACTCCTCATCTGCTTTATGAAGCTTAAAAAATTAAAAGACACAAAGTTTATAAAATAAGTAAAAAATAAAAACTATTAGGAAATGGATATATCTAGAATAAATTTAGATCCAAATTTAGTGGAACATCCAATAGCATACAAATAGCTCAAAATACATAATTTTGCATAAAAGAGCTAATTAAAGAAGTGTCATCTAATATTCAAAATTCAAAAGCAAGAGTACCACCAAAATATGAAAATTGAGATCTCTTTTCTCGTTTTCTTTTTATTTTTTTATGTCCTCAAACAGATTGCATTCTCGAACCCTAATGGTTATAAAAGAATTTGAAGTTTTACGACAAAATTTTTAATTGTTGCATTAGTTTTGGCTTTATCCCATTCAAGTAACTTATTAAAGCTTAAAAGGAAAGAAGATGTTAAAGTAACACAATAGGATTGAATAGCAAAAATGAACTTAGTAGGATCATTATTTGGTCCATTCTGTACATCAAATTTTAAAGTAATTTTTAAGATATGCCATACCAATCCATACTGACTATACTGTACCATACCAACAAGGACCAGTACGATACTAAGATTCAATTCAGGATAAATCTAATCAGTTCGAACTAAGCGAAACCACCCAGTATTACCCGATAGCCATCTTTACCATCTGATTTCGAGCAGTACTATGGCTAAGAGAGAAGGATCAGTGACCTGACTCAGAAAATGTGTGTGTATTGTACCAACTATATTGTACCAAATCGGTAATGTACTAATACAATTCTTAATACCTATTTCAAAGATCTTAGAATTTTCAATGATAAAATTTTCAAATGTATAGACCATCCTCCCAGTCGAACTTTTGCAAAGAATCCTTTATGAACTAGTGTTCTTCCAAATGGCCTATAAGAAGCCTTTTTGTACCACTGGGAGTTGTAATAGGAATCAAATAGTTGATGTGGAAGGATTTCTTCTTAAGTTAAAAATTGCATATTGATAGGGCTGATGGAGCAACACCCAATCAACGGTGATGATCGCACCCTAGGACCTCCAGTTGGTCACCCGGTAGGACCTCCAGCCAGCCACCTAAGTAGGGCTCCAATCAGCTACTCGAGTAGGACCTTTGCGGGGCCCACACAACCCCCCCCCCCCCCATTCATGATGGTTTGTAGGATTCCGTGGCAATCTGAAATCATGACAAAGAGATTTTCGTCGCCCCTGATTACGAGACGTGAGGGGCAAATCCTGCCAACACCGTAACAGCGCTCTGGCCTAGCAAACCCTGCCAACTCTGCAACAACTGCCCTGGCCTGGCAAATCCCGCTAATTTGACCATGACCACTCTAACCCCGTAACGCAAGCTCTGACATTCAGTTACATCGTGATCTCTACGAGTTTACATAAACTGGTAAGAGGGATTCCCGACCAAGGGAACTAACACACACTCACACAGAGGTCTTCTCCTCTAGAGCTCTAAAATACTAAAAACTCTCCTCAAATTTACAGTTGTTGCCCAGAGCACTAACTTAGGGTTGGAGGGTCCCCGCTGGAAACTTTCCGATCCAGGGACTTCTTGCAGGTCCCCGATCGTGTGAAGCCCATTAAAAGATCCCTGGACAGCTGATAAGGCGATCGGACGCTCACCGATGGTCGAGGGAGGTGTCTTGGCGATAACAGATTGGCACGCTAGGAAAGAAGGGCAGAAAAACAGATCGATAATACTAACCTGCAGATCTCTATCCCCTCTAGTTAAAATATGATGATGACGCAAGCCCAAGAGGCCTCCACCAGCCGTGTAGGAGAGCTTTCGTGGCAAGTTGAGCAGCAGGAGGCCAACCCCCTGCTCCACCATCACCACTACCTCAAACTACCCAATCCGACTAGCTTGTCGCTCTCACCCAGCAAGTTCAAGCGCTGGTAGCAGCGGTCCATGAACTACAAGAGCAGCACTCTGTGGCCACACACAACAGCAAGGTACTTTCGTACCCCCTCTAACCACTGCTCAGACCAGCTGCTAATCCACTCGCGGGAGATCTTCCCGAGAGATTCACCATGGTCACGCCTTACCAGAGCACCACCGCCGTGAAGCCCCCAAATGGCCTCATCTCCCAGTTCTCATTACGGATGGTGGCACAGGAAGGAGCCTGAACGGGGGCACCGATATTTGCCCCCTCGTTCCTCATCTTCTGAGTTAGAGGGGTCCACCGATGAACCAATCAACCGCGGGGCGAAGCGACGCCTTGATGAGTACAACAATCGGCTGAAGAACTCAGCCTCAGGCTAACCGATTAGCCAGAGAGGGACTACGATACTCATCCCTCCCTCACTCGCCGTATCATGAAGGAACTGATCTCCCATCAGTTCCGCCTCCCTCAACTAGATCTGTATGACGACAATACGGATCCACTCGATCACCTGGAGAGCTACAAGGCTCTCATGCATGTTCAGGGGCTACTAGCGCCTTTCTCTATGTTGCCTTTCCCGCCACTCTTTGGAAGGCCGCCTATGCTTGGTATTTTCGCCTCGAGCCACGCAGCATTGACTCCAAACAACTTGAGAGGAGCTTCCTGGCCTACTTCGATGCCTGCCAAAAAATCCCTCGAGTAGCGAATAGTCTCTTCTCTGTTTGACAGAAAGATGAAGAATCTCTCAAAGATTTCGTGGCCCGCTTCAAGATGGCCGCCCTCGAGGTCTACCACCTCGACGACTCGGTAGCCACATTGGCTCTAAAGCGAGGCCTCCGCCCCTCTTGCTTCACCAACTCGCTCGACAAGAAGCCTCCCAAATCCTATACTGAACTTCTAACTCGTACACAGAAGTACATATGCGCTGACAGCACGAGAGAGGCGGACGAAGGCCCAAGAAGAAGCATGCCTGTGAAGCGTCAAGCAGGTCCATCCCAAGAAGCCAGAACCCCCACGCCGACCAGATGCCCAACAGAGAAACTTAGTCCCCAAGGAGGACAACTTCACCCCTCTTCTTGCCCCCAGAGCGCACATCCTAATGGAGATTGAGGGGAAGCAGTACCTCAAGCGCCCCCATCCTCTGAAGCCATCAACAATCCGGGATAGGAATCTATACTACTGATTCCATCGGGACTACGGCCACGATACAAAGGAATGCTGCCTCCTGAGACGTGTCATTAAAGACCTGATCCAGCGCAGCTACCTAAGAAAGTATGTCCAAAGAGGACTCCCAGCTACTCCACGTCCGGGGGTCCTCTACCTACCCAGGCCAACATCGACAATGCACCCACGAGAGGACGGTCGGCATAATTTTCTGGAGGGCAGGCCACGCCTCCAAGGTCCGCGAGAGGAAGAAAGGGTAGAAGCTATGATCCCTTTCTCTGACAGGGATCTAGTTGATGCAAACAATTTAAACAATGACGGCATCGTCGTGTCCATGACAATCGCTAAACACCCTGTAAAGAGGATTCTGGTCGATAGTAGAAGCTCTGCAAATATCCTCTCTTACGATGCTTTTGTCTAGATGAATCTCTCTTCTAACTCTCTCAAACCCGTGTCCACTCCCTTGGTTGGATTCACAGGAGACTCTATGAGGGCTAAGGGCGAAATCTTCCTCCCTATTATAGCCGAGACTCCACCTTGCCAAAGCACTGTCTTCATGAAGTTCCTGGTCGTCCAGGTGCCACTAGCCTGCAACGTCATACTCCGGCGACCCGATCTGAATCTACTAGATGCGGTCATCTCACCAAACACATTCTCGTCAGATTTTTGACCATAACGGAATCGACGAGATGCGTAGTGACCAGCAGCCGGCACAACTGTGCTATCACATGACCCCTAGTCCTCAGAAATGAGCACATCGTCGACTCTGGCACTGCTAGATCCAAGGGAGTTTGAAAAGAGAAGAGAGCCAGCGGAACGTCTTTGACATTCCCGCTAGGAAATGACCCTGCAAGGATGATCCAAATCGATGAACTCCTGCCCGTGAAAGAATGAGATCAACTGCTCACCTTCTTACGGGCTAATTCGGACGTCTTTGCATGGTCGGCGGCGAACATGCCCGAAATTCCTTCGGAGATCATTACTCATAAACTCAGCATTGACCCGAAGTACCGACCAGTCCGACAGAAGAAGAGGAGCTTCAACCCTAAAAGGCAGAAGGCCATTGACGAAGAAGTCAACAAGCTTCTTGCCGCTGGACACATTCGGGAAGCTCACTATCCAAATTGGCTGGCTAACATGGTGATGGTCCGCAAGGCAAATGGGAGCTAAGGATCTGCATTAACTTCACCAACCTAAATAAGGTGTGCCCGAAGGACAACTTCCATTACCCAAAATCGACCAGTTACTTGATGCCACATTCGAACATGAGCTCTTCAGCTTCATGAATGCCTTTTCGAATTACAACCAGATACGGATGGACTCAGAAGATGAAGAGAACACCTCCTTTGTGACCGAAAGGAGGATCTACTGCTACAAGGTCATGCCCTTCGGCTTGAAGAATGCGGGACCACTTACCAAAGGTTGATAAACAAAGTATTTGAAGACCAAATTGGGCAAAATATGGAGCTATATGTCGACGACATGCTGCTTAAGAGTATTCGCACCACTGGCCATATCGCCGACCTAGATGAGACTTTCAATAACCTCCGTCGCTACCGAATAAAGTTGAACCCCCGTAAGTGCGCATTCGGAGTCACTATAGGAAATTCCTGGTTTCATGGTAACCCAGCGGAGAATTGAAGGGAAATCGAAGAGAATCCCGAGAAGATTCAAGCAACCCTTAACATGAGGCAGCCTGCTAATGAGGTGCAACAGCTCACCACCTAAAGGGTAGCGGCTTGAGTCGGATTTGTCAAGGTCTACCGAAAGGTGCCTACCTTTCTTCAAAGCCCTACACAAGGTGAACGGCTTCGATTAGATGGTGAAATGTCAGAGGGCCTTCAAGCAGCTGAAGGAATTCCTATCCTTCCCACCTCTGTTGTCAAATCTGAGAGAAAGGGAAAGTCTCTTCCTCTATCTTGCTGCCACTCCAGAGGCGGTCAATTCTATGCTTGTCTGAGTCAACTTCGATGGAACGCAAAAACTTGTCTACTACACTAGCAAGATGCTTCATGATGCGAAGACCAAATATTCCAAAGTCAAAAATTATTTTTGTACTAATAGTATCTGTCAGCAACTCCGGCCCTACTTTTAAACTCACCCGATCGTGGGCCTCACCGATCAACCCTTGAAGGCCATACTAAACCGACCAGATACCTCCGGACGCTTGGCCAAGTGGGCTATCAAACTGGGGGAGTTCAATCTCTTATCGGCCAAGGTCGACCATGAAGTCCCAAGTCCTAGCGACTTCGTGGTCGAGTGACCTGGACCACGGGCCAGCTAAAGGAGCCTCCTCCAACGGATCTGATTGTTGAGTCGAATGAGACGGAAAGACTTGGATCCTCCACGTCGACGGCACTTCCAACTCCCAGGGAAGCGGGCATGACTGATCCTTGCAAGCCCGGAAGGGACAGTGGCAGAATACGCCCTCCGTTTCCTCTTCAAGGCTACCAACAACTAAGCCGAGTACAAAGCCGTGTTGGCAGGAGTTACCTCACCGACGGCATTCTCCCCAACGATTGCGAAAAAGCCAAATCGCTCAAGCGGAGAGCTTTCAGATTCATAATAATGGACGGACGACTATACCAAAGGTCGTTCTCCTACCCCTTGCTTAAGTGCCTAGGCCCAGCCGATTCCGACTACGTCCTCCGAAAATCCATAAGGCATCTACGGGAATCACCTGGGAGGCATGTCGCTAGCATATAAGGCGCTTCGACAAGGATACTATTGGCTCACCATGTGAGAGAATGCGACCGAGCTGGTCCGAAAGTGCAACCACTGCCAATGGCATGTGCACATCCAACGACACCTGCTTCCCACCTAAGCCCACTCTCATTCATATGACCCTTTACTTAGTAGGGTATGGACATCCTTGGTCCATTCCCTTCGGCATAGGGCCAACGAAAGTTCTTGCTCGTTGCCATTGACTACTTCACTAAATGGGTCAAACTTAAGGCACTGGCACGCATCACCGAGAGGAAGGTGAAGTCTTTCTTCTGAAAGTCCATCATTTGCCGCTTCCCCACACCATCATCACCACAATGGCCAGCAATTTTATAACAAAACCTTCAAGGAATTCTACGCCGAGCTGAACATCCATCATCGGTTTACCTCTGTTGATCACCCAAAAACCAACGAAGAAGCCGAGGTTATGAATAGAACCATCCTTTAGGGCCTTCATACCCGGCTGGATGAGTTCAAAGGTAGATGGGTGGAGCTTCCGAGCATGTCGTGGGCTTACCATACAACCCTAAGGACATCCACCAAAGAGACACCATCCAGCCTCGTCTTCGAGTCGGAAGCGGTCACCCCAGTCGAGATCGACCTCCCAAGCTTGCGGATGGAGTCATACAACAAAGAAGATAACCCCACACAGCTGAAGGCCAACCTCGAGCTCAACGACGAGGCGCATGACCAAGCGCGGTCAGGATGGCAGCATTTCACCAACGAGTTGCAAGGTACTACAACGCCGTGTGCGCCTAAAGTCCTTTCGCCCCGAAGATCTCGTACTAAGGAGACCTAAAGTCTCTAAGCCAACAAAAGGGGGCAAGCTCTCCCAAATTGGGAAGGACCTTATCGGTTCACCAATGCGTTAAATAGGGGAGCATACTAGATCAAAGAACTTGATGGAAAGCCTATCCCCGCACAAAGAATGCGAAAAATCTTAGCATGTATTACCAATGATATATATAAGAGTCCATTCATGGGGAGCAAAAAGAGATTGCCTACATGCTACTTCATCGTCTAGCCTCCATGCTGATCAAAGATCCGCTTTTTGACTCCACGTCGGATGAGTCTAATCAGCTCATAGTTAGGAGATTGACCTCCCGACTCACAGTTGATGGACTCTTACTTTTCGACTTCACGTCGGATGAGTCTAGTCGGTTCACAGTTGGAAGACATCGACGTTTCGGCTCACAATTGATAGACGCCTACTTCCCGACTCCACGTTGGATGAGTCCAATCAGCTCAGTTGGGAGGCGTCAACCTCACAGCTCATAGTTAACGGACACCTACTTTTCGACTCCGCATCGGATGAGTCTAGTGGCTCATAGTTGGGAGACGTCACCTCTTGGCTCACAGTTGACGGACGTCTACTTTCCGACTCCGCATTAGATGAGTCCAGACGACTCAGCTGACGAATGCCTACTTTCAAACTCCGCATCGAATGAGTCCAGTCGGCTTACAGTTGGGAGACATCGACCTCCCAGCTCAATTGATGAATGCTTGCTTCCCAACTCCACGTCATATAAGTCCAGTCGGCTCACAGTTGGAAGGCGCCGACCTTTCGGTTCACAGTTGACAAACGCCTACTTTTCGACTCCGCGTCAAATTAGTCCAGTCAGCTCATAGTTGGAAGGATCAACTCCCCAATTTACAGTTAACAGGAACCCGCCTCCCGACTCCGAGTCGAGAGATGATAGCTAGCCATTCTCAACAGACTGAGGACCTCCAACTTCAAGTCAGCCACCCAATAGGACCTCCAGCCTCAAGCCGGCCACCTGGGTAGAACCTTCAGCCTCAAGTTGGCCACCCGGATAAGACCTCCAATCAAAAGATGATCACTGGCCGCTCCCAGCCAGCCAAGTCGCAACCAATCTGCCTCCAACCTTCCCTGAAGTTCTTCAAGCAAGCAGGTGCACAATCTTAGGGGACGTGCTGCCACAGTTGTGAATTCGTTCAAGGCAAGTGAAAGCTACCAATGTCGAAAGCAACGCAAAAAGAAGAAAGAACATCTCCATGGAAGGAGTCGGAAGCTGAAGCTAACACACAAACATAAACACAAAGGCAAGGCAGCTACTAAGTATTCAAGAAGACTAATTCGTGAAGAGAAAAAGGAAAAATCTTTTCTTGAAGTATAAAAGCATACATGAGATTGGCCTAAGCCAAGCTACAAAAAGTATATAAGGAAAAATCGATCAAAGCCGGATTACAAGAAATAAAACAAAAATACAGAGTCCAAAAAGGAGGTGGTCCTCAATGCGCGGCGGGCTTTGTCGGTTTGATCGCCTCCATCGCCGGGAAACAGCTTCCCGATTGACTCCCCCCCAAGCGGTGACGGCGCACTCCCAGCAATATCGTGACCTTTGGCTGCTTCGACGGTTGGTTGCTCCAATATCTCCTCTGGGTCCTCAGCGGTAATGGCACCCAAGTCCGTAGTGGGTAGATCCGGGACACCTTATTTTTGCATTTCTCGAACCCTTTCAGGAATGCGTTGTACGCCGCCTTGGCAACCTCGTCATTGAAGTCAGCGGACCTCTTGTACGCCTCCACGGCCTTGGCAGCCTCGGCTCTAACGGCCCGAGCCTTGACCCTAGCCTCGGCAGCCTCCTCCCTGGCCTCGGCGGCCTCCTCAACACCACCCGTGCGAGGGCCTCGGCGACCTCGACCCTTACATCATCCATGGCATGCGCCTTCGCCGCTTCCTTGCTTAGCCTAGCCCCTTCAAGCCGAGCTTCAAGATCCACCACTTTGGCCGTGGCGTCGACCCACCTCAGCTCGGCAGCCTCCGAGCACTCGGCCTTAGCCCTTGCCTTCTCCTTTGCCTCCGCAAGCCGGGCCTCCAGCCCCCCGACTTGCTTCCATAGCGCTTGAAGTTCTTGGTTTCGGGTCGCCTCACGGGCTAAGACGGAAGCAAGCTCTGCAACTGCGTTATCCGCCTGGACCCGAGTGGCAGCAACCCTCCCCCGGCAGCGCGGCAAGACTTCACAGTCCGGAGACATGCATCCCATATGGCGAGGACACTAGCCACCACCTGCACACAAAGAAGCGAGTCATGCACCAAACTACAGAAAAATAACTCAGAAGTATAAATCAAAAGTCACTTACCCAGAGCATCAAGGGGAAGAGATTGCCTAGAATCTCACCCATCCCCAGGCGCCAGACCTCCTCCCGGTCCTGCAGAAGGACGCGCTCCAACAACCACTCCGCCAAGCAGCTGTCCTGAAATGTCGAGCCTTCGGAAGAACCGAGAAGGGTGCCTTAGAGTTTCTCCGCTCCTCGGTGCGCGTAGTGGTCATCGAGAGAACCGATAGGCCAGCAGAGCTACTGGGACCCACCTCCCTGGCCGGAGTGTCGCTGGCGGGCGAAGCTGCTGCTATCGACTCAACAACCCCGTCGTCTCGAGCGCAGGCACTGGAATCGTCATCGCCTCATCGCCCCTTGGCTACGGAGGAGCTTGCTTCGCCCTTGGCTCTGCCATTGACGCCGGGCAAGCAGCCGAATCAGAGTCGGTTTCCCCCTGGGGGAAACCGAGCCTACCTCAGCTGGGGCCACCTCGCTACGAGCCCCTTGATGTTGAGGTTGAAGCAGTGCCAGGCACGACATTCGGGGTCTCTTCATCTCTTTCCCTGTGTCGCCGGCTACCTCCTTCCTCTTTTTGCCGATCCCCTTCAGTTGTTCAAGGAAGAACTTATCCCTGCAACAAGCACACAGAAAGCGAGACAAAAAACAAAAAAAAGGAAAGAAACGAAGCCCTTGCGCTCACCTAGGGTCAGCGCCAGGCTTGTGCCCACCTAGGGTCAGCACCGGGCTTGCACTGGCATCAAATAAATTCCTCTCGGATAGAAGATTCAACAAGGAGGGATCTGAGAATTCAATAATTGCTCAAATACCTCCCTATCGACCTGCTCCATGGCCGAGTTTTTGTTAGGGGACTAGTCAGGCTCCCCCTATCTCTCTCTCACCCCTTCTATCTGAGCAAAGAAAAAGCGGGATTTTCATCCCTTGATGTAGAAGGAAGGTCAAGCTTGAGCACCCTACCCTACCGAGGAGAGAAAAACCATCATCCCACTTCGAAAGGGTGGTGGCGAAGAGAGTACATGGCCCGGAATAAAGACACCCTGACTATTATGCCATGGTAATGGCAGAGCACAATGAAACCACAGATGGTCCTAATAGAGTTTGGGGACAGCTGCGTTGGAAGATCATACCTCTTCAAGAGATTGGCAACAAAGGGATGGAGGGGAAGGCAAAGTCCTGCCCTAAAGAACTCCTTGTACAGGGCAACCCCTCCAACGAGACTAGCGGTCACCCTATCGTTAGGACTAGGGGCAAACAACTCAGTCCCCTCAAGGATCCTATACCTGACCCTAAGGTTTTCCACCTCCGAAGGGGTCATGGTTGAAGGGACGCTCTCCGGACCGGCCGAACTTGGAACAGCGACCGAAGGAGCGGGATGCAATGAAGCAACCACGGGCTCACAAGCCACTGCACTACTAGCCCTATGGTGCGGGACATGGTCCGAAGAAGAAGAAGAGGCCACTGCAAATTTCTTACCCTTCCTACGGATGAGCCTAGGATCCATAGCTATCCGAGAAGGATGGAAAGACCGAGAAGGATGATCCGAAGAAAGGCGAAAAGGTCCAAAGAGACTAACCTGCAGAGCAAGAAGAGACACACGAAAGACTTAGAGAGTGGGAGAAGGAATGTTGTCTTTCTCTTCCTCTGAAAGTACTGAAAGCATAAGGAGCTCGACGGAAAGGACAGACGGCTTTTATTCAAGATTTTCAAAACAGATAAGTCATCCCGCCCAATGACTCGGCCACGTGGACGATCACAATTGGGAGCCAACATCCCAACCGTCAAACGGCCCTGCGGCGACGCCTAGGAGAACTCAATTTACGACAAGCTAATGACGAAGATATATGGCTCCTCGCCTTTTGAGGGTGTCGCCTCGATTCTATGTGACGGCCCGTCGTATACCAACGGCTCCACAATTAATGGCACCCGAATCTTAATGCACTGAGGCTCCACTCCTTTCGCTTGGAAGGTGATGGGCACGTGACCATACAAGCTCAGGAGTGGGGGAACATCTAATGGGGCTCATGGAGCAACACCCAATCAACAGTGATGATCGCACCTAAGAACCTCCAGTCGGCCATCCGGATAGGACCTCCAATTACCACCGGATAGGACCTCCAACCAACCACCCGAGTAGGACCTCCAATCGGCCACTCGGGTAAGACCTTCTGCGGGGCCCACACAACCCCTACCATTCATGATGGTTTGCAAGATTCTGCGCGATATGAAATCATACAGAGATTCTCGCCGACTCTGATTACGGAATATGGGAGGGCAAATCATGCCAACTCCGTAACGGCCATTCTGGCCCGGCAAACCATGCCAACTTTGCAATGGCCGCCCTAGCCCGGCAAATCTGCCAATCCTGACATGCCACGTGGGAAGCAAATCTTGCTAATTCGGCAATGACCACTTTGACCCCGTGACGCAAGCTCTGACATTTAGTTACATCGAGTTTATATAAACGGGTAGGAGGGACTCCCAACCAAGCAAGGTAACTAACACACACTCACACAAAGGTTTCCTCCTCTAGAACTCTCAAATACTAAAAGCTCTCCTTAAGTTTACAGCTGTTGCCCAAAGCACTAACTTGAGCGTCAGAGGGTCCCCACCGAAACTTTTCGGCCAGGAACTTCTTGTAGGTTTCCAATCAAGCGAAGCCCATCAAAGGATCCCTGGACATTCGAGAAGGTGATCGGACGTTCATTGACGGTCGAAGAGGTGTCTTGGCGACAGCACATATTATTTAGGAAGCGGTGGAGATTAACTAAGGGGCCAATGCCTAAACTTAAGATTATTATATCAAAGCTTTAAGTAAAGGAATGTGGTATCCATCGAGGCTCCGCACAAGAACTATAGAGGAAACAAAATATATGATCTTTTGGAGGTGGGGGGCATGGCCCCTACACCACCATCCTCAATGCTCACATCAGCAATGTCCATATATTTAAATTATAAATGAAATATAGTTTGATGGAATCAAAAGAAGGTGCCTAACGAATGAGGGATAGGTTTGAAAGAAATTGAAGGAAGGCAAGCCTAATATCACATAAATGGAGATGGAATGGAATATCTTAAGTCTTTTCTTAACTGGATAGACAATGGCCCAGTGGAATCCTGATATGCAACCCTAATTCAAGACCACCCCACCTTGCCTCTCATCCCACCCATGAACCTAGCTTATGAGCAAAATGCTGGCAAGGTTAAATGTTGATGTTTAGTTGGCAAATTCATCAAAGAAGCTTCATCCTTTTCATGGATATTCTTAATTCGAAGAACATGAAAGAGTTGAAAAAGTAGAATAGCATAAGATAATGAGAATAAACTGAATCTGTAATCAAGAAAATTATCTTACAGTACCATGTCCATTAGCATTTTGTTGATTGTGACCCTTTCCTCGATTCTTGTTTTGTCTCCTCTGCCCACCTTTGACAATAGCAGATTGCTCTTCCTACATTGAGAATATTTTGGAGAAGTCAGAATGAGATCTTAATTACTCAACAATAGGATGTTCAGAAAGCACATTGAAAAGTATGTAGCTAGCAATCATGACCATATCAAGATATTATCACCAAAACAGAAGGGACAAATAAAACAGCTGCACTGCAACGGTCCAGGAAAACATTTTATTTCTTTGTTTACTTTTGGCTTTCAGACCTGGTTGTTGCATGAAATTCTTTTTAAAGCAGAGAGCCAAAGAATCAATTCACATTTAATTAAAGTGACTTGGTGCTCATTACATCAGTATTTGCAAAAACTAAAGAAAGAATTATCTACAAAAGCCAACCAAAAGTAGTCAAGAAAAGAAAATCAACTTTGACCATTTGCAATGAGATTACCTTTTCTCTACAGCAATGTCACCCTGAAACTTAGATGTCACAAATATATTATTGCTCAAGTATGGAATGAACAGGCAAAAAGGCTTCAATTAATTCCATAACACAAGGACCATGGCAGTTAAATTGAGACATGCAAACACAAGGTGCATCATGAATTGCTCACAAATAAAATCACAAGCTACCAACCTCTTTCTCAGCCATCTCATCATGGAGGTCAACAGATTTCATCTTCTGACCATCTCCTGTCATTTCCGCTGTTTGAATATTATTGTTCTTCTCAGAAGAGGTCCCTTTTAGTGCTTTCTGGGTGAGCCCATACTTACCCTGGAATAAACCACATTTAATTGGAGAAAAAAGAGAGAAGGTTATCCTAAAGAAGGGCAGCCTGCAAATTACCATCCGCTTAAGCAAAAGCTGAACTCGCATACCACTTCTCCAATTTTTTTCATCGTTTAGAGTAGCCACCTGAGTCAGAATAAGAGGAATCAAATTTCTTTGCTATAAGATGATAATTTTGCAAAAAGTTCAGAAGACTATTGCAAAAAGGATATATAGCACTCACAGCACACTCAGCTGCCTCAACTGTCTTGTATTCAACTAGGGCATGCACCTGTACAACCAGAAAACACCATGAACGACTTCAGATGTTATCTATAACAACATCCCTACCTACTTAATGTAGAAACAAGTCAATTCTTGTTAAGTCATAAAAGCCATTGGATCCAAAGGAGAATGATAAAGAAGCTTTGAAAGATCTATGTCTTCACCATCAATTTTTTGCTGCAAATCTGATTTAAACAATGCATAACCACTTTTGATGGCCTCAGACGAGACAAGAAGACTTCTGATACCATCGGAATAGCAGCATAAGGGCATCAACTGATTTTTAAGGGAAATAGAATAATGCAAACATGACACAAATTGGGCATCCATTTTAATTTCACTATTATGTCACTAATAGTCAAATAAATACATCACTTCATAAACCACAGTTTCCATCATACCCAAAAGAATGCCAAAGATATTAAATCATTATGATGGATTTAATTAGGAGGCATGCTACAACAACAATAATAAAGAATTAAAAGAAATTTGGAACATGAAAACTGCATAAAAAATGATGTATGTTCAAATGAAAAATTGTATTATAAGGGTAACTAAAAAGATGTCTTAGAAAACCTAAGAGTAAGTGACAGGCATATAGAGAGATATGGTGGCGCAATGATGAGATCCAGAAAGCAAACACAGAAAAGAACCCCTCTTCCAAGGGATGCAAATAACACAATATATAGAGGACTCAGAAAATACCAATGCATATTATGATTATCCTTACAATATGTCCACAGCCAAAAGGAGGATAAGAAAATCTAAAACATGAAGCAAACTAGGAACTACAAGATCCATGAGGGTGTTAATGGAAGGAAGATTGCATTGCAGAAAACAGTTCATCAATATTGATAAAAGTTCCAAACCCAAGATCATTCAAAGATCTCCAAGCCATGAATAAAAATATTACACAAATAAATGCAGAACTTCAAGAATATAGCTAAATCAAGTATTTGATAAAGACCAAGTTGTCAAAACCATGGTTAGCCGAACCATCCCGAATGGTTTGGCCCAATTCAAGTCAGTTTGGGCCTTATGTGGGCTATTGGAGACTTAAAAGCGAGAGGGAGCCCCCCCAGTAGCTCTCATCCTCTTTTCTCTTATTTTTTTTGAAAACTTAAAATCTTCTCCATTTTTCTGGAAGATTTGAGCCAAAGTGATGCAGCATAAAGAGTGAAAGTTGAGTCAACTGATAAAAATTAAATTTAGAGATCAAACATGCAACGCTGAAGCAATTTGAATTGAAGAACCTTTCATTGATGAAATTCCTATTAAAATAAATTTTTATTAATATCACAAAAGCTGATTTTTACATTGACTTTAAAAAAAATATAGACCACAACCCTAGCTTAATTTGGCATGATCTGCTGTCATAGTATCTATTAGCTACATCCTATGTTGCTTCACAAAGAAGGAGGATTTCAACCTAAAATTAGGTATGGCTCTCAATTCTCCTTCTCCCTCTCTTTTTTTCCCACCTTAAACGGATTAAAAATGAAAAAAGGATTTTGGCATGATATTGTGATATGCTGTAGATCTAAGGATAATTTACTCATATCAACTAAAATGTTCATATGAGTATTTGATGTGTGCCATTCATCGGATTACAAGTGATCTCTTGATTATAACAAACCCAAAAGTGAATGAACTGTAATTAGCAAAGGGAATAACCTACACTAAATCAGCACCATCATCATTGCCACTCACAAGGTTCCTGCTCCACTCAATTTCTCTGCCAAGCTTCATTACAACAATGGTTGCATTAAATCATCTGGCTATCCAACCATTGATAAGCAGATGATTAATTCAAGAGCTATGGTGGATGAGCATAATAATCAAGGAAGAACAACATCTCAGGATCAAATTTTTTGAGACTCATAGAATTCTTTTCAGACTCATCATTTTGTTTCACAACCTTGGCTTCCTTTTGAGCTTGTTTCAGAGGTCAACTAGGTTTAGTGAGGCTATGTTCTTTGTAGGCATTTCAAAGCAAGGTTTGAGGTCCCAATGGTATGGCAGGCAATCCAACCATCCCGTTCCTATGAGATTAGGGGACTTGGGATGGGTGTGGGACATGGAAACCCATGTCCATGGGCTGTTTCGACTGTCCCACACTAGTTGTAAGCCTTCCAAATCTGAATGCCTCTCTTACCTCCTCAAGTAACTCACTGAAACCTTACTGTTGTTCACTGGTGCAATCATCCAACGCTCTTCCCTTGTTTTTGATCCACCATGAGGAAAGATTAATGGAGGAGAGGAAAAAGGAAAAAGGAGAACATGCGAAAGGAAGGAAAAAGGGAGAGGAAGCAAGAACACGAGGAAAGAAAGAAGGGAATGCTCAAGAGGAGGAATGGAGGATGAAGATTCCAGATGCACTAAGAGATTTTTTAAGTTATATTTAATTAGTTTAAATAACTTTTTGTTTCTTTATAACTGACCAACTAATTATAGGTCATTGTGGTTATCGAATTATATATTTCAAAGCTAAAGCACTAAAGATAAAAACACCTTGCGGTACAACTAAATTTTGTGCCATAAAATTTCTACATTTTTCATCAAGTTGCATCATTTCTTTGTCAAGAGCTTTATTAATTACAAGAGATCTCCCATGACCTAGAAAGCCACAAAAATTTGTAATGTTAGTTTTAAGTAAATATATGAACAAGGCAATATAATTAAGAAAAGTATTAGAATATTCAATCAAAAGGTCTTAGTACAATTGATATGAATAATTAATTTATCTTAAATATATTATTTTAAAATTTAAATATATTTAAAAAAAGAAATATAGTTTCATAAATAAATTAAGAAGTAAATCAAAAAATATAAAAATATAATTCCAAGTAGGTTTTAGAATGCCCAATCGAGACGGCCACTAGGACAGGACAAGATGTAAAGCATCCCTATGTATGGAGAAACCGAGACACCCTCGTCCAGCAAGAGTAAGCCATTGTCCAAGCAATAGTAAATGGAATCCAAGCTTCAACCTTCTGAATGGAGCGATAAAGTTTCCTGCCAAATCATATGAAGATTGATATAAATGATACAAATATGCAATCAACATATTGGGATCATTCCTATAAATTTGATCTTTGGACTATTCTTCTATTTTACACTAGGTGTATGTGAAGTTTGGTGATAGATTGCCATATCAAAAAGATAAATTCTTAGTTAATAGAAAATTGAAAAATGATCAAAGAAAGTGGCATGTATGCCAAAAGAAGGAAAAAGTTGGAAAACTATCAAAGAATTAAAAATATTTGAAAAAAGGAAAATCCATCGGTACGCAATTCAGCATACCTTGATCAAAATGACTAGGTGGTTCTAGGAGGTAGGCCCTTGAAATGCCCAAGCAGAACACCTAGGCGACCAACTAAGTACCTAGAGTTTGAAAAAAAATCTTTGAAATTTAATAAAATTAATACAATAGCCTTACAAAATCAAATTACCATAATATATATTTCGTTCAAAGAGAACAAAAAAAATCATATTCATAAATGTTAGATCATTAACCACTTAAGCTATTCATAATATGAACTAGCATGAGCGTATATTTTCTATAACAGATTATGAATGTTAAAAACAGCACTTTAGGATAGTCAAACAGACTAAAAGCATGCATTCACTGAAATGATCAGAAAGATGACAAAATACACACCAACACATGTCCGCAAAGATGGTGGCATAGATGATAAAATACAGAGGCACATGCCCATATATATGTCACATAGATAACAAAACACAAACATGGACACAAAGATGAACATATAGATAACTACAAAAAGACAAATGAACATGAAGATAAATACAAAGGCTCAATAGATGTACCCCACATTATAAGATAGCATATAAAGATTTCACAAAATATAAATATAAAAAAAAGCTGGAATTTAAAGAGGTAGATAAAATAGCTGTTTATAGGCAGTTGAGACCCAAGGAAGCAGCCCACCTTGGCAACCTGGAAAGCACCAGGTGCCTAAGCGGCCACATCTAACAACCTTGACAAAGATGACAAGAGAACTTTACTAATCGCTAATGTAATTCCTTAAATGTCTTAAGTTGGCCAGATTTAGGATGCACGAATACAAATATGCTTTTCATATCAGGGTCACTATACCTGAAGCAGTAAAATTTCACAAGCTAGTGATGAAGATCCTAAAGTATTAAAGATGATTTTCAGAAATAGTACGTCCATATGAAATGTATTAGCTTTTGTACCTTACTACTGATTGCAATTTGGCCCTTCCTGGTCGTTGCAGATTCCTCCAGAGAATATGGATCATGAATGGTAATATTCACAATGCTGAAATTTAAAAACTATAGTAAGTTCGTAGATTTCTTATAAATAATGAAACATCAATTTACATCAATTTAAGGCTAGAACATATTGAAATGACATACGTTCCAATGTTACCAAAGAGTTTTTGGATACTATCTTTTGAGTAATTCTCTGGCAGATTCTCCACTAAAACAGTGCATGGCTGAAGGTCAGAAGATCACAGATCAGATGTTGAGACCAATCTCTAACTGCAACAGATGACAATGTAAATAAAATATGAAGGATATACCTTGCTATCCTTGATTTCGGTAACCGGTAGAGGATGTAATCTCTTCACTTTTTTCCCATCCACACTAACAACCTGCACAGAAGGGTATAATGCAAATACAGTCATAATAAAGCTCCTGGGGACTGATAGCAACTAATCTGCACAATGACCACCAGAATACAATCCCAACAAAAAGAGTTTATGCAAAATTGATACAGTACCCAACCTTCTTCTCTCAAGAACAAAGATATCCAATGAGTACTGCATGCCAATATTAGTTGAAAGCAAAGTATGAGAACTCACGAGCTGGGATGATGTCTTGAGTGCAGCCTCTATCAAAGAGAGGTCCTGAACAAGCTTTCTCATTCTTCTGAAGGATGCAATAACTGAAATAGGAACTGCAGCAACCAAATGCCATTGACAGTTAAAAACAACTTGGCCTTGCATTGTATTTCAGAAACAATATAACAAATAACAAGTCCTTTTTTTTTTTTTTTTTTTTTTGGGGGGGGGGGGGGGGGGGGGGGGTGGTTTGGGAGGGGAGATTTTCATGCATAAGATTAATTCCTTCACATTGCATGAGTTTCTACACCGCGTATATCATTATATTTTTAAATGAAATTATCCAGCAAGTTTAATTTTCCATATGTGAAACAACCTCCACCCAGTTTTGGGTCCAAGTTGAATGTAAGTCTGAATTTTGAATACTGTAGGCACTGATTCATTTCACACATATAGGAGATGGCCTAATATTACAAAAAATATCAGAAGAACAACATAATATCCCTTATACATCAATTCAACAAAAACCAACAATCCTTGTGCCATCCGAATTTAACATATGACACATTCTCATACAAACACAGATAAAACATGTTATTGAGTTCTCAAGGGTTCTATGATAATTTGGAGTGGAGAAACATGAAGCCAAGAGCTTGTATTTCAAACCGCCATTAATAATGTGTTCTAGAAGTGCTACAATTTCCTACCCTAAAAGTAAAAAATGTTAACTAAGATTGTATAACAGGTCATTCTTGTGTGGCTGAGCATGCCTGTACACATAAAGAGACACGGACATGCAAACACATACTCATGCTTGAATGCAAAGACATTCAGGTTCACTGGCAGTTGTCATGCCTCATGCTAATGCTATGGACATCTCTCCACTGTATTTTTCCTTTGTCCATAAAAAACAGAGACAATATCTCTAACCAATAGGGGAAAAAAGGCATTAATCAATTGACTATTTCTATGCAAACCCAAATACATAATATCTGCATATGCAATCATCTTCAAAATAACAAAATCAGCCTTGCACTTTATGATGTTGCCATTGGTTATTCCACCAAATAGTCACAAAATAGCGCATTGGAGACCTAGAATGGGAGTGCATGGGTGTGCATAGACAATTTCAATTTTCTTTATGACCTAGAACTGAAACACATAACAAGGTGTGAGAATTGATAATGCACATCAGTTGTCACAATCCACAATGCCTAAATTATTGATAGTCAGTTCATGTTGGCACATGTGAACAGCTATAGTCATGTGCTCAATCACATGCCACCTCAAATCCTTTAATTAATGTCCCATCCTAATGATCTTGGGTATCCAATATCCAACTATTGAACCCTTCTGACCACCAGCCCAGGCAATCTCTGGCCCTTATCATGCATAATCCGCCAATCCCAACATTTCCTTTCTGCCAATGCAATTAGTAATTTTCCTTAAATTCTAAATTTAAATTTTCTATCATCATAAATTGGAAACAATTTCCTCAGCTTTGCCACAAGATTACATGCATCCAGTACATAAAATATTGCTCAGAATAACCACACTTCTACCCCAAAGGCTAGGAGTTAAGGTCACTTGCTTAAAAGTTAAAATAAATCATAAAAGTGAAAAGAAATGAGGCTACAAACATAACATAAACTCAAACAAAATAGCCACAAGCATGAGATATAAAGAACACAGGAATACACTGTGAACTCCATTAAGCACTGAATAAGAACATCTTAAACCCAAATATTATAACAAATTCCAGAAGGAACAAAGCGGCAGTCATTCAATATTGAGAACAGAGAATCAAATTGTAGTTGACTAAATGGTCACTTAAACTAACTTACATGCTTAGCAGACAGGAAAGTAGCTGCATTTAGATAAAATCAAAAGAACAAAAAACAAGTCCACAAGTGAACTGCAGGTGTTTTTTTCTTTTTCATTTTTCCTATTATTTCGTCAAGGTGTAAGTGGTGGAGTCTCCCCCAAGATTTCAAAAAATCTTATTGTATCCATATAATTCAGCCTTTGTCGAATTAGTTGCTGGAATTGGGAGCAGGTGTTGGTGCAGGGGATCTTTAAAAACCACTTTTATTAGGGTAGCACTTAGGAAACAGGTGCCAGTTCAAGATTCCTGAAAGTTTCCTAATTAGGTGTGTTAAGGTAGAAGATTCCAACCAGTCAGGTCCAAAACTCCATTGTAGAAGACTAGTAAAATTCCATATAAACATCACCTATATAAATAGAAGTGATTAGTATGGAAATCAAAGAGCTTGGATCCTCTCTATTTTGGGTTGGATCAGAGAGGTCCTATTTATCAATCACAGTCATCCATGTCTAGCACAATGTTCATGATTGAGTAGGCTCAACATGGCATATGACAGAAATGCCATGTGGGGCCCACTCAATCACCATCATCGTGCCCTACATGGACCATTGTGATTGGCAAACTAGGACCCAACTCAATAATAAAGGCCCTTTTTTTCTGAACATAGCTATGTGGTTAACTAGATCCAGCTAGAATACCAAAAAGGCTAACCCTATGCAATTAATCATGCTATAGGAGTTAAAATGTACATCCAACTACACATGGGCAATGCCACCTGGGCACTCTGAAGCCCAAATTCTGGGTTTTTTGGTGTCCGGGACACTCAATAATTGGGGTGGCTTATGACATGGCACTTCCTACCATTAAATCATCCAGACATCATCACTCCAGGTCTATTTCTGGCAATCCTGCATGAGAATTATCGAGCCTAACATATCAATTAGCAAACCTTTTATCAATTTTGTGAATGGAAGGAGGTGTAGCATATCAACTAGCAAATCTTTTATCAATTTTTTGAACTAAAGGACTAATCGGTCCAGCTCGTTATCTAATATAGTAATAATCAATACATGTTTACATGAACATAACTAGATATGGATATGTTTGAATATCTATTTTAAAAGTTCTGCAAGTCTGATTTTTGAAAGGCACACATGCTAGATTCTTTTGGACACTTGACATCTATTTCACACGTCCAAGTAACAGCACCCAAGGGTCAGCAGGTGGGAGGGACGTTGAGAGGAGGAGCTCAATATCTACAATTTTGAAGAACATTGCTAGAACTTCCATCGATACGAGTTCGTCCTCTTTGATAATTGTTTCCTACAGGAAAGTTTAATATATCTTGTGCCATTATATGTTTTGTTTCCAGCTTTCATACAAGTAAATGGCTTGCATTTTTTAACATTTGAATCTAAACTATTAATAAATTCATGAGATGCTTTCTGTGAGTTGCAATTTGTAACAATATTTGGGAAAAGAAATGCAAACTTACATTATCCTTATTTTTGTTTGATTTTTTTAAAAAAAAGTAGCAATCAACCATCAATTATACATTTTGTAAAACTTCTTCGAGATGCAATATGACTTCAAATTTCTATGCATCTCAAGTTTTGTCTGACTGACTCTGACACAAGGGCATAAGTTCACTTGTTTATCAAAGCAAGGAAAAAATGATAAGGAAAATATAATTTTTTTTCAAAATGTACCCTATTAAATAAATAATAATATTTAAGTTCAGATTGGTTCGATAATATTTATTCTTCTTTTCTCTGGCATGACTCCACTTAGATTCTCTCCTGAACCTCTGGAGCTAAGAGTTGGCATATTATTTTGGTGCCCCCCAAGGGTAAATCCTCACTCCACCTTGTGGACCTGTCAAAATAACCTGGCCAATCCTTAATTGATTAAATCCCCATTATTGTATTGGTAACTATAATAGCACATCGATGCACATATGCAGCTACTGATTAACCCTTGCATGCATGTTTGCAGCCATGCACAAGACTGACCTACCAAGGCACATGTTACATGCATGCAATGATAAAACACAGAAGGGACATCAGATGAGTAAGGGAGACATCACTTCCTGGCCATAACTAAGTTGATGAGCCACCTTTAGCAAGAGCTAGGCAACAATCACCAACTACAAGATCATCTGTGTTGTATCTTCATAGTCCCTTAATAGAAGAAGGAAAAGCAATGAAGAGAGAGAGAGAGAGAGAGAGAGGAGGGGGGAGGGGATTTCGATGGTTTAGTCCCTTAAAAAAATGATAAGGACTGTACTTCTGTAAATAGGACAAATAGTTTTTGTTGTCCAATTAACAATTAACTCCCTTTAATAACTCTTATATTCGATATTAAATATAATATTGATCTTTTTTCATTACACAAATACAAACATCTTCAATGATCTTTTTTTTGTTGCATAAATACAAGCATCTCCAATGGTAGAATAGGTTTGACAATTATCATTTAAATACAAAGGGTCAGAGAATTGGTTATTAATTGGACAACAGAAACTATTTGTCTCATTTATAAATAAGGTCCAAAATATCTTTTTAATAAAAAAGAGGACCATCTTGGCATTGAACTAGGAAAGGAGGTCTAATAATCAAAATCCCTTAGAGAGAGAGAGAGAGAGAGAGAGAGAGAGAGGAGGAGGAGGAGGAGAAACTAGATACCAATCCTATGAGCAATAACAAAAGAATATGAAGTGAAATTTAACAAAAACGAAACGAAACATATGAAATTAATTTGCAAAAAAAAGAAAGAAATTGAAAATAAAGCTTGATAAAGCTTGTTCTACGAACAAGTTATGTATGTAAACAATAAGTAAAAATACAAAAAAAATAATAATAATTGAAAATAGCAATTCCAGATTTTCCAGGCTCAAAGCAGAGGCCATGCTATCAAACCATCCCCTAAAAATAATTCCTGAAAAGATGATCATGAGCATATTAAACCTTTGAAAGAAATTTGGTCAGAACCACAAGATATTGTGAATAAAATAACTTGTTTTGAATTTTTCATAAATGCTCCTGTGAACATGGTGAATGAGATAGCAGTTGGTTGAGTGTCATTCAGACCCAAACCAGCTGCTTGGCAGAACTGTACAATAGCAGCACTAGAAGAATCATCTAGTAAAGGCAACCACTTGTAAGTACCTGCTTTACTTCATCAGTTTCACCTCCATCAGGTCATCATCTTAACTAAAATATGCACACTACACACACACAGCCAACCATGCAGAACTCAGCGACTGCCCATCTCTGCACCTAATGATGCACACAGCCAAAAAATACACACATACATACGTACATATATGTGTGTACATAAATATGCATGCATGCCTTCATGTATGATATAGCATACCAATTGATGGTCTTGGAAATCACATCTTAGTGAGAAAACCGAAGCGATCAGCCGCCTTCAACAGCATGTTAGCAACAGTCATCTTTAACAAGATCATCTACATTTACTCTTCATGAATACAATGTTAAACCAGAAGAAACCAAAATAAATGACTCTTTCCAGCAACAATGGCCAAAACAGAACCAAAGAAAAGAAAAGCTTGAAGAAAAACATAATAAAGTTTACCACCCATTTGAGAATTCTATCCAGATATTAAGAAAGACAACAATTAAACCTTGCTCTTTTAATAGTGTAATCAAAATAAAGTCAAAAGACAACCAATTTTAAAACAAAAGTTGGCAAATTAAGTATGTGTTTTATTGGCTCAACTTGAGCAAGAAGTAAAACAAACATGCCTTGGGGCAGGGCATTATTTGTCTAAATCAAGAAAATTATTATAGAGGACCAGATATCAGTTTTGCAAGAAATTAGAAATTTGATTCATACAACCAATGTGATGTGCCCTCGTTGTTTATGTGATAAGAGGCTTGATTTATCACGAAATAGTTTCTGGCACCTCTTATGTAGTTAAAGAAATCAGATTTGTGCCTTGTATGATTTGAGGGCTATATGTATTATTGGCTCCAATTTTTCTCCATTATTTGAAGAGTTTGCAACCCAAGAGTGCAAGCAAGTAGCTGGTGAATATGGAAGTGTCTTTGGTGTTGATTTATCCCGGTGTATGGAGAGTCCAGAGCATCTAATTATAACAAGGAACAGCAAAGGATTGTCATTTATCAGGATTCAAGTGCTATAGTTGCAAATCATTGATAATCCCTTTGTTGCAATGTGCAACTATTTGGTAAGACAGTTATTTACCTATAGTTTCCATTATTGTCTTGAATGAAGTTATTAATTTCCAATGACAGTTGGCTTATTGTAAGGAAGCCACATTTTTTTGGGATCTGAAAATTTTGTGCTTGCAACACCCTCTCCAAATTCAGGTGATTAAGGTTTAGCCTGGCTGCCCATCAAAATATTATTAAAAGAGGGTTTAAACTTGCAGGTGATGGTGTTATAGTGATAAAAGTTATTTCAGGTGCAAATTGATTTCTTCAGACAAACTACTACATGCAACCAATTAACAAGGAAAAGAAAGCAACAAAATTCAAAACTTCAGGCACCCATTTCAAAAAATAAAATAGTGAAATATATTCTGCACTCGTGCTCTTAATGTACATGATTGTAGTTCAATATCACACAGCCAATCATCAGGCCTGAAAATGTGTATTAGCTGGAATTTGATAGAGAGAGAGAGAGAGCGCGCTTTGTCTATATCATATAATCATGGGGGGAAAAAATCTTGGTAAAACAAGTGAAACATGCACCATGGGACATCTACAGTACTTACCAAATCCTTTCTTGTTCCTCTTCACAAATTTTAACAAAAACTGGTCTGTAGGAAGATTTTCATCACCAAAGTAGTATTCAACCTGCAATACCATCCACTTTTACTAAAGTAACTTCAAAGAATTTGTAAGACACAAAGGCATCAATTCAGTTAGAAAAATCAAGATTGTTCCTAAGTCTCAATGGTCCCTCAATGACCAAGCAATAATACATACACTAGCAAACAGGAATGAGTCATTTAAAATATGACTTCATTAAGACAAATGTGATTTTTGTGTTACGTTATACACAGACCACTAAACATAGGTGTTGTTTACAAAAATTAATTCAATTATTTGTGTGTGGAGGTGAGTTTTAGGCAACACATAAATTGACAACTATATTGTACAATTGATTCGACTTAGTTATGCAACTAAAATTTCCTTGATTTACAGGTTTTTCATAACTATGTTTATTGTTCTCATTCTATTTAACATGAATAAATGGCAATTATATCAATATCATCTTGGTAAAAAGCAACTTCAATCTCAAAAGAACAAGCAGAAGTACTCTTGATGCACTGAGAATAGCTGTTACTTCATGAACCTGTCCTTTCTCTTTGACAGATCGGTGCAATAGGATAAGGTTGCAATTTTGTGTTGGATCAACACTAAGTCAGACACTCCAACCTCATCCCTACTTGGCCTAACAATGATACCAAAGCATACCCATCCAAAAACCAAATTTTCAACTAAAACATATTTAGGTTAAAATGGACTACTGAAGTTCAGGATGAATCTTTAACGACACTCTGATCATATGTCTACGCTTCAATTGAAGCCAAATTTAGGTTGAGAGCCCCAAAAAGATGAATGCAATGGTTTGGAGTAAGAAACAATTTTAGCAAGATTTGGGTTTCGTCCAGGACAAAGATGCACTTCCAATGGATGCATACAACAATGAGCCCCACTTCATACCTTGTTGATTGCTGTCATCCACAGACAGCAGAGACAGCACAATGGGAAAGCAAACAGCAAATTTGCACCTATCAGCCAATAATACATGTTCCATAATTAACACTTCAGCCTAAAACAATCCAAGATTGACCAAATTTTTGATTTTGAATAATTTTGCCTGGTTTTAACCAAATTGCCAAAATTAACCAAAACTGTTGAATTATTTTATTGTTGTTTGGAGGCTAACAGCAGACTCATTCTAAATTCACATAATCTTGGGGACAAAAAGGATTGTTGATATCACCACAATGTCCCCCATTTGTTTTTCTTAAAAGCTGACATGTTGTTGTCCAAGTGTCGGGATGGGACCATTCCGTTATTATCCCAGCATTTCAATCAATACGTCTTGAAGCGAGATAGTAGCACATCCTGTTCCACAAAAAAATAGAAACGATCCTGTCTCATGGGATTTAAAACCTTGATCCTAAGCAGCAACATAGCACTTAAGATGTTAAAAGTGCACCAGTTTAACATCTTCCCTTAATTCAACCAGAAAATCTGGTTGTTGATAACAAAGTAACATCACACATGTACTCTTGCCAACTTTGCCTGACATATACTACAAGGTCATGATTATTATTAGTTCATGTAATCTGAGGGCAAACTTCTTGCATATTTTTATGCAATCCAATGTTTATACATACTCTATATTGTGATGATAAGTACTGTTTGTCAAAATGTTCATTTTCCTTGTAATTCATTAAAGTTTATCCGTTCTCCATTTTTCTACTTCATCTTGTATGCACAAGGCGCCACAGTCTCAATCACCTAAAGATTCAAGAATTAGCTTAACATCTGAGTACCATGATAAGGCCAATAAGTTACTGTTCATCGAAGGGTTCAAGGTGCCACTTTCTCAATCGCCTAAAGATTCGAGAATTAGCCTATCATCTAATTACCACAACCATCCATGCAGCTCATCTCCAACTTTCTTTGATGATATGGAAATTCCCAAACAAATCCAAAACCATCACACTGTGATATAATGCACTCTTTTTTTTTAATTCTTGAAAAAGAACCATTTGTAATATCTGCAACCACGAATTTTTTAACATACATGTAAGGTTGCAGGCAAAACCTAAAAAGTCCGTCCTTTTACTCTTATTTCACCAGTTCTTTTCCAAGAAAAAGAAACACAGAAAAGAACTGATAGATAACCATGGACATGGACGACATTTTAGACGATGAACACGAGTTCTTTAGCGATGAAGTGTCTAAATTAAAAACGTCTGAATCATTGTCGTTGTTTCTTGGATTCTTGGATTGCAGAATTGCAAGGTCCAAAAAAAAAGGATCAAGTAGATAACCTAACCAACAATAATCGGATAGAGGTTACCTGTCGCACGATCTGATCTCTGAGTTCGTCTGTGAAAACAGTGGGACCGCACGGGGCGGCCGTCCCCTCCTGGAGACCTTGATCTTCAGGGGCGTCGGATGAGATATCGGCGTCCGTCAGGGGATCGGCGGTGGAGGACGCCACCGCTTCTTGGAGGCCTCCGCCTCCGGCGAGAACCGGAGAAGCGATATCGGCAACCGGCAGATCGTCGGATAAGATATCGGCCTCCGGGATGGGATCGGCGGTGGAGGGCGCCACCTCTTCTTGGAGGCCTCTCGCCGGAGAAGTGATATCGGCATCGAGCAGACAAGCAGTGGCGCGGCGGGAGAAGAAGGGGGAGAGGATGGAGGAGGAGGGGAGGGAGGCCGCGCTTCGGTTTCCATCGTTTCGAAGGCGAGCCGCGGAAGCAGGAACGCAGATGCCCGCCTTTGGCCTGCCTTCTTCCCCTTCCTCACCTCACTCTCGGTTTGTTTTCCTCTCGGAGCTTCAATATATAAGACGGCGAGGGGCGAGTTCAAATTAGGTTGCAGCCTGGGTTCCGCTCAGCTCTGATCCAAGCCGCCCTGTGTCGGTTCGGTTCGGTTCGGACCATTTTTTAAGGCGACGGAGGCGTGCAAAGTTAAGCGCGACCAAATTGTAACCCTTTGCATGGTGTAAGCATGACAGTGCTGGGAATAAGCCAAATATTTTTTTTTATGCAAAATAAAAAAGGCATATCGAACCATCTTATATCCATTTTTGGAGACACAAGCTATTGCATCTCTTTTAAAAATAATCTTGTACCGATTCTCATACATATTTCATCATTTTTATTTAGTTTTGTATTGTCCATTGCACAATGTAAACATTACAATAAGATAATTATTATTAAAATTATGATAAAATAAATTATATATACTTAAAAATAACATTAGCCATATTATTAAAAATTATGATATTATTGTGATATTTATTAATAAATGTTTAATATTTATTATATTGCTATTATAATACTACAACCATATGTTATTTTATAATACCATACCATTGTAATATCTTATATATATTTTGTTAATATAATAAACAGTATTGCTATAAAATAGTATTTTTATGATAATATTAGCGGATACTAATATTATGTTACATTAATATAATATTATTATACAAAGTCCTAGATGTGATACCATATATAATCTATATAATATAATATCATGAAATCTAAAATTACTATAGTTTAATGTTATAATTAAATATCATTATATGATATATGTAACAACTAAAAATTTTGTAATCCTTGTAATATTAATGGCATTTTCATGTATAGTGAAAGTTGGATGGTTTCAACAATGTGTTGGTTGTGTTGGTCACTTGATAAATATAAAAAGAAAAATTTTATGGTATAAATGAGTATATTTCTTATGTTGCTAGTAATCTTAATTGAGTATTTTGAAGATTTAAGTTTTTAATCAAAATCACAAGAAAATCAAGTTTAGTTTGAGTCTATCCTTATATGTCATATTTTAGCGCTTAGAGTTGACTCTAAGGTGAGGAGTGGACTCTGACACGGTTTAACGCTTTCGGTACGCTCTCGAGTGACTCATGCAGAAAGGCAAGTCGATACGGTCAGAAAAATAGTGAGATAGCAAATTCTGCATTGTGCTCGAGTCGATTCGAGATTCTGCTCAAGCCAACCCCAAGACTGCATATAATTTCTGTGTTAAATCTTGAAAATTCCATTGTGAGCCCGTTTCAAGTCCGATTTGAGTGTTTTTATTCTGTTGGACTCCTAAAATCGAGTTCTTTGATTAGCAAGGTCTTTTCCTAAAAATATTGTATAAAGTTAAGCGTGCTCTGGTACGAGCGAAGTTGACCTTGGAAAGTCAATAAAAAAATATTTCAGAAGCAAAATGAGAAAAAGACCCTGAGGCCATTTGCTAATTTTGCTAAGGGCAGGTAGGAAAAAAAAACTCAAGGGCAAAATATTATGAACATGAGTGAGCCACATGTTTTTTAAAAAGTATGTGTTAAGAGTATTTGAGGGCAAAATAGAAATTTGCCACGCTATGTAAAGCCACTATTCATGCCTTGGTCCTTAGGTCACCGGTGAAAGAGAGTAAGAAAGAAATGAAGAAAGAAAGAAAAAGAGGAAGAAGAAGAAGAAAAGAGAAAAGGAAAGAGAAGGGAAAGAGGAAGGAATGAAAGGGAAAGCTTGGGAGTTCGTGCTTGTTTCCATGTAAGCTATAGCTTTCCTAGACCTTGCATGGCTTTAGATTTTTCTTAGATTCTTGTATTTTGAAATAATAGTAGAGGTAATCTTAGTTGGAGAAAGGATGGAAAAAAATAATGAGATATTAGTGGTTTGAGCATGCATGCATGCATAGTTTCATGAAAACCTTATGTGCAGATCGTCCTAATAGTTATTGTATCTGTGTGATGACGTAGGTCAAGAGGGTTGTTCCAGGAACAGGAACACCGGTGTTGAGTCCCATATAGGAGTGCTAATTGCTTAGGTGAGTGGGTTTCTCATAGCAAATGAAAATTTTATTTTGAACTAATATGGTGGTGTTCAATATCTAGCCATGTTATTATATGTTAGTAGTGTATTATATGTGTTTTAAACCCTGAAAAATGAGAACATAGTATATGATATTTTGATGTATGAGTTTTAAGCATGAGTTTTGATGCGTGAAGTTCAGATGCATACATGGCATATTTGCATGGTAAATTATTGAAAAAATATATTTTAGGATGCATGTATCATACAGAGCATTCGGATAGATATGGGACTGATCACCATTTAGACTGTGCCGTAGCATGAGCATTGCACACTACTATTAAGCTGGCACCTCCTTACAATTTGATCGTACGATGAACCCCAAGACCAGGGGTGAGTGCACGCTAAACCAGGCCCAGTGGGGTAGGTTGTAAGCAGCCCATGGAGGCAGGAATCATGGCTCAGTAGAGCTGGTTATTATATAGCCCGTGGGGGCAGGAAGGAAACCTGAGGTTCCAGGGTTAAGGAACAAAGCGCTTTGTCGGATGAACTACACGGGTAAGGGGTGCTATTTGTGCAGAGATCCTATTGCCAGTTCACCCACCCATCGAAAATATACCTGCAGAAGGGCGATTGTAGGGTGGTACCTCGAGGTTTCACACACAATCCAGCATTATAAAGTTTTAGGAAAAACTTGCATTTGGTTTTATAAAGGGCCAGTGGGCCAAATACATATCCAGTGGGGATGAGTTTATATGAGTGAGATGCTGGAGAATAAAAGATATCTCGGCAAGGATAAGTTTGAAAAGAGAAGCCAATGGGCAAAAATAGATCCCAATGGGGATTAGAGAGATGAGTAAAAAAATTGGGCTGTATAATAAGAATATACACACATGTATATATAGATATGTATGTTTTATAAAGTATTGCATCATGCATGGATTTTTATATAAATGAGTTATTCAAATAGTATTTCAGAACTGGTATATTATTGCAAGCATAAGCTAAGTTATAAGTTATCTTTTATCATTTAAAAATGAGTAATTATCCATGTATGAAGATATTTTTCAATGAAAAAATACTAGTATGATACTTCAGCTTAAGATGTATATTATTCGAAGAATAAGCTACATATTATGTTTTCTGAATCATGTATATAAATATGTACTTTGTGTTCATTCATGCCATATGAGTTTATTATGTTTTGATACGGTGTTGTGGTTCTCGATTTTTCCATGGTTAGGTGGTTATTCAGTCACTGAGACTTAGGTTTCACTCCTCTATGATTCATATTTACTTTTAGATCAGTGAGCCCATCTAGCATGATCAAAGAATTAGCAGAACCGACCCTTAGCTGGTGAAGCTTGCTTGGAGGCAAGATTGTATATTGATAGCTTTGTATATTGAGTTAGTATGGGATGACTTTTATGTTTATGTATATGTGTATATATATGGCGAGGTGTAGTGATGTATCTGACTTATTTGGATATTAATGAAAGACTTGTGTTTTGAAGAAATTTGAGTATAATGTATGTATCGATGATTGTGTTATCGATTGTGAATGTGATCTTATAAACTGCCTGAGAATGTTATGGAAAAAAAAAATATTGTTGGAGCTGATGATAAAAGTTTTTAACGTGATGCTTTTTTTTTGTGTGCTTATGATAGTTTATTGGAGTTTCCTACTCTTTACATAAAGGCTAGTAGAACTCTAGCCGATTACCACAGGTGCACAAGGTTGCTGTCAATTATTTCAAAGGAAAGAGGGAGCCGACAATATATGTATATATTTATGTTATATTATTATATATATACATATATATATATATTTTATGTTTGTGTATATATATCTATATGTATATATGCGTGTATATGTATCTTCATAAAAATGATTTATTATATCTTTATTCTCTAAAAATTATTATTTTGATATATACCTCTTTAATCATTCCATTTTTGCATAGATGCCCCTCATGTTATATGTGAATGAATAATCATTTTGAATGTTATGTGGCACAATTGTCTTTTTATGGTAATACCTCTCAAATAAAATTAACATTCAATTTATATTCAAAAAAGAAAAGAATGATTTGATGTTATATATGTACATAATGATTTTTAGATGATAAATATATTGTGAGCTATTTTAGCAAAGGCATACTGACAAAGTGTTTTTTTTCAAGACTTTTTGCACCTTGATATATGAGAAAATTTATTTATACCATAACATATATGGGGATTGCTTCCATTCATGAGATTGACATATTAAATGCTAGAGTTGTGCTAGAAGATGCTGCTACTCTCATGACATGTGATAATTGAACTTGTCTTTGTTGGGTAATGGGCCTAGAGTACCTAATGGGCCTTGAAAGCCTATTACCTCCTCCTTGTGTATGAATGAGAAATGGTGAGGACATTTAAGAAAAAATTAAGATATAAACATCTTCTTGAAGCTTAAGTTTCTTAGGCTTACCATAAGTGAAGAGCTTGAGGATGATGCGTAGCACGCGCACGCGCATATGCGAAGAACGCAATGGGTGCTTTGTAGACGCACTTTGCACTTTGCACTTGCGCATCATCGCAAGGAACTTGAAGGGCTTTAAATTTTTTCTAGATCATGAGGATTCGACGGTGAGACTGATCGGATTAAGATAAGGGGCTGAGATCAATTGACCGTTGATCATCGGATCAGGATCAGAACTGATCATTGATCTATCGGATGAAGGGTCAAGATGCAGTGATCAAATCACGATCGCGCAGTAACGATCCAACGGCTCACATCCATCGATTGATCGATCAACAGGACCGTTGGTATAAGGTGCCCGTCCGATCCTACAGTTGGAGATAAGGCATCGCTCCAATCAGACCATTGTGATAAGTCAACGTTTCGATCTTAAAACGATATATCAAAGCCGTGCAACTACCTATCTGATAATGTGATCATCGGATCACGATGGTGAAAAGGCATATCGGAACGTGGATTGGCTTATCTGATCGGCTGATCTTTAGATCACGGTTGTGGATCGCTTATGACACATGTAAAGGCTTATTGATATGACCATTGATCGGATCTGATCAGATCTAATGGTGCAGATCAATTCCGAAGAGTTGCTTCCAAAAAAACACCTAAAACCTATAAATAGGACCCTATACTTGCATTTGATTCATTCATTCCTAATTCAATCCGAATCAATCCTAGTCTTTTCCTCTCTTAGACATTTGCATACTCTTCTAAGGATAGTATAGCAATAGTGCATTAAAAAGAGAGAAGCATTCTTGGTTCGATATTTTTGGTGAATTGTAGTACTACTTTCATCAAAAGAAGACTGTTGTACCCTGTAAGACAATCGTCATACTGACCGTAAGCAACGTTGCGGGATGAAATTATCTTAAGGGCATAGAGTATAACTCTAGACTCAGTCTTACTATTAGGTAGCCACTATCTGCAACCAACAATCTTAAGACAATTTTCTGCTATCACGAAGTACTACTGCAGATGGCTACAATGACGACATCCGTTCAAGCCGAGAGACCGAAGAAATTCTCGGCGTGGACTTCAAGAGGTGGCAACAGAAGATGTGTTCTACCTCAAACTCTAAATCTGATCAGAGTACTGAATGAAGATCCAATAGTCCTAAAGGAAGGGGAGATCAACAAGCTAGTAGTTGCTGCAGTGTAGGCATGGAAGCATTCGGACTTTCTTTGCAAGAACTACATCCTAAATGGTCTGGATAATACCATGTACAATGTGTACAGCAGTATTGCTACTGCCAAGGAGTTATGGGCATCCCTGGATAAAAAGTACAAGACAGAGGATGCAGGATATAAGAAGTTTGTGGATGGAAGGTTCTTAAACTATAAAATGATTGACCACAAAACTGTTATAAAGCAAGTCCAAGAGCTCCAAATCATCCTGCATGAGATACATATAGAGAAAATGTCTCTTAGTGAGTCATTTCATATAGCTGCCATCATAAGAAGCTACCACCATTATGGAAGGACTTCAAGAACTATCTAAAGCATAAGCGAAAGGAGATGGACTTAAAGATCTAATTGTTCGCCTACGGATCGAGGAAGACAATAAGATCCAAGACAAGAAGACAGGAGGATAACCTGCTAAGCCTAAGGCCAACCTCATAGAAGGAAGAAAGAAACACAAGTTTCCAGGTGAAGGTTTAAACAGAAGAAGGGCAATCCAAAGAAATATAAGTTCAAGGAAAGTGCTTTGTCTGTGAAAAGCAAGGACACTATCCAAGGACTATCATTTCAAGGATAAAGAAAAGAAAGAAGTCAACATTACTGAAATCCTATCCCAAGAGATATCGGAGATGATGCTGTCAGCTGTTGTGTTTGAAGCAAACATGGTTGACAAAGCTAATGAGTGGTACATCGACACTGAGCTACCAGACATGTCTGCTCTGATAAGAGTATGTTCTCATCATATACTCCTATAAATGGTAGAAATCTGGTCATGGATAACTCCGCTACATCCAAGATAAAAGACTTGGCCGCATTGTTTTGAAGATGACATATGGCAAGGAGCTTCTACTTAACGATGTGCTACATGTCCCTGACATCCAGAAGAATCTTATATCAGGCTCCTCCTAAGCAAATATGGCTTTAGGATGGTCTTTAAGTCTGATAAATTTGTACTTACTAAGGAAGGGATATTTATTAGAAGGGTTACTTGAATAATGGATTATTCAATGTTAATGTAATGACTATACACAGAAACCTTGAAATGAATAAAGCTTCTTCTTCTGCTTATATGATTGACTCTTCTTGTTTATGGTATGATAGATTAGGACATATGAATTTTAATTCATTACAAAAATTAATAAAATTATAATTATTATCTAATCATAAATTGATCCACATTACAAGTGTGAAGTGTGTGTTGAAGCTAAGTTAGCAAAAACATTTCCTTCGGTAGAAAGAAATACTGAACCTCTTGACTTAATTCACAGTGATCTATATGACTTAAAGTTAGTTCAAACTCGAGGAGGTAAAAATATTTTATAACATTTATTGATGATTCAACAAGATACTGCTATGTGTATCTACTAAAGTCTAAAGATGAGGCTTTAGAAATGTTTAAATGTTATAAGAATGAAGTTGAAAATCAACTTGGAAAAAGATTATGACCATAAGGAGTGATAGAGGTGGTGAATACGATGCACCTTTTGATTAATTCTGTCATGGCATTATTTATCAAACTACGGCTCCTTATTCACCTCAATTTAATGGAATTGCGGAACGTAAAAACCGCACATTAAAAGAAATGACGAATGCTATATTGATAAATTCTGGTACACCATAGAATTTATGGAGAGAAGCAATTCTCTCAGCAAATCATATTCTTAATAAGATACCTTTTAAAAAGAAGGATATTACTCTATATGAGTTATGGAAAGGAAAGAAGCCTTCTTACAATTACTTAAGAGTGTGGGGGTGTCTAGCTAAAGTAGCTATTTCGAATCCCAAAAAGATCAAAATAGAACCTAAAACTGTTGATTGTATATTTATCGATTATGTACATAATAGTAGTGCATATCGCTTTCTTGTGTATAAATCAGATATAACTGATATACAGAAAAATACAATCATAGAATCAAGGAATGCAACATTCTTTGAAAATATATTTCCAAGCAAAGAAAAATTAAAAATAAGTTCAAATAAAAGAACTTATGATAATACTGCTAGTAGTAGTCATCAGGAAGAATATCCTGAAGATGAAACTAGATGCAATAAGAGACCAAAAGTTGCAAAGTCCTTTGGTCCTGATTATGTAACTTATATGTTATAAGATGAACCTCAACATTCAAGGAGGCAATGTCTAATCCAGAAGCACCCTTTTGGAAAGAAGTTGTTAATAGTGAAATTGAGTCAATCATGCACAATCATACCTGGAGTTGGTAGACTTACCATCTGGTATGAAACCTCTAGGGCGCGAGTGGATTTTTAAGAAAAAGCTAAAGGCTGATGGATTAATTGACAAGTATAAAGTCAGATTAGTGACTGAGGGCTTCAAACAAAAAGAAGGTATAGACTTCTTTGATACCTATTCACTAGTAAGTAAAATAACATCTATAAGAATGTTAATCACTTTTGCAGCCATTAACAATCTTGAAATTCATCAAATGAATATTAAAACTACTTTTTTGAATGGTGAATTAGATGAAGAAATATACATGGAAAAGCCTGAGGGATTTATTGCTCCTGGACAAAAAAAGAAGGTATATAGACTTGTTAAATCCTTATATGGATTAAAGCAAGCACCTAAGCAATAGCATATAAAATTTGATAATGTCATGTTATCAAATGAATTTAAAATAAATGAATGTGATAAATGTATATATGCCAAAACCCTGCCTGAAGGGTATGTAATAATCTGTTTATATGTAGATGACCTATTAATCATTGGTAGTAATACTGAAATGATTAAATAGACAAAGAAAATGTTGATCAAACATTTTGACATAAAAAATATGGGTGTGGGCCATGTGGCATATGCTATACTAGGGATTTGAATCACTAGAACATCTGAAAGAAATAATTATTCAATCTCATTATATTGAGAAAATATTAAATAAGTTTAAAAAGTATGATACTAGCCCAATGAAAACACCTGTAGATGTTAATCTATATTTGGCTAAGTATACTGGAGAACCCATATCTCAGTTGAAATATTCACGTATAATTGGTAGTTTAATGTATGTCATGAATTACACTCATCCTGACATAGCATATGCTGTCAATAAGTTGAGCAGATTCACAAGTAATCCAGGTCCAAATCATTGGATAGCTCTAATAAGGGTATTAAGATATCTACAATATACCCTAAGTTATGGATTACATTATTCAAGATATCTAGCTGTACTAGAAGGATACAGTGATGTATATTGGATATATAACACAGAATATACAAAATCCACAAGTGGATATGTATTCACCTTAGGAGAAGGTGCTGTGTCATGAAATCTTCTAAGCAAACATGTATAGCTCGATCCACTATGAATCTGAGTTTATTGCTTTAGAAAAGGCTGATGAAGAAGCAGAATAGCTTCGAAACCTTTTAGAAGATATTCCATATTGGCCAAAGCCTATGTCTGCAATATGCATACATTGTGATAGTCAATCGGCAATTTACAGAGCACAGAATAAAATGTATAATGGTAAGTCTAGATATATACGTCGCAGACATAATACCATTAAGCAGTTGCTTGAAATTGGTGTAATTTCTATTGACTATATTTAGTCAAAGAAAAACCTAGCGGATCCATTAATAAAGGGGTTACCAAGAGATCAAGTAAATTGTTTATCGAGGGAATGGGTTTAAAATCTATAACTGAAAAATCTTCATAGTGGATACCCAACCTAGCTGACTGGAGATCCCAAGATTTAGGTTCAAAAGGGACAACTAAATTATGAAGAGACTTGCATAGCAATAAGGATGTCCAATCCTACTCATTCCTATGATAATTGGTGCTACCTGCTAAAGGTACTAGGATAAGCATTGCTTTTAATGATTCTTATAACATAAAAATCATGTGGGGTATGGCAGGATACTCTTAATAAGAATCACCTATGTGAGTGTGAACTGGGCCAATTTTATGAGAATTTTAAGGTTTAATTCTCTAAAGCACTCATAAAATCAGGAGATGTTCGGGGCCAAAATGAACACAACCATGAGAACCAAAAGAATGCTCGGGAAAAAGTTGCGTGATTGTTATTGTCTTGGTTTACACAAAACGCTGAAAAGTTCAAGATATTATGTTCACTTTTTAGCAAGTAAACTCAATAACAACTCACAGGTTCAAAGCCGCAAGCTACCTATTCCGATACAACTTCATCCTATTATACTCTTTTAGTGTCTACATATTCATTTGCATTAAAATCCTTTATATGGGATTTGCCTTTGCTGATCTTTGATCTAAGTCCAATTTTTATTCATGTGGGGGATTGTTGGGTAATGGGCCTGAAATACCTAATGGGCCTTGAAAGCCTATAACCTCCTCCTTATGTATGAATGAGAAATTGTGAGGACATTTAGTCCCACATCAAAAAAAATCAAGAAAGGAAGGTTCACTTATATGGAAACTTCTTCCTTAAAGCTTAAGTTCCTTAGGCTTACCATAAGTGAAGAGTTTGAGGGTGATGCGTAGCATCACCCACATGCACACGCATGTACGTGTGTGAAGGGCGCAATGGGCGCTTTGTAGGCGCACTTTGCGTCGCGAGGAGCTTGAGGGACTTTAAATTTTCTTAGATCATGAGGATCCGACGGTATAGACTGATCGGATTAAGACAAGAGGCTGAGATCAATTGACCGTTGATCATCGAATCAGGATCAAATTGATCGTTGATCGATCGGATGAAGGGTCAAGATGCGGTAATCAAATCATGATCGCGATTGCGGCAGTATCGATCCAACGGCTCACACCCATCGGTTGATCGGTCAACAGGATCGTTGGAGATAAGACGCCCGTCCGATCCTGTGATTGGAGATAAGGCATCGCTTCGATCAGGCTGTTGTGATAAGTCAACGTTTCGATCTTGAAATGGCATATCAAAGCCGTGCAACCACCTATCTGATAACATGATCATCAGATCACGATGATGAAAAGGCATATTGGGACATGGATTGGCTTATCTGATCGGCTAATCTTCAGATCACGGCTGTAGATTGACTTATCACATCACGTAAAGGCTTATTGATCTGATCGTTGATCGGATCTGATCAGATCTAACAGTGTAGATCAATTCTGAAGGATTGCTTCCAAAAGACACCTAAAACCTATAAATAGGACCCTAGACTTGTAGGGAGAAATAAACTATGAGGCATGTATATTTTTAAAATTTGATAACTATTATCAATGCGGAAGCTAAAAGATTACATATTAATCTATCTAATATGCAATAAGATCATATCTTTGCCTTATATAGGATCGCTTGATCTAAAATATGTATATAAATAATCATCAAGATCATATATTGATCCTCAACGTAAGAAGTCGTACTTCTTGCCTTGAATCATGCCTTAAGGTTTAGGGATCATATCACTTACCTTAAGGGTAGTTGGTAAATCCTTTGTGCTCTGCAGCCGTTCAATCGTCCGGCCTCTAGTATCGTCCACGCGAAGCCCAAATTATCGGATTTTCGAGAGTGCTAGCTCGTGGAAAAATGACTTTGCTGATCTTGAATCCTTCTACTTGAATCTTCCTCCAAGATCCATTAAGCTTTTGCTAACACAAGAATCACCAGGATTTTATATTCTAATCTTTTTAGAATTACAATCCACGACATGTCGTGTGTTGTTGTTCTGTGTAATCTGATGAGGGATGTGCTCTATTTATAGTCTCATTTTAGCCTGCCCATTGAATTATGACATTAAGAATTCGTTGTTTGGCAAAAGGCAAAGAGACACCGAACCAAAGAGCCGCGACGCTTGGTTAATTCCGACGTTCGGTGAAAACCAAGGAGACGTGGCATTTTGTTAATTCCGATGTCGGTGAGAACCAAAGAGATGTGAATTTTAACACTTAGAATTCATCGCCTGGTTGATTCAAAGAGACACATTAATTCCACTTTAATTCTAACATTTAGAATTTCGATGGAAATGGTTTGGAGAGGATTAAATTAATACATTAAATTTTAAATGAGAATTTAATCTCTCAGACATTAGTTATCTCATCATGTGAGATACTTATGCGAGAGGTTTGGGTTCAAATGATGGTTTAATCTTATCTAAATTTATTGGACTGAACCCACATAGATCATGGTCCTAGCTCAAATCAAATTTGGCTAGTCCTGAATCTATTTAAATCCAAATCAAGTCTAATTTCAAATCAATATTTGAAATTGATTAGTCCTTCTAATAGACTTAAACCAAATGGAATCTTATTCACTTGTACTTAACCCAATTGAGATAATTCAATCAATCAAATTGATTAATTAAATCATATACGATTCTCAATCGTTGATCAGCAAATAGATCATCCTAGGAAACTTCTATGCGTGTTACTCTCTAGGTTCGAACCTAAGCCGGTAGCATAGAAACAACTCTCTATACTAATCGATGTGCCCATCTAGCAATGGAACCCGATGTCTGGATAGGTCAAAGAGTTGCCGAGCAAACTCCAAGAACCCTAAGAAACAGTTACCGTATAATTCATCCTCTTGACCACAAATGCTAAGGATGGCTTAAGAGCCTGTCAACTCTAAACAGCGAATCCATAAAGTGATTTCAATTTTAGTGATCATGTGACTTTCACATGAAGTGCCTTGGCCAAGGTCTTGCTAAATTGAAACATAAGCATTTCTCCTTTTAACGGGATAGGTCAAATTCCATCTTGATCCATAACTGACTACCACAAGTACTTGACTGCATCCAGTAACCTTTCGTAGCTAGATTAGAAATCCAGATGGTTCGGCACCTAAGTACAATGAGTTGCTTGCAAGTCACCGGTTGTGATCTTCAGGTCTAAAGGATACTTATACCCATATCTTCTCGGATTAACTCTTGACAATAGAGTATCCGAAAATGAGTCACATTCGTGAAATGTACTCCTACACTTTCACCTGTATGCCATACTAGTGTCTCTACACTCCTTGGTTAAGAGGACAACCAACAAATATGATATACAACGTCCTATAATTGATAGTACTATGGCCCTGTCATAGTATATCATTGGTCACGAACTCTTTTAAGGACCTTCAATGATAAATCCTCCTTTATCGTGAAGGAAGATCCTGAGGGCTTCATTACTATTAGAAGTTATAAGAAGATGTTCTTGTAATGAATAAACTGCCAAATAACTTTTATTAATATATCAATTTATATACAATTTACATTAGCACAATCATCAAATGATTGGCTTTAGGATACAATTCCCAACAAACTCCTACTTAGCCTAAAGCCACTCATTATAGTATCTAATACCCATCTTCAATTTATAGTCATCAAACTCCCTGATGCTGAGTGCTTTAGTAAATGGGTCACCTAGGTTTTCCTTTCCATCAATTTTCTGAAGATTTATGTCACCTCGGTCTACAATCTCTCGTATAAGATGAAATTGGTGCGCTGATGTGCTCATGATTCCTTTGCTTGAGCTATGGCACCAGTGCTGTCACTGTACAACAGGACTGGTCCATCTATGGAAGGTGCCACTCCAAGCTCGGAGATAAACTTTCACAGCTACACAGCTTCTTTCGCAACATATGATGCAGCGATGTACTCTGTCTCGCACACCGAATCTGCCACTGTATGTTGCTTGGAACTTTTCCAGTAAACAGCTCCACCATTTAGGATAAACACGAAACCCAATATACTTTTGCTATCATCATGATCTAATTGGAAACTGGAATCAGTATATCGAACAAGTTTCAAATCAGACTCTCCATAGACTAACCACTGGTCCTTAGTGTTTCTCAAATACTTAAGGATTGTCTTAACAACTTGCCAGTATTTTTCTCCTGGATCAGATTGGTATCTACTTACTACTCCTAGTGAGTATGCCACATCTGGTCTTGTACATGTTATAGTGTACATAATCGATCCCACTGCCGAAGTATATGGAATTCGACTTATACGTTCTCTTTCATTAGGAGTTGTCGGACAATCCTTCTTAGAAAGATGAATGCCATGGCCTATAGGAAGATAGTCTTTCTTGGAATTCTCCATGCTAAACCTCTTTAGCACGGTGTCAATGTACGTAGATTGGGATAAACCAAGCATCCTTTTAGATCTATCTCTATAGATCTTCATCCCTAGGATGTATGATGCTTCTTCCAGATCTTTCATGGAGAATTATGATGATAACCATGTCTTTATTCCTTGTAATGCAGGGATATCATTCCCGATTAAGAAAATATCATCCACATATAATACAAGAAATACAATAACGGAATCGCTAGCCCATTTATAAATGCAAGGTTCTTCTTTATTCTTAATAAAGCCATAAGATTTGATCACTTTATCAAATCGTATGTTCCAACTCCTAGATGTTTGCCTAAGTCCATAAATAGACTTCTGTAGCCTGCACACTTTAGACTCGTCTTCAGATATAAAACCTTCATGTTGTATCATATACACCTGTTTTCTAAATCACCATATAGAAAAGCGGTTTTAACATCCATCTGCCAAAACTCATAATCGAAGTGTGCTGCTATAGCTAGCATAATCCGAATGGATTTCAGCATTGCCACAGGAGAAAACGTTTCATCATAGTCAATACCATAACGTTGACGATACCCCTTAGCAACCAGACGTGCTTTATAGGTCTCAACCTTTCCGTCTGCGCCTCTTTTCCTCTTGAAAACCCACTTACACCCTATGGGTTTTATCCCTTCGGATGGGTCAACTAATATCTATACATTATTATCCTTCATGGAATCAAGTTCGGATTTCATGGCCTCAAGCCATTTATTAGAGTCAGTCCTTTGCATAGCATCCATATAGGTGATTGGATCCTCGTTGTTCTTATCAAGTTCAACAGGATCTTCATTCTGGACTAAGAAACCTAAGTATCTGTCCGGTTGATGTGGTACTCTACCAGATTGCCTTAATGGTGCATCTAAAATGGGTTTTGAGTTTGGTCTAATCAACTCAGATTCTAAGGGTTCACTGGTTTGTGTTGTTCCTTCTACTTGATGAACTTTCTCAAGTTTAATATTAGAGCTATTTGTTCCTTCACTAAGGAACTCCTTTTCAAGAAAAATTGCTCTATTACTAATAAACAACTTTTGTTCTTCAGTATTGTAGAAGTAATATCATTTGGTTTCTTTCGGATAGCCGATGAAAAAATTTGTCAGATTTGGGTTCAAGTTTGTCTGATTTTGCACGTTTCACATAAGCCGGACACCCCCAGACTCTCAGATAGGTGATAACCAGTTTATGTCCATACCACATCTCATGTGGAGTTTTAGAAATAGACTTACTTGGAACCTTTTTAAGAATATGACAAGCTGATTCTAATGCGTATCCTCAAAATGATATTGACAAGCTCGCAAAATCCATCATGGATCGAACCATATCTAACAGAGTTCGATTCCTTCTTTCCGACACACCGTTATGCTGCGGTGTTCCAGGAGGAGTCCATTAGGAGTAGAGGTGGGCACTGGGCCGTGCCGCCCATGGCACGGCACGGCCCAGGCCCACATGGGCCATGCCTGGCATGGCCCCGTACTGCTACAGTACCGGGCTGTGCCGGCACGGCCTAGTGAACCGTACCGTGCCGGGCGCAGAAAATTTTTTCTATTGGCCCAGCACGGCACGGCCCAAGACAAGCCTAGGCCGGCCCGCCGTGCCGTGTCGGCATGGCCCAGGTGGGCCTGGGCCGTGCCTGGCACGGCCCACCTGGGGCCTGGCCCATGCACGACTCAAATAAAAAATTATAAAAAAAATATTTTTTTGATAAATTAACAAATTATTAGGCATAAAGAAATTTTATTAATATAAAGCCACCTTACAGGTGGGGGTTTGGCATAGACCCCTACCAGTTTATTAATTTAAAATCAAAATGATACAGAAGGGAGGGGGGCTAGGCCTGACCTCCAGAACATAATACAATAAGCAAGTAAAAAAAATATAAAGAAAAAAATAAAGATGACTTACTTTAAGTTTTTAACAATTTAAAAATAAAAATATATAATTATAAAAGTAGAAGAAATGACTCACTCATCACTCATCACTCATCAGTAGTATTTGTGTCATCGTCATCTTCGCTGGTTAAGTCATGTCCACCTTTATCTTGAAGCCTCGCCTCAGCATCCAACCAATCTTTGAAGCAGATAAGCATCTCAACTGTCTTGCTAGTCATCCTACTTCTCTTTTCGTCTAAAATATGTCGACCTGCACTGAAAGCGGATTCCAATGCTACTGTGGACATCGGCACAACTAAAACATCTCGTGCAATGGCTGACATAACAGGATATTGATTGTTAACACTCTTCCATCAAGCTAATATATCTAGACTTTCTATTTGATCTTCATCATATGCAGAATGAAGATCGTTTCGTAAATAAAATTCCAATTCATTATTAAAGACGAAGAAGATGAAGAAGATGATGAAGCATGTGCGTGACTTCTAATGAATGAAAAAATAGATGACGAACGAGATCTAGAAGAAGAAGCAGAGCTTTGAACATGTATTCTAGATCCATAAATTTTATCATTATATAAATAATAAATATCATTAAGAAGTTGTGTTACCTCATTTTTAGCAGGTTCGGGATTTTGATTCATGTTTTCACAATATTGATCAATTAAAAAAATTACACCATTTAATTTAACTCTAGGATCAAAAACAGCAGCAAAGTTATGCAATGGACATATCCTATTCCAATATTCATTCCATTTAGTTTCCATATTATGTATAATAGGCATTAAAACTTTATGATATCTATATTCTTTAAATTTTTCACTAATTACATATGCTTTTTGTAAAAATGAACAAGAAGTTGGATAATAAATACCTGAAAGAACATTTGTAGCATCATAAAAAGTAACCAAAAAATCTTCTAAAATTTTACCTTGATTCCAATCAGCTTCAGTCAATGTAAATCCTAATCCACGCTCATTAATATAAGCACTTAATAAGTTCTTATATGGGTATGCATCATGTATCATGGCATAGGTACTATTCCAACGAGTTATTACATCAAGTTTAAATTTTTTAAAATGTTTACCATGATCTACACATAATTGTTTAAATTCTTGAAGTCTTGACCTTGAAGCATGAATAAAAGAAACTGCATTTCTAATTTTTGAAATAACCTCTTGAATTATGTTCATGCCAGATTGAGCAGAAAGATTTAATATATGATATGCACATCTAATATAATATAATTATCCATCTAAAATGGGATGTAAAGAGTCGTTTAATAATGCAACAGCAGAATTATTATTAGATGCATTATCAAAAGTAATTGATATTATTTTATTATTAATATTATATGAGCATGCGGTTTGATAAATAATATTTGAAATTTATTGTTCTAAATGCGGAAAATCAAAAGCACGAAAAGTAATAATTCGTTTATTTAATTGCCAATCATTATCAATATAATGAGCAGTAACAGAAATAAAATAATTACTACCTACAGATGCCGTTCAAATATCAGAAGTTAAAGAAATTTTAGCATTTAAATTTGAGAGGCTTTCCGTTAAACTTTGTTTCATTGCTAAAAAGTTTGTCATAGCCACTCTTCTAAAGGTACGCCTACTAGTTCTTTTATAAGCAGGTTGTAGGCCTAATTGAACATATCTTTCAAAATTATAAGATTCAGATAAACTAAAAGGTAATTCATCTTGAACTATCCATCTTACCAGTAATTTTCTTTGATTTTCGTGGTTATATGCAAAATTGCCTACAAGTAATTCCTCTTGTATATTAAGGAGTCCTTGCTGACTGGAATCATGCATCCTATGACTCTCTTGATGTCTTCTTAGATGCCCTGTTCCCCAGTACTAGAACAACTATAAGGTTTTGCACATTTTTTACATTTTGCTTTATAGACTCTATCAACCATAATTCTATCGAAATCAATCCAAACATTACTAGTCCTCTTACGAGAAGAGGTTTGACACTCACTGACACTAGCTCTAGATGGAACTTGGAGTTGGGATTGGGGTTGGGATCCTTGGGGATTAGTTTCCTCACACTCAGAAAAAGCATGCATGTTAAAATTACTTTCGTTAAAAGATGTCATATCTAAAATTTTTAATTAATAAATATAAAAAAAAAAACTAACCCACAAAAAGGAATTGAGAAAAGATTAGAGGTGGAGGCGTGGAGCCGAGATTTGTGAGCTTCCTCTTGCGCTCTCGCCTCTCAACAAGAATTGATCTTGTAGCACTTTGACTACTTGCTTGAGCACTTGCCACTTGTAAGAACACTTGCAAACTAAAACTTAAATTGCTAATCTATTAGAGCACTTGCTGAAAGAGAGAAATAGTAGTATTAGAGGAATTGGTTTGGTGTGGTAAGAATGTGGGAGAGTTCATCTATTTATAGAATTTTTAATTTTTTTTAAAAAATTACCCTTTGATATAGCCGTTATATGACTGTTGAGAGGGGTAAAATGGTCTAAACCCCTCCCAATAGCCTTTAACGGCTATATAGCCGTTAAAAATGGATATAGCCTTTAACGGATATAGCCGTTTTTAACGGCTATATAGCCGTTAAAAACGGCTAAAATACTTAGTGCGGTGCCCAGGCACCAAGGTGGTGCCTGGGCACCATGTACCGATGCCTAGGCACATCAGGTGCCACCTGGTGTGCCTAGGCGGTACCTGTAGGTGGTGCCTAGCTAGGCACCACCTGCAGGCACCACGTGGTGCCTAGCTAGGCACCACCTGCCTACCTGCAGGTGGTGCCTACAGGCTGCAGGTGGTGCCTAGGCATGCACCACCTGCCTACCTACAAGTGGTGCTTGCCTAGGCACCACCTGTGCTGCTGTGCCATGGCACGGCCGTGGTGGGCCGTGCCATGGCACGGCCCATTTGTTAATGGGCCATGCCAGGCACGGCACGGTAAATTTTTAGGCATGGCGGGCCTGGGCCGTGCCTGGCATGGCACGGCCTAGTGCCCATCTCTAATTGGGAGAGAATCTTATTCTCTCTTAAATATATCACAAAGTCATTGGAAAGGTATTCGTCTCCTCGATCTGATCAAAGGGTCTTAATATATTTTTCTGTTTGTTTTTCTACTTCTTCATGATATAGTTTGAACATTTCAAACGACTCAGATTTATGTCTCATAAGATAGACATAACCGAACCTAGGAAGGTCATCTGTAAAAGTAATGAAGTAGTAATATCCACCTTTGGCACAAGTGCTCATTGGTTCATATACATCAGTATGTACTAGACTCAATAGCTCTTTGGCTCTTTCACCTTTTCCAATAAAAGATGACTTGGTCATTTTACCAAGAAGACAAGATTCACAGGTAGTTAATGATTCACAATCATCAATTCGAAAGATGCCCTCCTGAGTTAACCTGTTTAATCTGTTCTTATTGATATGACCCAGCCGATGGTGCCAAAGATAAATGTCTGTGACATCAGTTGTTCTAGGGCGCTTACTTAAGTTGTACACTACATTCACAGGATGTGATAATATATAAATGCCATTAGATAAATGCTCAGTCAATACAGTGACTCCATTCACAATGATATTCAAAGTAACATCCTTTATTGAAATTTCATAATTACTTTTGGCCAGAAGGCCTACAGAAATTACGTTCAACAAAAACGTTGGGCAAAAATGATAATCATTTAGTATAATAATATTTCTATTGAAAACTATTTCAAGAACTCCTAATGCTAGTACTGGAACTAATTTTTCATCGCCGATATTAAGGAATCTTTCATTGTCCTCAAATCTTCTAGTGACCTGTAGTCCCTGCAATGAATTGCAAATGTTAAAAGGACTCCCGATATCCAATACCCAGGTCTGATTATCATATACAGAAAAATTACAAGGTGTTATCATATAAATACCTTGTTGAGCAACATCTTGCCCCTTTTCTTCTTTGGCCTGTTTGGATCAAGTGTGGCAATGTAAAGAGGACAGTTCCTCTTCCAGTGCCCTGCATCTTGCAATGAAGCATTCAGCTTAACTTTTATCAACTTTCTTCTTCTGCATCTGACCACTTATATATGTCCTAGCATGTTGAACCTTTTTCTTATTCTTTTTCTTCTTTCCTTTCCCAAAGGGTTGATGCCCTACCTTAGATCCTTCAACCACATTAACCAAACCCTTAGAGAGATGGTTATCCTTCTCAAAGTTCTGTAACAACCCCAACAAACTGTGATAGTTGACTGCAGGCTTTGTCATTCGAAAATGAGTAATGAAAGGTCGGAAGGATGGAGGCAAGGAATTCAGGATCGCATCTTTCCCAACTGCTCATGTAGGGGAAAGCCGAGCTTGCTAAGGAGTTCTATCTTCTCAATCATATACAATACATGATCAGTGACAGAAGATCCATCCCTCATTCGAGCATTAAAAATAGTATAACTAGTCTTGTGCCTTTCAACATCGTCGGGTGTGCTGAAAGATTCATTCAACGCTTGAATGATTTTTTCTGACTGAGCATTCTCGAACCGGCGACTGAATTCATTGTTCATAGCTGCTAGCATGATGCATCGCACGCTAGTTCTATCACTGAGCCACTTCTGATAAGTGTCTTTCTCAAAACTTTGGGGGTTTGCATCAGGTATCTTTGGTGCCGGATTATTCAGAATATATAGAATCATCTCATGCTCAAGGACGATCTTAAGTTTCTGAACCAGCTATTGAAATTTGAACCATTCAACTTGTCACTATCCAATAGGGACCTTAATGATAAATTAGTGGTCATTTTCTGCATAAGGAAAACTAAAGTTTATTAGTATATAAATTGATTCAGTCTAAAGACTTGGACTTTAGTCTAAAGATTTTTCCATTATTTTGTTCAAATTGGCAGCCTCTATACCCTAATTCGAAGAATTATTCTTAATTCTTTAGTGGGCACTAAGATCTACATAGACTACATACAGGCCCAAGTGAAGCTTGGCCAACCCATATGCATCTAAGAGTAGGTTCAAAATCAATTGTTTCCTCAAACAATTCTTAGTGTTTAGTTTTGCCCCATGTTCCTTTTCAGCAGGCATGGAGTGCCTTCACTGAAAGTTCTGGTTAGGTCCAACCATTAAATGATATAATCAGTGTAACCTATCAATAGACAACCAAGCCCGAGTGAAGCTCGGCTCACCTGACTGTCTATTTAATAGTTACGCTGACTTATCATATAATGAATGATAATTCCGATGGTTGACAAGCACCAGGCATAGAGTGCCTCCAATGATTATCAAGACATCGGACTCATTATCACCCACCTTAATGGGAGGCTATGATCTAGTTATCATATAACTATTTCATTTTAAGGACCTAATAATTTTAAAGGATTTAATAATATGAAGATAAATTGACTAATCAAGTTCTCCCACTGAATCTATGAAATCGATAGAATGAAACAAGATTAAGTCAGGTTATGTGGAACCTAAATTAGTCAAACTGATTTTCTTACAGGCATAGGTCAACCAGAATCAAGTAAATAATCTAAATCATAAATGGTTCACCATATTGACCAGGTGAGTGAGATCGATGGGAGGGATATGCCATTAACTCGTTAAAGACGCATTAATATGAGTAGCTCACAATTAAAAACCATTCGATCTGTTGGGGAGATTGTTGAAAAATTATATGCCCCAATCTTATTGATTAAATGATTACTAAAAGCCATGAGTACATTAAAAGATGTAATGAGTTTATTTACTGAGCAATGAATTTATTTTGAACAATGAATTTATTTAGAATAATGAATGAGAATGTTAAAGTATGACTTTAATCAAATTGAAAGTAACTTCAAGTTCAATGTTTAAGCTTTCAATTAGAAATTTAATACTTCATATTGTAATCAATGAGTTTTTGGAACACTTCTTGAATTGATTCTTAATGTCAATTTTATATATTCAAGTCAAAATAATGATTTAAAATGAATCTGGAACGAATTTAAAGTCAATTAGAAAACTTTCTGATTTTTGATACGTTCCGGAGCCGACTCTTGAGTTTCAGAGTCGACTCCCCTCAGAGTACAAAAATGACTATCTGTCTCGAGTCGACCCATGTAATTTCTTGAGTCGACCTCTGATTCTATCGAGCCGACTCCATGACTGTGCGAGTCAACTCCGCTCAGACACCAGAGGTGTGTTTTTTTGAGCACTTCGCGAGTCGACCCCAACTTTTCATGAGTCGACCCCCCGACTTTCAGGAGTCGACACTTTACTTTTAGTGAGTCGACCCTTTGACTTTCTGAACATTTCTATTTTTAGTATCACGACCTCGAGCCGACTCGGGAAAAGCATGAGTCGACTCCAGCAAATCTGGGCGAAATTTTTCCGAATGCCAACTCAGCGTCAATGGTAAGTTTTTCGATTAACGGCTATTTTTCTTTGTCTCTAACGGCTATATTTTTGCAGAATCTATAAATAGAGAAGCCGTTTTCAAATCAAAGATATACAAAAAGAGATATTATTTCAAGAGAAAGAAAGGAAAAATCGGAAAAACAGAGCTTCATTTGAAAAAATCCGTGATTCAAAATAGAGTGAAAGAAAGAGTGTGAAATCCAAGGAAGCTCCTTTTGTGTTCAAACTCAACAATCCAAGGAAGCTTTAAAAGAAAATCCAAGAGCTATTCAAGAGCATTTCAAGTGATTTCAACACTCAAAAGAGGAAAAGGTCAAATCAACTCCAAAGTTCATTCCGTGAAGAATCCAAGCTGAGGCCAGATTCTACACTTCAAAAGAGTTGAGAAAAGAAGAAAAGAAGAAAAGCTCAAAGCCAACCATCTGCAAATCAGGCTTTTCTAAACTTTATTCTTACATTTGTTAATCTGCTCATTGAGGAGCTTTGTAACTGAAAAACTATACTTCTATTCTTTGTGTCTAGTTCAATCTGGGGATTGAACTAGTTGAGGTAGTCTTACCTCGGTACAAGCTTGGTGAAGCTTGGGTTAGGGTTTTGTGCTGGTGAGCCCTTGAAAACCAGCTGGGTTCATTGTGCGCCCGGAAAAACAACAAGTTTGAGTTGTGAGCTTGCAAAACAACTCTGCTGTAATCAGTTTGATTATAGTGTGGACCCAAGAGGTACTTGGGAGTGGACGTAGGTGTAGGTACACCGAACCACTATAAAATCTTTGTGTTTGCCGTGATTGTCTCTTTATCTTCAACTCTATCTCTGTTTTATTGCTTAGTTTTATTTGAATCTAAGTTTTTATTTCCGCAAATCTTTTCAAAAGAGTTTAAATTTTTGAAAAACCCAATTCACCCCCCCTCTTGGGTTGCTATCTGGACCAACAATTGGTATCAGAGCTAGTGCTCATTTGATTTGATCTAACGATCAAGAGTCAAAGATCCACATGGCAACTCAAGCTGGTTCATCTTTTTCGAAGGTCAATCTACTAATAGACCACCCTTATTTAATGGTTCTAACTATGGTTATTGGAAAGCTAGAATGAAAATATTCATTCAAGCACTTGACTATGATCTATGGAGTATTATAGTCAATGGACCACACACACCCACTGCTAGAGTTAATGGCATGGAGATTCCTAAACCGAAACGGAATGGGATGAACATGATAGAAAATTGGCACAACTCAATGCCAAAGCAATGAATGTCTTATACTGCTCATTAGATGCAAATGAATTCAATCGCATATCTATTTGCATTTCTGCTAAGGAAATCTGGGATAGACTTGAAGTTACCCATGAGGGAACAAATCAAGTCAAGGAATCCAAGATTAACATGCTAGTTCATAAATATGAATTGTTTAAAATGGATGCATGTGAATCTATTGCTGATATGTTTACAAGATTTACTGATATAGTTAATGGTTTAAAAAGTCTTGGTAAATCTTATATAATTCTGATCTTGTGAGAAAGGTCTTGCGTTCCTTGCCTAGGACTTGGGAAGCTAAGGTGACTGCAATACAAGAAGCAAAGGATCTAAGTACACTACCCCTAGAAGAACTTTGGGATCCTTATGACTCATGAGCTTCAACATGTTGAGTCAAAGAAAAAGAAATATGAAAGCTGAAGAAGAAGAGAGCCAGTGATGATGATGATGATGATGATGAAGATTTCTGAAGAAATTTAAAAGATTTATGAAGAAAAAGATTCCAAAGAAAAGGAAAAAGAGAAAAGAGGACAAGGAAAGAAAAGGAAATTATTTGTTTGAATAAAAACCGGGGCACTTTAAATGAATGCCCTCAACTAAGAAAGCGAAAAGAAGGCATGATGGCCACATGGAGCGATTCGGAAAGTTCCGAAGAAGAAGAAAAGAGTGAAATGGCCAATCTATGCTTCATGGCGGACAACGATGAGGTAAGTCCGAGTTTTCTTGATGACTTCACTTTTGATGAATTACATAGTGCTTTTTATGAATTAATGGATGATTTCAAATTTTGAAAAAGAACAAAATTTGAAAACTGAAAGAAAATAAAAGAACTTATTGAAAAGAACTTTTAATAAAAGAAAAAGAAAGTTTGAAAAATGAAGTTGATAGACTTAAGCCTATAGTTGATAAATTTACACTAAGCTCTATCAAACTTAATATGATTTTGGAAAATCAAAAGGCTGTTTTTGATAAAGCTGGATTAGGATATAATCCACTTAAAAAGCAAAAATTGAAAAACATTTTTGTACATGCTGAAAAATCATTAAACATTACTTGTTTTAAATGTGGAACAAAGGACATAAATCATATATGTGTAAATCTTCACATAAAAGAAAGAAAATTTGGGTTCCCAAAGGAACAATTTTTAATGCTCTAACCATGAAGGACCCAAGAAGGCTTGGGTACCTAAAATTAAAGTGTATTTGCAGGAGTGTCTTGCAGCCATCAGACTGAAAAGAAAATGGTACCTGGACAGTGGTTGCTCAAGACACATGACGGGTGACAAAGATCAATTCATCACCCTTGAATCAAAAAGAGGTGGAGTAGTTACTTTTGGTGATAATGGTCAAGGCCATATCATGGGCATTGGTAAGATTCAAATTACTCCATCTACTCATATTGATAATGTTTTATGTTGATGGACTTAAACATAATCTAATAAGTATTAGCCAACTGTGTGACAAAGGTTTCAAGGTTTCCTTTGAAGCTTCTGTTTGCACTGTTACTAATCCCATTGATAATAGCATTATTCTTGTTGGTAAACGCTATGGCAATGTGTACTTAATTGATTTGAGTAATTTATCTCCAAGTAATCATTGCTTAGTTGCTGATAATGCTAAATGAATGAGATTGGTTGGCTGTGGCATCGTAGATTAGGTCATGCAAGCACACACCTAATTTCCAAATTATTAAAATGGATTTAGTTAAAGGTATTCCTAGTCTAAATTTTGAAAATAATCGAATATGTGATGCATGTCAATTTGGAAAACAAACAAGAACTTCTTTCAAATCTAAGAATGTTGTTTCAACTACTAGGCCACTAGAGCTACTACACATGGACCTTTTTGGACCTACTAGAACCACAAGTCTAGGAGGAAAGAAATATGGTCTAGTGATAGTAGATGATTACTCTAGATTCACTTGGGTAATGTTTTTGGCTCACAAAGATGAGACTTTCTCAATATTCATGAAATTTGTTAAGAAAGTCACTAATGAGAAAAACACTACCATAGTGTCTATTAGAAGTGATCATGGAACTGAATTTGAAAATCACTTATTTGAAAAATTCTGTTTTGAAAAAGGCATACATCATAACTTCTCTGCACCTAGAACACCACAACAAAATGGAGTTGTAGAAAGGAAGAATAGGACTTTAGAAGACATGGCCCGTACCATGCTATGTGAAAGCCAACTTCCAAAATATTTTTGGGCGGAAGCTATAAACACAGCTTGTTACATTCTAAATAGAGCCCTAATTAGACCTATCCTTAAGAAAACTCCCTATGAACTTTGGATCAATAGGAAACCAAATTTAAGTTATTTTCATGCATTTGGTTGTAAATGTTTTATTCATAACAATGGTAAGGATAATCTTGGGAAGTTTGACGCAAAGTCTGATGAAGGTATCTTCCTAGGATATTCTACATCTAGCAAAGCATATAGAGTATTTAATAAGAAAAGCTTAGTTGTAGAAGAATCCATTCATATAGTGTTTGATGAGTCTTTAGCATCAAGTTCAGATAAAATTGATGATGAGGAAGATACATCTTTGATTGAAAGAGATATTGAAAAATTAAATGTATCTTCAGATCAGAACCTGAAGTTAAGGATGATGACTCACCTAAGGATGATGGTATTGATACTGTTCAAAATGATCAAGATCTACCTAGAGATTGGAGATATGCTTATGGTCATCCTAAGGACCTAATCATAGGTGATCCATCTCAAGGTGTAAGGACTAGATCATCAATGAGAGATATCAATAATCATCTTGCATTTGTATCTCATATAGAACCTAAGACTATAGAGGAAGCCGAAAAAGATAGTTATTGGATGTTAGCAATGCAGGAAGAGTTAAACCAATTCACTAGAAATCAAGTTGGACCCTAGTTGAAAGACCTAAAAATCACCCTATAATAGGATCTAAATGGGTATTTAGAAATAAATTAGATGAAAATGGCATAGTAATTAGAAACAAAGCTAGACTAGTTGCAAAAGGATATAATCAAGAAGAAGGTATAGATTTTGATGAAACTTTTGCACCTGTTGCTAGATTAGAAGCCATTAGGCTACTACTTGCATTTGCATGTCATATGAATTTCAACTTATTTCAAATGGATGTTAAAAGTGCATTTCTAAATGGTTTTATAAATGAGGAAGTTTATGTTGAACAACCTCCTGGTTTTGAAGATCATGAATTTCCAAACCACGTCTTCAAACTACACAAAGCACTTTATGGTTTAAAGCAAGCACCTAGAGCTTGGTATGATAGATTAAGTAAATTTTTAATTGAAAATGATTTTCTAGAGGAAATGTTGATAAAACTTGTTTTTAAAAGAAAAGGAAAGGATTTATTAATCGTTCAAATTTATGTTGATGACATTATATTTGGTGCTACTAACAATCTTCTTTGTCAAGAATTTGCTAAGCTAATGCAGGGAGAATTCGAGATGAGCATGATGGGAGAACTAAACTTCTTCCTTGGACTTCAAATCAAACAAGAGAAAGCGGGAATTTTCATTAACCAAACAAAGTATACAAAGGAAATACTCAAGAAATTTGGTATGGAATCTGCTAAACCTCTTGGTACGCCAATGAGTCCCTCATGCAAGCTGGACAAGGATGAAGTAGGTAAGAAAGTAGATCAAAGCATTACAGAGGTATGATTGGATCACTTCTTTATCTAACTGCAAGTAGGCCAGATATCATGTTTTCTGTCTGCTTATGTGCAAGATATCAATCTAATCCTAAGGAATCACATTTACTTGCTGTTAAAAGAATCTTTAGATACTTAAATGGAACTAAAAATGTAGGATTATGGTATTCTAGAGACTCAACCTTAAAATTGATTGCTTATTCTGATTCTGACTATGCTGGTTGTAAGTTAGATAGAAAGAGTACAAGTGGGGTATGCCAACTTTTAGGAAGTAACTTAATCTCTTGGTTTAGCAAGAAGCAAAATTCGGTTGCATTATCCACTGCTGAGGCAGAGTATGTTGCAGCTGGAAGTTGCTGTGCTCAAATCCTTTGGATTAAGCGACAACTTGAAGATTATGGTATCACACTTGATAAAATACCTATTAAATGTGATAATACTAGTGCTATCAATCTAACTAAAAATCCAATTCAACATTCAAGAACTAAACACATTGAAATTAGACATCACTTTATTAGAGAACATGTAACTAACAAAGATGTTTGTCTTGAATATGTTAATACTAATGATCAATTAGCTGATATATTTACAAAACCCTTAAGTGAAGAAAGATTTTGTTATCTTAGAGGAGAGTTAGGGATTTGTGATCCATTAGAATGAATTTGAAACCCCTAAGGAAATTTATCTAAAATTCTTTCAAATCCTTGATCTTTAAGGAAATCTTATCTAGAACTCACATCTAATTGATCAATACAAATCCAATGATTATTTTATTAATTTTTATGATCAAATTCCGGACACATTTCAGAAATTTCATGTTTTTGCTCTGAAATGGTCTTGGAGCCGACTCGGTGAGTATCGGAGTCGACTCCTGGTTTCTGCTGAAACTCTGGGTCGACCCCTTCTCGGCGCGAGTCGACTCCACCTCGGATGGTTTTCTGTGACTGTCCGGAGTCGACCCCTTGCTTTGCGGGAGCCGACTCGAAGTGGTCCCAGGTTGATTTATCTAGGCAGAGTCGACTCGCCGTTCTTTTCAAACGTCCCAATCTCTCAAAATACTCTCTCCAAAACACTTCCAGACCTTCCAAATTCCTAGAATCCCTGATTAACCCTTCCAATCGACCAATGGCCCCCAAAACTCGAGGTTCCAACCTTTGTGCGGCCGGTGTTAAGAGGAAGAGAGCCGTGAGGAAGACCGTTAGGCGTCCGGTTCGTGAGCCATCACCTAGCTCAGATTCAACTTCGTCTTCTTCAACTCCAAATGCTTCTCCAGCTACTGCTCCTTCTCAGGTAGATAGATTAGTGATAGAATCATTACCACGGGGAGAAAAGTGGATTTTGAGTTATTTGAAGCAGAGGGATTTCTTTTGGGAAGACAATTAATAGAAATGGATTGGGAGAAGATCTGTTCCCTAGATTGTCCTACTTATCCCGCTCTTGTAAAGGAGTTTTATAAGAATTTATCTAGAGGAGATAATGGTCTTATAAGCATTGTTAGAGGAAACCGAATCTCAGTGACTGTAGAGCTACTGTCAAGGCTGTTGGATCTACCCAGGTCAGGAACTTCCACATTTTCTTCGGATGACAGATGCGCAGCTCTTGCTAGATTACTTAACCGGGAGGTGGTCGGTTTTGAGGAAGTTTTGCCAATCAATTATCCCTAGAACTGAGATTGCTTCACAACATATATAGTAGGATCCTTTTTCCCAAGATAGGAATATTCGATTATGTATCAGAAAGGGATATTTTTGTGATGGATGCTATTGTAACGGGCAAACCCATTAACCTTCCCAGTATGATTCTATGGTATATTGCTGACTGTGGAGGAAAGAGAAAATCAAGCTTACCCTATGGTATGATCCTCACTAAAATTTTCCAGAGTCAGGGGATTGTTATTTCTGATAGTGAGCCCATGAGGAACTTGAGACACACAGATTTTTACAGCCTGGCCACTATACATAGGATGGGATTTGTTAAGAAGAATGGAAAATGGGAAAGGAAAGGGTTGGTAGAAGAAAGATCAGAGGATGCTGAGGCACCGGGCCATCGGTTAGACACTCTTCACCTGCACCTCCGAGCCCTCCTATTTCTGCTCCAGCTCCTACCCCTGTTCCATTGGTTGATCAAGCTTCATCTTCATCAGTTGGCTTCATAGATCTTCAGCTAAGGCAACTCAAA
>UESW01004523.1:595024-613714 GCA_900491605.1 Calamus simplicifolius
TCTTGCAATGAAAGCATTCAGCTTGACTTTATCAACTTCTTCTTCTGCATCTGACCACTTATAGATGTCCTAGCATGTGTTGCACCTTTTTTTATTCTTTTTCTTCTTTCCTTTCCAAAGGGTTGACGCCCTACCTTAGATCCTTCAACCACATTAACCAACCCTTAGAGAGCTGGTTATCCTTCTCAAAGTTTTGTAACAACCCCAACAAACTGTGATAGTTGACTGCAGCTTTGTCATTCGAAAATGGTAATGAAAGGTCGGAAGGATGGAGGCAAGGAATTTAGGATCGTATCTTTTCCCAACTGCTCATGTAGGGGAAAGCCGAGCTTGCTAAGGAGTTCTATCTTCGCAATCATATACAATACATGATTAGTGACAGGAGATCCATCCCTCATTCGAGCATTAAAATAGCACAACTAGTCTGTGCCTTTCAACGTCGTCGGGTGTGCCGAAAGATTCATTCAACGCTTGAATGATTCTTCTGGCTGGCATTCTCGAACCGGCGATTGAATTCATCGTCATAGCTGCTAGCATGATGCATCGCACGCTAGTTTCTATCACTGAGCCACTTCTGATAAGTGTCTTTCTCAGAACTTTGGGGTTTGCATCAGGTATCTTTGGTGCCGGATTATTTAGAATATAGAATCCTCTCATGCTCAAGAACGATCTTAAGTTTTCTGAACAAGCTATTGAAATTTGAACCATTCAACTTGTCACTATCCAATAGGGACCTTAATGATAAATTAGTGGTCATTTTTGCATAAGGAAAACTAAAGTTTATTAGTATATAAATTGATTCAGTCTAAAGACTTGGACTTTAGTCTAAAGATTTTTTCCACTATTTTGTTCAAATTGGCAGTCTCTACACCCTAATTCGAAGAATTATTCTTAATTCTTTAGTGGGCACTAAGATCTACATAGACTACATACAGGCCCAAGTGAAGCTTGGCCAATCCATATGCATCTAAGAGTAGGTTCAAAACCAATTGTTTCCTCAAACAATTCTTAGTGTTCAGTTTTGCCCCATGTTCCTTTTCAACAGGCATGGAGTGCCTCCACTGAAAGTTCTGGTTAGGTCCAACCATTAAATGATATAATTAGTGTACCTATCAATAGACAACCAAGCCCGAGTGAAGCTCGGTTCACCTGACTGACTATTTAATAGTTACGCTGACTTATCATATAATGAATGATAATTCCGATGGTTGACAAGCACCAGGCATAGAGTGCCTCCAATGATTATCAAGACATCAGACTTATTATCACCCACCTTAATGGGAGGCTATGATCTAATTATCATATAACTATTTCATTTTAAGGACCTAATAATTTTAAAGGATTTAATAATATGAAGAAAATTGACTAATCAAGTTCTCCCACTGAATCTATGAAATCGGTAGAATGAAACAAGATTAAGTCAGGTTATGTGGAACATAAATTAGTCAGACTGATTTTCTTACCGGCATAGGTCAACCAGAATCAGGTAAATGATCTGAATCATAAATGGTTCACCATATTGACCATGTGAGTGAGATCGATGGGAGGTATATGCCATTAACTCGTTAAAGACGCATCAATATGAGTAGCTCACAATTAAAAACCATTCGATCATTGATCTTAGAGCAACTTGCCAACTCACCTTGAATCATATGGTTAACCAATTTTGATTTGACCATCTAAGAGATTCATGCTCAACCACGGAACCTAATCTACTTCCATTTGGTTTAATCAAAGAGAAGGACATGATCACTACAACTATTGTTTGATTTAGAGCATTCTTAACCTAATCTAATTAATTTAGATTTGATCAAATACTCTTTTAGTCCAGTTGATTTAAACCTTAGGGTCTAACCCTTTATGGATTCGATTTAGCTAACCCAAAAGATTAAATATATTTCATGTTTACATGTCATATATTTCAATCAAGCATCACTTGCATTATGTTACTACTCATAATTCCTATATTTAGATCATATCTAAAAAGATTATGAATTAATATTTGACATTCAAATAAAACTCTCATAAATATTTGTATGTTGCATAACATAGACTACAAGCCATCATATCTCATATCTATGTTTTTATACTAAACATACAAATATCATGCTTTTATACAACATCAATATAAAACATTTTTGAGAGTGAGTGTAATCTATGTTTTGATGCCAAAGCTTAATTTAAATTTTCTTTAGATTAAGCATCGATGATAAAATAATCGCATGATAATATGTCACAGAATACCTCATTAAATGGGTAATTTGGATTTTCAATCCATACAATATGGCCTTGTGATTAGTTTTAGCCATAATTACACAATTAATAAGAACATTAATTTACATGCAATAAATTAGATCAATATCAAAACCATTGCTCTGATACCATTTGTAGGGAGAAATAAACTCCGAGGCATGCATATTTTTAAAATTTGATAACTATTATCAATGTGGAAGCTAAAAGATTACATATTAATCTATCTAATATGCATCAAGATCATATCTTTGCCTTATATATAGGATCACTTGATCTAAAATATGTATATAAATAATCATCAAGATCATATCTTGATCCTCAACGTAAGAAGTCGTACTTCTTGTCTTAAATCATGCCTTAAGGTTTAGGGATCATCACTTACCTTAAGGGTAGTTGGTAAATCATTTGTGCTCTGCAGTCGTTCAATCGTCCGGCCTCTAGTATCATCCACGCAAAGTCCCGAATTATCAGATTTTCGAGAGTGCTAGCTCGCGGAAAAATGACTTTGCTGATCTTGAATCCTCCCACTTGAATCTTTCTCCAAGATCCACCAAGCTTTTGCTAACACCAGAATCACCAGGATTTTCTATTCTAATCTTTTAGAATTACAATCCACGACATGTTGTGTGTTGTTGTTCTGTGTAATCTGGTGAGGGATGTGCTCTATTTATAGTCTCATTTCAGCCTGCCCATTGAATTCTGACATTAAAAATTCTGTCGTTTGGCAAAAGGCAAAGAGACGCCGAACCAAAGAGCCGCGACGCTTGGTTAATTCCGACGTTCGGTGAAAACCAAGGAGACATAGCATTTTGTTAATTTTGACGTCGATGAGAACCAAAGAGATGTGAATTCTAACACTTAGAATTCCATCGCCTGGTTGATTCAAAGAGACACATTAATTCACTTTAATTCTAACATTTAGAATTCCGATGGAAATGGTTTGGAGAGGATTAAATTAATACATTAGATTCTAAATGAGAATTTAATCTCTCAGACGTTAGTTATCTCATCATGTGAGATACTTATGCGAGAGGTTTGGGTTCAGGTGATAGTTTAATCTGATCTGAATTTATTGGACTGAACCCACATAGATCATGGTCCTAGCCCAAATCAAATTTGGCTAGTCCTGAATCTATTTAAATCCAAATCAAGTCTAATTTCAAATCAATATTTGAAATTGATTAGTCCTTTTAATAGACTTAAACCAAATTAAATCTTATTCACTTGTACTTAACCCAATTAAGATAATTCAATCAATCAAATTGATTAATTAAATCATATATGATTCTCAATTGTTGATCAGCAAATAGATCATCCTAGGAAACTTCTATGCGTGTGACTCTCTAGGTTCGAACCTAAGCTGGTAGCATAGAAACAACTTTCTATACTAATCGATGTGCCCATCTAGCAATGGAACCCGATGTCTGGATAGGTCGAAGAGTTGCCGAGCAAACTCCAAGAATCCTAAGAAACAGTTACCGTATAATTCATCCTCTTGACCACAAATGCTAAGGATGGCTTAAAAGTCTATCAACTCTAAACAATGAATCCATAAAGTGATTTTAATTTTAGTGATCATGTGACTTTCACATGAAGTGCCTTGGCCAAGGTTTTGCTAAATTGAAACATAAGCATTTCTCCTTTTAACGGGATAGGTCAAATTCCATCTTGATCCATAACTGACTACCACAAGTACTTGACTGCACCCAGTAACCTTTCGTAGCTAGATTAGAAATCCAGGTGGTCCGGCACCTAAGTACAATGAGTTGCTTGCAAGTCACCGGTTGTGATCTTCAGGTCTAAAGAATACTTATACCCATATCTTCTCGGATTAACTCTTGACAAAATAGTAGCCGGAAATGAGTCATGTTCGGTGAAATATACTCCTACACTTTCACGTGTATATCATACTAGTGTCTCTACACTCCTTGGTTAAGAGGACAACCAACAAATATGATATATAACGTCCTATAATTTATAGTACTATGGTCCTGTCATAGTATATCATTTGGTCGCGAACTCTTTTAAGGACCTTCAAAGATAAATCCTTCTTTATCGTGAAGATCCTGAGGGCTTCATTACTATTAGGAGTTATAAGAAGATGTTCTTGTAATGAATAAACTGCCAAATAACTTTTATTAATATATCAATTTATATACAATTTACATTAGCACAATCATCAAATGATTGGCTTTAGGATACAATTCCCAACAAGACTTGCATTTGATTCATTCATTCCTGATTCAATCCGAACCAATCATAGTCTTTTCTACTCTTAACATTTGCATATTCTCCTAAGGGTAGTATAGTAATATTGCATTAAAAAGAAAGAAGCATTCTTGGTTCGATATTTTTGGTGAATTGTAGTACTGCTTTCATCAAAAGAAGATTATTGTATCCTGAGCGATAATCGTCGTACTGGCCGTAAGCACCGTTGCGAAACAAAATTATCTTAAGGACATAGAGTATAACTATAGACTCAGTCTTATCTATTAGGTAGCCACTGCAACCAATAGTCTTATGTCGAAGGCTTGTGCCTTTTTTTTTTATTCTCTCTCTTTTTCAATAAATGGTTGTTACTTAACTATTATATTTTTATTGTGATTACAGTAGTATCTTCTATTTGATAATTGTGCTTCTTCAATTAAAATGACATTATTATGCTGATTATATTTTCATACATACTAGTTCTTGTTTTAGGTTTTACTGTATAAACAGTAATAAAATCACGTAACATTATTAAAATGTGATTATGATTCGATATAAGCACTATCATTCCCCTTCCTCTAACAAATAAATACACAAATACAATAGTAAATAAATCCATGCATGAGCCACGCAAGTAAAATTATAGCCAGGGCTAATATTTTCTTGCAAAAGGGATTTACCATTGAGAGACATTAGCATCATAAAAAGTTGTTCAGAATTGTAGTAAGTTATTGCTTTCACTCATAAATGTAGGATAAGAGTGGTGCATGTGAAGAGGAAAATTGGTCAATTTAAAATATCAAAATATGGACGTGATAGCATGATCATCTTTGTATTTTTTTTGCAATACAAAATGTATAGGTGTTTAAACACACATTATATATGCATGATATGTATTTGTTCTCATAATTAATGCAAGAGCAATTGGGCAAATACAATTCTTGCTCACAAGGCAACACCTCTACATGTGAACAAGGATGTACAACTGTAAAATCCGTGCAATTGCTCATAACTTCAAAATTTTTGAAGCTACTTACATAGCAAAGCAAGTTATTGGTGCCTGGTTTTTTTCAGTAGATCCCAGTGGCATTTATGATGACTTACTTCAGCATGCTCCAATTAAACATTCTCGATTTATCATGAGTTTTTAGGAGTTGGTAACAATAATTAATCTCGGTGCAGGTACTGTCCTCACCTTGATTGTGGTTGGGATGGCTTTGAAGAAAATAGAGACGAAATACTAAATGCTCGTTTTAAATCATGTCCTCTTAAGAAAAGAGAACAAGCCCGGACAGTGGCATAAGGGAGATCATATTGGATCATATGTATTACAAAAAAAAAAAAAAAAAAAAAAAAAAAAAAAAAAAAAAAAAAAAAAAGTGAAAGGTCATAAGTTATCTTATTTGAATGAAGATGAAAAAAAAAGGAAAAGGAAATGAAAGTAATCAGTTTCCTTTTTTTTTTTTCCTCAGCGAGGATAAATTTATCATTCCCAATTGGGGTAAGCTGAGCAAGGAAAAAAGTTTTAAGTCATATTTTTTTTGAGTAAATCAAAATATTTTTTTATTTTCTATTCTTTATTTTCTCACTTCTACAATTCATTCTCTATTTTGAAGGGATATAATTATCATATAATTCTTCCCTTCTTTTCTTTTTCTCTATTCAAACAAGCTAATTGGTATTATCTTTCTTTTTCCTTCCATCATTTTCAAACAAAAAAAAAAAAATAATCCTTCTTTTCTTTTTCTTTTCTTTTTTTCATTCCATTTCTTCTTTCAACTCTCCCCTTCTTTTCTCTCCAAAAAAATCAAACAAAGTCTGAGTCACTAAGAAAGGCTGCCTTCGCAGCAACAGCTGTTTGCTGCTACATGGCCGCTTTCAAAGGCTAAATGGCCACAGGGACATGCGGTGAAGCTTCGACCGATGCAAATCGTTTTGACTGCTAGACATCAAATACAAGAAAAGTGCATTAATCTCACAAGTAACCCATGATGTGGCTAATATAGCCACAAGGGTAATTTCGACAAAATCAAAACATGGGTATGCCCCGGTACCTCCAAGTCCGCCGAGTCGGCTCCGATCATTCTTGGTCGGCCCTTCTCGGTCCCGGCATCTCCAAGTCCGCCGAGTCGGTCCCGACCATTTCTGGTCGGCCCTTCTCGGCCCCGGCATCTCCAAGCCCGCCGAGTCGGCCCGACCATTCCTGGTCGGCCCTTCTAGGCCCCGACACCTCCAAAATCGCCGAGTCAGCCCGACCATTCCTGGTCGGCCCTTCTCGGCCCAAGCATCTCCAAGCCCGCCGAGTCGGCCCCGACCATTCCTGGTCGGCCCTTCTCGGCCCCGGCACCTCCAAGATTGTCAAGTCGGCCCCGACCATTCCTGGTCGACCCTTCTCGGCCCCGGCGTCTCCAAGATCGCCGAGTCGGCCCCGACCATTCCTGGTCGGCCCTTCTCGGCCCCGGCACCTCCAAGCCCGCCGAGTCAGCCCCGACCATTCCTGGTCGACCCTTCTCGGCCCCGGCATCTCCAATCTGCCGAGTCGGTCCCGACCATTCCTAGTCGGCCCTTCTTGGCCCCGGCATTCCCAAGTCCGCCGACTCGGCCCCGACCATTCCTGATCGGCCCTTCTCATCCCCGGCGTCTCCATGACCACCGGGTCAACCCCGACCATTCCTGGTCGGCCCCGCCCCAGCATGTCCTGGTCGGCGAGGTTGGCCCCGGCCACCCCTGGCCGACCCAGATAAGCCTCGGCTCCCCTAGGAGAGTCGAGACTTCCCGGTTTCCTCCAAATCTGCCCCAACACGGCCCTGGTAGCTCGGGACGCTACCTCTCTGACCCGCGCCGCCTGACAATGCCAGATCCAACTACCTACTAGCCACGTTGCTGATGGGACTGGACCCAACTACCCAATAGCCCCGCTGGCTGATGGGACTTAGCCCACCAACCACCGTTTTCTTCCTTTCCGATGAGACAGGACCCACCAACCAGCGCAGATTCATGCAACTCCCAAGAACTCTGCGGACATTCCTTCCTTACGGAATCCCACGTGATCATGCCAGGGTCAACCCCTATAAAAAGGTGAATCCACTCAATAAATAGGTATGTGCGATAACCCCAGAAAAATCGCTATCCTAAGGCCCAAGAGGAATCCCTCCTCCCCGGGAGCACCTTTTCATCTAAAAAGAGCTCATTCGAGCTCCTCTTCTGCTCATCTTCTGTTGTGACCTCAATTGCTAACTTGGGCGTCGGAGGGTCCCACCGGAGAATCCTCTCCGGTCCTGGGACTTCTTTGCAGGCAACCTGATGAAGCGAAGGTTCAAGAATCAGTCCATCCCCGACGTTCAGGATCAGTGATTGGGCGTCATCAGATTGGCGTGCCAGGAAGGGAGCTGAAAGTTGGTGTAAAACGCAGCAAGTATCTCAGGGCTTCCATGTGCTACATCTGGCCAAACTCTACTCCCCCCCTCTCTTCTCTCTTTGAAGCCATGGTGGTGACACAAGCTCAGGACGCTTCCATCAGCTGTCCAGCGGGGCTTCCCCCGCCAGTTAGGCAGCAGGAGGCCAACCCCCCTGTTGCCGATCCTTCAGTCACCTGCCACCACCGAACGTAACCGTCCAAACATCGGAGCAATTGGTGACCCTCTCCCAGCAAGTCCAAACACTCACTGCTATGGTCCACGGGCTCCAGCAGCAGCAGTCTGTGGCCACCCAGCACCAAACCGCTCCCCCCGCCAGTCAGCAGTCAGCGAGGGGAGGTTCTCCACGGTGGGAGGCCGGTCGGCGGGAGGCCGATCAGCGGGAGGCCGATCGATAGGAGGCTGGTCGTCGCCCAGTTTCCCCAAGGAAATCTCGCCGTGAGCCCTCCAAGCGGCCACGGTCCCCTGATCGTGGCCCCAGCAAAATCCCTTCTGGGCTACGTCACCAAGAGAGCCAAAGCAGAAGCCCCGACCCCTGTCTCCCTCTCTGTCTTCTTCCTCTTCTTCTTCCTCCTCGAACCATCTTGGAGGGCCCCAACAATCAGCTGACAGGCGGAGGAGCGCCTGGAGGAGTACAACCGGTGGCTGGACGAGCTCACCAGAAAAATCAATCATCAGCCGGAGGAAGAGTTCGACACCCATCCTCCTTACACCCACCGGATATTAGAGGAGCATGTCCCCTCCAGGTTTCGCTTCCCCCAGGTGGACCCGTACGATGGCACGACAGATCCTCTCGACCATCTCGAGAGTTATAAAGCAATGATGCAGGTCAAGGTGCTTCAGACGCCCTTCTCTGCAAGGCCTTTCCCGCCACTCTGCGGAAGGCCGTTCGCGCGTGGCACTCGCGCTTGTCCCCTCACAGCATCGATTCCTTCCGAGAGAAGGCTTTCCTGGCGCATTTCGACACCTGCCGACAAATTCCAAGGGTGGCGGACAGCCTCTTCTCCGTACGCCAGAAGGAGAGAGAGTCGCTGTGGACTTTGTGTCCCGGTTCAAAGCTGCCGCCCTCGAGGTCTACCATCTTGATGACGCGGTAGCAACACTGGCATTGAAGCGGGGACTCCTCCATCTCTTCACCTTTTCTTTGGATAAGAAGCCCCCGGGCTCTTATTCCGACCTCCTCCTCGGGCTCAAAAGTACATCCGTGCGGATGAAGCCGACTTCACCCGCCGAGAATCTTCAAAGAGCTCCGGCCACAAGCCCGCTCGCCCTGAGCCAAGCGGACCCCCTCGACACCGGCGAGCTGACCCGCCTCGCCGATCCGACAACAGCGTAGAAGCCCTGTCCCCGACGAGAGCAAGCTCACACCTCTTCTTGCCCCTCGATCTCACATTCTGATGGAGATCGAAGGCGAGCCTTACCTCCAGCGCCCTCCTCCCATGAAGAAAGGTCCTCCCCGCGATAAAAGCCGCTACTGCCGATTCCACCGGGACTATGGCCATGACACCGACAGCTGCTACAACTTGAAGCGGGCCATCGAGGAGCTCATTCAGCGGGGCTACCTCGGCAAATATGTTCAGAAGGCGCAGCAGCCACTGCCGACCCTCATGGGGCCTCCGCCTGTTCAGGCCCCGGTCGACAACGCCCCCACAGAGCGGACGGTTGGGATGGTGTCCTGGGGTCAGCCTCCGCATCTAAGTGGCCAGGGGGGAGGAGGCGCCGAGTAATGTAATTCCTGGGGGGATCTGCTATCATAGATAATGTAAACAATGAAGGCGTCATCGTCTCTATGACGATCGCCAAGCACAATGTAAAGAGGATATTTGTTGATAGTGGCAGCTCAGCTGACATCCTTACCTACGACTTTTGTTCGAATGGGATTATCTTTGGACTCCCTTCAGCCTGTGGCGACCCCTTTGGTCGTTTTACTGGAGACTCCGTAAGGGTTGAAGGTGAAATACCTTTGCCTGTGACAGCCGGAACGCTGCCATGTCAAAGCACAGTGATTATGAAATTCCTGGTTGTGAGGGTTCCCTGGCGTATAATGTCATTCTCGGGTGTCCAGGTTTGAACCTTTTGGATGCAGTTATTTCACCCAGCGTCTATTGGTGCAGTTCCCCACTAGTGGAGGAGTCGGAGAGATGCGCGGTGAGGTCAGCCCAGTCCTGCCTGTTATCACGGGCATCAAGTCCTCTGGAAGCTGAACCAACTTTTGAAGCATCCGACCCTAGAGACTCTAACAAGGGAGGGGAACTAGCTGAACATCTTTTAACCTTCCCTCTTGGAGATGACCCGGCAAGAACCGTCCATGTCGGTGGACTCCTTCCCCAGAAGACCGGGAGCATCTCTTAGCCTTTTTGCATGCTAATTCAGACGTTTTCGCTTGGTCAGCGTCTGATATGCCCGACATCCCTCCGGAAGTGATCACCCACAAGCTCAACATTGACCCGTGACCGTCCAATCTGCCAAAAGAAGAGAAGCTTTGCTCCTGATTGGCAAAAGGCTATTGACGAGGAAGTCAACAAGCTACTCAGTGCGGGCCACATCCGGGAGGCACACTACCCCAGTTGGCTGGCCAATGTGGTCATGGTGCGTAAGGCAAATGGGAGCTGAGGATTTGCATAGACTTCACCGACCTCAACAAGGCATGTCCAAAAGATAGCTTTCCCCTGCCGAGAATTGATCAACTGGTGGATTCCACCTCCGGGCACGAACTCCTCAGCTTCATGGATGCCTTCTCAGGATATAATCAGATAAGGATGGACCCCAACGACGAAGAGCACACCTCCTTTGTGACGGAAAAGGGCATTTATTACTACAAAGTGATGCCTTTTGGCCTCAAGAACGGGGGCAACTTACCAAAGATTGATGAACAGAGTGTTCCAGGACCAGCTAGGCCGGAAATATGGAAGTCTATGTAGACGACATGCTGACAAAGAGCACCCGCCTCTGATCACGTCTCCGACTTAGAGGAGACCTTCAACAACCTCCGTCGCTTCCAAGTTAAGCTGAACCCCAAGAAGTGTGCTTTTGGGGTCACGGCAGGCAAGTTCCTGGGCTTCATAGTGACCCAGCGGGGGATCGAGGCAACCAGAGAAGATCAGTGTCATACTCGACATGAGGCCCCGTCAGCAAGAAGGAAGTGCAGCGATTAACTGAGAGGATAGCGGCTCTAAGTCGTTTCCTCTCCAAATCGATCCGAGAGATGCTTGCCCTTCTTCAAGGCCTTGCGGAAAATGAATAGCTTCGAGTGGACAGACGATTGCCAGAGGGCCTTCGACGGATTGAAGGCGTTTCTGTCCTCCCCACCGCTCCTATCCAAGCCAAGAGATGGAGAAAGTCTTTTTCTCTACTTAGCCGCTTCTTCGGAAGCCGTTAGCTCAGTTTTGGTGCATCTCGATGCTGATGGAACTCAAAGGCCTGTCTACTATGTGAGTAAGGTCCTCCATGACGCAGAAGCCAGGTACTCCAAAACGGAAAAGGTTATCTTCGCCCTGATAGTCTCTACTCGGCGTCTCCGCCCATATTTTAAGCCCATCCTATTGTGGTGCTCACGGATCAACCCCTGCGAGCCATCCTGGCTCGTCCAGATACCTCAGGCCGACTCGCCAAGTGGGCCATCAAGCTGGGAGAGTTCGACCTCTCTTTCCAGGCTCGACCGCTCTGAAATCCCAAGTTTGGCTGACTTCCTAGTTGAATGCACTTGGGCAGAGGAGATGACTGAAGAGGTTACCAAGGAACAGTGCGAGCCCGAGCCAGGGAGATGGGGAAACTTGGATCCTTCATGTGGATGGCGCATCAAACTCTCAAGGAAGCGGCGCCGGCCTCATTCTTGCCGGACCAGGCGGAGAGAGGACAGAATGTGCCCTGCGGTTTCTATTCGAAGCCACCAACAATCAAGCTGAGTACGAGGCCCTGCTGGCCGGCTAAGGCTAGCCCAGGAGTTTGGAATAAGGCGTCTCAGAGCTTTCACGGACTCGCAACTCATCTCTGGGCAAATCAATGGGGAGTACGAGGCGCGTGACCCCGCTATGACTCAATACTTGGGCAAGGTTCGGCTCCTGACCTCCTCGCTGGCTTATTTCAATATCAGTTATATTCCACGGAGCGAAAATGCCAAGGCCGACATCCTTTCTCGTCTGGCCACCTCTGCCGATGGTATGGCAAGGATGCTTACATTGAATATTTGGAAAGACCCAGTATAGAGGATAGCGAGGAAATCCTCCCGCTCACCCAAGAGCCCACATGGATGGACGCCTACGTCCGTTATCTCACTGACGGCACACTCCCTGATGACCGCAACGAGGCCAGGCTGCTCAAGTGGAGAGCCTCCAAATTCATCCTCCTCGATGGGCGTCTATACAGAAGGTCATTCTCCTATCCCCTGCTCAAGTGTGTAGGACCTGCCGACGCCGACTACATCCTCAGAGAAATCCACGAGGGCATCTGTGGAAACCATCTGGGGGCAGATCCTTAGCCCAAAAGGCCCTCCGTCAGGGATACTTTGGCTCACTATGAGGGAGGATGCGGCTAAATTAGTTCAGAAATGCGATGGTTGCCAGCGCCATGCACACATCCAACATCAACCGTCTACCCGCTGAACCCACTCTCGGCTCCATGGCCCTTCGCTCAGTGGGGAATGGACATTCTCGGGCCATTCCCCCCAGCTTCCGGGCAACGGAGGTTCTTGCTAGTCGCCATTGACTACTTCACCAAATGGGTCGAGGTCGAAGCGTTAGCCAAGATCACTGAAAGCAAAGTCAAAGCTTTCTTTTGGAAGTCAATCATATGCCGTTTTGGCCTGCCTCACACCCTCGTCACGGACAACGGCCGCCAATTCAACAACGAAGCATTCAAAGTCTTCTGTGACGAGCTAGGCATTCATCACCGATTCACCTCCGTCGGCCACCCCCAAACCAACGGGAGGCTGAGGTTATGAACCGCACCATCCTTAGAGGACTCAGAACCCGGTTGGACGGGTCCAAAGGTCGATGGGTGGAGGAGCTCCCCAGCGTGATATGGGCCTATCACACGACCCCCAGAGCCCCGACGGGCGAGACTCCCTTCAGTCTCGCCTTCGGATCCGAAGCCGTCATTCCTGTCGAGATCGGATTACCCAGTCCACGCGTGGAGTCCTTCAGTGAGGAAAACAACTCCGCGCTGATTCGGGCTAATTTGGACTTCATCGACGAGGCGCATGATCGGGCGAGGCTACGCATGGCGACTTTTCGTCAGCGAGCGGCCAGGTACTACAATGCTCGAGTTCGTCTTAAGGTCTTTCGCCGCGGAGACTTGGTTTTGAGAAAAGCTGAGGTTTCAAAGCCTACAGAGGGGGGCAAACTATCCCCCAACTGGGAGGGTCCTTATCGCATCGCCGAGACACTCCACCGGGGGCATACAAACTAGAAGAGCTCGACGGACAACCCATTCCATGCACCTGGAATGCGGATAACCTTCACCAATATTACCAATAATGTATTCCCCTAGGGCGTAAGCAATAAAGGGGGTCCCTTCTGACGCAACAGCCTACTCTCCCTTGCCTCCAAGGACCAAGTCTCTCAAAAGGAGCTCGCCGGCATCGTGGCTAACGGGACACCACTCGGCCCCGGCACGGCGTGCCCCCGAGTCGGTTAAGACCCTAGCAGCTCCGTACCCGGTCGAGTCACCCTTCAGGCGGCACACAAACCCCTGAAGCGTTCAAAAGGAGCTCGCCGGCATCGCGGCTAACGGGACACCACTCGGCCCCGGCACGACGGTGCCCCCGAGTCGGTTAAGACCCTAGCAGCTCCGTACCCGTCGAGTCGCCCTTCAGGCGGCACACAAACCCCTGAAGCGGTTCAAAAGGAGCTCGCCGGCATCGGCTAACGGGACACCACTCGGCCCCGGCACGGCGTGCCCCCGAGTCGGTTAAGACCCTAGCAGCTCTGTACCCGGTCGAGTCGCCCTTCAGGCACACAAACCCTGAAGCGGTTCAAAAGGAGCTCGCCGGCATCGCGGCTAACGGGACACCACTCGGCCCCGGCACGGCGGTGCCCCCGAGTCGGTTAAGACCCTAGCAGCTCCGTACCCGTCGAGTCGCCCTTCAGGCGGCACACAAACCCCTGAAGCGGTTCAAAAGGAGCTCGCCGGCATCGCGGCTAACGGGACACCACTCGGCCCCGGCACGCGGTGCCCCCGAGTCGGTTAAGACCCTAGCAGCTCCGTACCCGTCGAGTCGCCCTTCAGGCAGCACACAAACCCTGAAGCGGTTCAAAAGGAGCTCGCCGGCATCGGCTAACGGGACACCACTCGGCCCCGGCGGTGCCCCCGAGTCGGTTAAGACCCTAGCAGCTCCATACCCGGTCGAGTCACCCTTCAGGCGGCACACAAACCCCTGAAGCGGTTCAAAAGGAGCTCGCCGGCATCGCGCTAACGGGACACCACTCGGCCCCGCACGGCGGTGCCCCGAGTCGGTTAAGACCCTAGCAGCTCCATACCCGAGTCACCCTTCAGGCGGCACACAAACCCCTGAAGCGGTTCAAAAGGAGCTCGCCGCATCGCGGCTAACGGGACACCACTCGGCCCCGGCACGGCGGTGCCCCCGAGTCGGTTAAGACCCTAGCAGCTCCGTACCCGGTCGAGTCGCCCTTCAGGCGGCACACAAACCCCTGAAGTGGTTCAAAAGGAGCTCGCCGGCATCGCGGCTAACGGGACACCACTCGGCCCCGGCACGGTGGTGCCCCGAGTCGGTTAAGACCCTAGCAGCTCCGTACCCGGTCGAGTCACCCTTCAGGCGGCACACAAACCTGAAGCGGTTCAAAAGGAGCTCGGCATCGCGGCTAACGGGACACCACTCGGCCCCGGCACGGCGGTGCCCCGAGTCGGTTAAGACCCTAGCAGCTCCGTACCCGTCGAGTCGCCCTTCAGGCGGCACACAAACCCCTGAAGCGGTTCAAAAGGAGCTCGCCGCATCGCGGCTAACGGACACCACTCGTGCCCCCGAGTCGGTTAAGACCCTTACCGGCCGAGTCGCCTTTCAGGCACACGCAAACCCCTCACGATGGAAGAATCAGCCTCAACCATCTCTGGTCAATCCGGACGCCTCCAAAGTTAGGCTTGGCATCGAGCGCCGGAGATCTTTCCAAGCCTTTGGGATTCATACGTAAGCGAGCCTTCTTGCAAACAGCCTGCGACAGCGAAACATCTTAAGTGACTGTTCATATGGCCGGCCTACATCCTAGAGACGCATTCGAATATTGGCTAAGTCCGGAGTCGCGGAACATCTCAGAAGATACTATATTCGGCTTCGACACCGTCAGCATATACGATTTGGCCACAAGAAGTAAAGCACAGTAAGGCGTTTTTCTCAGAAGAAGAAAGACCGGATGGATCAAACACAAAGAAGTTGGGAGGAAAAGTCTTTTTCATTAACTATTGAAGAAAGGTACAAAATTGGGCCTGAGGCCGGTTACATACAATAAAGTAAAAAAAAATAACTCAAGGCTCACCGGGGCCGGGCTTCTCTTCGTCCTTTTTCTCCGCGGGCTCCTCGTCAGAATCCCCAGGTCGGATGTCTTCAAGTTCAGCAATATCGATCTTGAGGGCCGCGGATACTCTGACCTTGCACATCTCGAAGCCCTGAATATAAGCATCGAGGCTGGCCTCGATGACTTCTTGCTTGAACTCCGGCGAGGCCTTATAATTGGAGACGGCCTGCCCCGCCTCGGCTTTGGCCCGCTGCGCTCTGGCCTCGGCCTCCCAGGCCTTGCTCTCGGCCTCTTCGGCGCGGGCGCTGGCCTCGTCAGCACAGGCCACCGCCCCGCCTTCTCCGAGCCGCCTCCGCTCCGCCTTCTCCGCGGCGGCCGCTCTCTCTGCCGCAATCCGAGTCTCCTCCTCAGCGCGTTGAAGCCGCCGAGTCAACTCCTCGTTCTGCGCCACGGCGCCTTCAATCTCTCTGAGGCCAACTCCATTTTGGCCTCGGCCGCGGAGGCCCGGCCGCTCTCGCTTCGGCCCGGCTCTCCATCTCCCTCAGGCGACCGGCCCAGCTCTCCTCGCGGGCCGAGGTTTCCTGATGAAGGCGAGCAAGGCTTTCAGCCTGCGCCATGCTCTCCTTCTTATATCTATCGGCCCGCCAGGGCCTTGGTTATTGTGGTGAAGAATGGGCCAGCGCCTCGCGAAGGCCCAATGCTCCATTGACCAACTGTAGCAGAGGAAGCGTGTCAGCTACGAGAAGAAGAAAAAATATGGGAAAATGAGAAGTGTTCAAAATTACCTGGACAACAGAGACCATGACCATGTCCAGGAGTGGAGTGACTCATTCCCCGCGTCTCCTCTTCAAGCTCGGCGTTCGGACCCCTGACAGGAGGCGGAAGGCCTGCGCGGCGTCCGCCATTGTGCTGACCGGGGGAACCAGCCTCGTCTGCCCCACTGCGGGCCTTCGGCTTGGGGGCGGGCCGGGCGGGCCGATTGGGGGATGAGCTCCCCGACTCACCCCTTTGCTTCTCGGTCGCCTCCGCCCCGTTCCGGGCCTCCCTGGCGACCCGCTCCCCCTCACTGGCGGTTGGGGGAGCACCTTCTCTCTCCGGCTCGAGCGGAGGGCCAACAGCAACAGTAACCCGCCCCGCCTCGGGCACATCGGCGGCGGCGGGAGCTTCCTCCTCTCCATCCAAAACCACCACCATCGTCTCGGTGGTGGCCGGGATCTCCCCTTCTTCGATTTCGGCCCTCGCTGGCTTCCGGGCCGCTCCTACAACCGGCTTCTTCTCAGCCGGCTCCCCCGCGGGTGTCGGGGCTGTGGGGGCTGCGGCCGGCCTTGCCGGCTCCCTTCCCGGGGTTTCTTCGCCGGCCTGGATGACTCTCCGGTCGCCCCTTTTTCTGCCTCAAAACGGCCTCAAAGTCGCTGGCGGAAACCCTCATTGCTGCACAAAAAGAATAACGAGCATCAGTAACGGCATACAATAAATCGAAGGACGGACAGAAGAATTCAGGCGCCAAGCTCACCGGTCGCCGGGGCTAACTCGGCTTCTACCAGGTTCTCCTCGGACAGGAGTTCCTTGTACCGGGGATTTGACAGTTGGACAGTTGGGTGAATAATTCCTTATCCCTATCCCCTACGGTGGAATCTTCGTTGGAGCTGGTATCGGGCTCCCTCCAAGCGGCCCTGACCCCCTCGACGTGGGCAAAGAGAAATCTAGGTTTCCACCCCCTAATTTTGGATGGGAGGCCCAAGGGGAAGGCTCTACCCGGCCTGGCGGTAAATGCCCACCAGGCACCCTCACCTTGGCGGCGGAGCTTATAGAAAGCTCGGAACAGAGATAGCCCTGGGCGGGCCCCCTCGAAATGGCAAGGATTACAAAGGCACAGATGATCCGAATCGAGTTCGGAGTCAACTGTGCCGGCACTAACCTATACCTATCTAAGAGATTAAGGAAAAAAGGATGGAAAGGAAGGCGCAGCCCGCACCGGAAGAACTCCTCGTACAGAGCGACCCGGCCTGGATGGTCAGAGGTCACCCTGTCTTCGGGCCCCGGCGCGGACAGGCCAATGAAGTCAGGGACATTGTATTTAGCTCTAACGGCCTCTACGTCCTTAGAGGTCATGGTGGAAGCCACCCAGCTGGACCCGCTGGATCAGAACTCACCGCCGGAGGAAGCGTCGGACGGCGAGAGACAAGGGACTGCCCTAATAGGAGGACCGAGGTGGTCGGAGGTCCTACCGCCCCCGATTACCACGGATGACAACACCGCCCACCGACTGAGGCATTCGACTTCTAGCTACAGGGGCCTGGTCTTCACTGCTAGATTGGGAAGACTCTTCTACGGGTCTCTTGCCCTCCCTAATGGCACGGCGGTCCATAGGTAAAAAAGGGATGAAACTAACCTGGGAGTTGGAAAGACTCAGGTCGCAGAAGAACTCAAGGAAGAAGAAAGTAGAAGAAAGCAATGGCAGCGTAAAAGTTTCTACAGGCCCTTGGGAGGTTTTTATAGCCCCCGTCTCCAGCTAACGCCGCCCCAGATCCCGCCATCTGGCGCGCCCATTGCGTTGCAGGCTGCCAGCCGAAAATCTTGCCTGCGCCCAAGGCGTGCCGCCTCGATCTGCTCCAGAAGATGTGATCCCCGGCCAATCGCGGGCCATGGAAAACAGAGCGGCAATGATGCCCTTGCCTTTTTCCCATCACCCAATGAGCTCCTTCTCCGGAGCGTCCGGCGCCAACGTCATCACCACCTAACGCATGATTACGGGAGATCTTCGAAGCGACACTGCCTCGAAACAAAGCGCCAGCACATCAACCCATTTAAAGCGCACTAAAGGAGGCAATCATTCTTTTTGAATTTTCGCCCCTTTCGCCCAAAGGATTGCAGACGCGTGGTCCTTAGCGCTCAGGGGCGGGGGGCATCTGATGTGGCTAATGTAGCCACAAGGGTAATTTCGACAAAATCAAAACATTGGTGCGCCCCAGTCTCCAAGTCCGCCGAGTCGGCCCCGACCTTCCTGGTCGGCCCTTCTCGGCCCCGGCGACCGAGTCGGCCCCGACCATTCCTGGTCGGCCCTTCTCGGCCCCGGCATCTCCAAGCCCGCCGAGTCGGCCCCGACCATTCCTGGTCGGCCCTTCTCGGCCTCGGCGTCTCCAAGATCGCCGAGTCGGCCCCGACCATTCCTGGTCGGCCCTTCTCGGCCCCGGCATCTCCAAGCCGCCGAGTCGGCCCTGACCATTCCTGGTCGGCCCTTCTCGGCCCGGCACTCCAAGTCCCGAGTCGGCCCCGACCATTCCTGGTCGGCCCTTCTTCGGCCCCGGCGTCTCCAAGATCACCGAGTCGGCCCCGACCATTCCTGG
>UESW01004523.1:615865-669626 GCA_900491605.1 Calamus simplicifolius
GCTTTTTCGGACAGCCATTTAGTCCTGTCAGCGCTTTGGCGTGTGGACCCATCGGGCTCGAGCCGGTCGAGTCGGTGCGAGGTGGGGACTGCTCAATTTGTTCTGTTACCTTGCGCGTGCCTTCCACCAAAGGTATATAGCAGGTCAAAGTGCTCTGGGACCAGAGTTTAGGTCTAATCATATCTCTAAATTTGGTTCACTACTGTGTATAGTTTTGGTTCCAACCAAACTCAAGCCTGAGGTGAAATCTGTAATCTGTTGGCATGTTAGAGTGAAAAGTTCATTCACACAAATCTTGCGGTCGCACAATTACAATCATATAATGTTTATATCCAAGTTTCTCCATATTCTTTAAAAAATAAAGTCATTTGGCTTAGAAGATTAATATTTTCTAATAAAAATAATCAACTAAGGAGCATGAGAGATTGACTCCTGTACCATAATATTCTGTGAGATGCGTGATAATCCATCAGAAGTGGTGAGGCACGATTTGTGTTCTCAAATTTCCATTCGCAATTGAACGTTAAACGGAGCTGATCTCGACTGCAGGCTTGCTTAACAATGGAGATTTCGAGACGCCACCCACCGGTGGATTCCCGAACCCCAGCCTCGCGGCTGGCGAGGGCGCCACCTCGCTTCCCAGCTGGACCATCAACGGCACCGTCGAGCTGATCGAGTCCGGCCAGCGGCAGGGCGCCATGATCCTCATCGTCCCTGAAGGTTATTTATTAAAAACCATCATCCTACATTTATCATTGTCGATGGCAACATCTGTATGATGTTCAACTAATTAAGAGAGTGGCCGCACTGCAGGGAAGCATGCGGTGAGGCTGGGGAACGATGCGGAGGTGTCCCAGGACGTGGAGCTGGAGAAGGGGTCGACGTACTCGGTGACGTTCAGCGCGGCCAGGACGTGCGCGCAGTTGGAGGAACTGAACCTGACTGCGGCGGGGGCAGCGGCGACGGTGGACCTGCAGACGCTGTACAGCGTGGAAGGATGGGGCGCCTACGCCTGGGCGTTCCAGGCGCAGCAGGAGGAGAAGACAAAGTTGGCTTTCAAGAATCCCGGGATGGAGGAGGACCCCACCTGTGGGCCCATCATTGACAACATCGCCATCAAGAAGCTCTTCACCCCTGATAGACCTGAAGGTAAACTCACTGGCATCCTCCTTCCACCCTCTCTCACGTATTTACTCTCTCTCTCTCTCGGTGAGAATCATGGGCAAGGCATGGGCACCGGGCCGTGTTCAGCATTTGGTCCCCACACGCTTGCTAAAATGGTCAATGGTCTGGAATAACAAAAAAAAAAAAAAAACACTAGTCTGCCCCTCCATGGAGATCACTGATAAAAGCTCAAAACTAAATGGGTCTGAGTCCGTTAAATAGATCACTAGGTCAGTGGGAATCAGTCAAGCATTCCTGTCCTACTAGCAGGTTAGGAGGAACTGCGCGCGGTGTGTAAAAATTAAAATTATATTTAATTATATATAATTATACATGCATGTGGTTAATCATCGTGGCTTACACCATGTGCGATGCACGAAGTCCGGTTGAATTATTGGAATCACTGACAAACGTTGAACGGGACATAAATATTATCAATGGGAATCCGGACCTTTGGCCCAGCACGGTCTTAAGGTCCAACTCCTTTTTTTGATTTTTTATATATTAAATTAACCAAAAATGCCCTCGAAATATGGCTTTTTACGGTTGTTGGAGGGCATATTTTGATAGAAACTCCTCCTCAGCCGCTGCTGAGCCATGATGCATTGCGATGGAAAAGGCTCGTTAGCCATGCGAAATCTATGGATGAAATTTTTGGTGTGGATTCATGTCTGAACGGTGTACAAAGACTTTTCTTGCCTGAATCAGGCTGAGGCCGGAGCACAGCTCCATGCTGTTTATTATGGCGTGGGCCAGAACATCTCTTGAATTCGTATAGCTGGCTCTACAATTCCAAGGCGCATAATACAGGCTGGCAACCTGTTACATTAACTCCTGCATTAAAAAACATTGTGAAACACGGGGCAGTTGGTATCTTGATCAAACTTTCAACATGATTCCACATTATGCATTCGTGTGGACTGCATGTCGGTCTAGATGCTTCAGTAACGGACTGTCTAGGTGACATGGGCTCTTACCCTCCCTCTGTACACGGTAAGTTTGGACCCAGATAGGAGTGGTTCTTCATATCGGTACTGACAAGAGCAATATATGCCACGTGAAGCTGAATTAATCCGGCCTTGTCGAGCCAGACCGCGTATCTATTGCACGTGAATGAGGTTAAGGTACAGCACGTACGGATGCTGCTGTACAACACCATGCGTAATTGTACGAGCTTAAAATACTTGACACGGTACCCTGATATCTAATATTCAAGAAACGCACTATAGATTGCAAGGATTGTTCAGGGATGACTTGTCTAATAGCATCATGCTATGACCTGCTTTTACCCTTCATCTCAGACAACGCTGTGATCAACGGTGACTTCGAAGAAGGGCCGTGGATGTACCCCAATGCCACGCTTGGCGTCCTCCTCCCCACCAACCTCGACGAGGAGACCACCTCCCTCCCTGGCTGGATCGTCGAGTCCAACCGGGCCGTCCGCTACATCGACTCCTACCACTTCAAGGTTCCCCAGGGTAAGCGTGCCATCGAGCTCCTCTCAGGCAAGGAAGGCATTATCTCCCAGATGGTAGAGACCACCCCTCAGAAGCAGTACAATCTCACCTTCACGTTGGGGAGCGCAGAGGACTCATGTCAACGCCCCCTGGCTGTGATGGCTTTTGCCGGGGATCAGGCCCAGAACTTCCACTACTCACCAACAGGCAATGTCACGCACCAGCCTGCCAACCTCACCTTCACGGCCCGCGCCGAGAGGACTCGCGTTGCGTTCTATAGCGTGTACTACAATACGAGGAGCGATGACCGGAGCTCGCTGTGCGGGCCGGTGGTGGACGAGGTGAGGGTGTGGGGGGTGTCCGCTGCTTCAGCTCGGTGGAATGGTCCAGATTTGGTTGGGCTGCTACTTGGAACGCTGGTGCTTTTAGGTCTGGTTCTGGCTTAGAGGGTTGGTGGAATAGGTCTGCTTTGGCTCTTTAGGTGGTGATAAGTGGTCTCGTCCCAGGGTAAGTTTGAGGTAGTATGTCATGAGCTGTATCACTTAAAAAACAAGCTGATCCTTTCATGCGGGTAGCGGGGAAAGTCTGCTATCTATGGATATATGTTGGCTTTGTTTTGTCTTTCTCTTAAGTAATATGCATATATGATGGCTTGGTTAAGCCATGGACAATCCCTTGTTATTTATAACTATGTGATAAATTTTTCTTTGCCTTTACACCGCCCGCCTATTGGTTTATGGTTGTGGACTAGAACAGTGAGATATATCGGGTAAAACATGAAAGATGATGGAGGCAGTTTATGACAAGCGTTCAATGTGACACCAATCATTTTCACATCTGATATCAGTATTATCATCAAGCTGGATACATCCGACCTAGTGGAGACTGTTAACAAGCTGATCCTTTCATGCGGGTAGCGGGGAAAGTCTGCTATCATAAGTAATATGATGATGGCTTGGTTAAGCCATGGACAATCCCTTGTTATTTAAACTATGTGATAAATTTTTCTTTGCCTTTACACCGCCAAACTTAGCCTATTGGTTTATGGTTTGGATTCTAGAACAGTGAGATATATCGGGTAAAACATGAAAGATGATGGAGGCAGTTTATGACAAGCGTTCAATGTGACCCAATCATTTTCACATCTGATATCAGTATTATCATCAAGCTGGATACATCCGACCTAGTGGAGACTGATTACTTAACCTACATAGCCTGCAGCTTCATGCGCGGACCTGAACTGAATTAATTAGCTGCCTAGCTAATAATAACATGGCACTCATCCGGCTAATGCAGTAGAAAGAGTATAAGTAGGCTGAACTACTTACGCAACAAGAAAACAACAACAATTTTTTGTCACTATTCAGTAACAAACGGCTTTGGAAACGAACGGCTTTAGAAACGGATTAGTGATGAAAATTTCATTATTACTATTTTTATTATTACTTATTTTAATAACAAAAAAACATTTGTCATAAAACATAGCGATGGAGTTGTAACGGATTATCCATCTGATATTTGTGATGGATATATTTTTGTCACTAAATAATAGTTGTTGAAAGAGATCGAATTATCCATCGGATATTTGTGATGGAATACATTTCCGTCACTAAATAATAGTTGTTGAAAGAGATCGTCCATCACTAAATAATAGTTGTTGAAAGAGATCGGATTATCCATCAGATATTTGTGATGGAATACATTTTCATCACTAAATAATAGTTGTTGAAAGAGATCGTCCATCACTAAATTGTGATGGATGGTCCATCACTCGTTATTCCATCGTCACAAATATTTCCATACTATTCTATCACAATTTAGTCACAATTTAATGACGGTTTATTGATGGACATTTAGTCACTAAAACTTCTGTCACTAGTCCGTCATAACTATTCCATCGCAATTTAGTGATAGATTGTTGACGAAAAATTCATCAATCGTTCGTCATTATTCCATCACTAATCAATCACTAATGTTTTCGTCACAAATTTATCACTATTAATACTGTCACAAATCCACCACTAATCCATCATTAATCTAATAAATTTTAAATTATTTTTAATATAGTTATTTTATGCATTCTAATAAAATTTATAGATGAATATTTAAATTCAATAATGAGAAAAGCATCTCATAAAATAAGATAAATAGTATCCATAAAATGTATAAAAGTAATATCAGTCAAAGTTAAACTAATAATATTTGCATACATCAACAATAATAATGTTTTATACATCAAATATTAAACAAATAATCAACATTAACTTAAGATGCAGAAGATCCTGATCCATGAAACTCTTGAGCAAACTCCATCTGCTCTCTCATCTGATGTAGACGTTCTTTTTGTGCATTTAACTCAGCAATCTTTTTATCATCTCTGCTTGCTTATCTGCAAGCTCCTTAATTGATGAAGCTTCTGAACCATATGAGGTCCCGCTACTGTTGTAGCAACTTTTAATGAATATGACGTCCCATTACTCTGTAAGTAGGATAGAAAGATACTGCGTATGAGCCAAAACCATATACACGTCTCTTCTTCTCTCCACTTGTGGCCTCGAAATGAAGAGCATATGTGTCAACCGGTGAAGCTTCTGAACCATCATCAAAAGGCTGAGATGCAGAAGACACTAACTCCTACGTGCGATCCTATAATAAAATAATTTGTTCAAGTTAGACTAAGACTTTATGATTTAAAAATTATAAATAACATAAAATTAATAAAAATAGAATATAAAGATACATTCACTTGCTTTTGACCTCGCATCTACAAAAGTTTCATCTTTCTTCATGTGCACTTTCTTAAATAGCTCCCAACTATTGGGCTGACATTTTAACTCTTCGACCTACAACAATAATAAGTTAGTAATTACATGTCTAGATAATTAAATATAAAAAAAACTACAAATTAGTCCATTAAATAAGTAATACTTTATCATTTTTAAAGAATGTTCCATCATATATCGAGATCCACTCGTATGCTTAGTCATACCAAATAATCAATTGTATATATAGGTACCAAATAATTTACAAAATTTAACAACTCCAAAATGACCATGTCCAATTATCATTTGCATGTAAGAGTACCATAGTGTCAGATCATAGTGGACCATGGTGGTATATATTATCATAGACACAAAGTATCATTTTTATGTCATATTTGCAAAATAGTATGTATTGTTGCAAAAGCATAACATATATTTTACATATACAATGATTTGAATATATCAAAATACAAATGTAAACTTGTATAAAAATTTTGATGCGCTAAACTTTTTGCAAAAATTGGTAATTTCAAAATCATATCCAATAATCAATTGCATGTAAAGGTGTCAAATAATTTGCACAATTTAACGTTCCCAAAATGATTTTGTTCAAGTCTCATTTGCATGTAAGAGTACTAAATAATCTTGCACAAATTAAAAATTTTAGGTAATAATGTAAAATAATCATTTGCTTGTATGGGGTACTAAATCTATTTTTTATTTTTAAACATTACTATACATGTATCAATAAAGCATTAAATCCATAATTTATATATTTAGTAATTTGTAAAAATCATGATAATTTACTTACTTACCTCTTGATACTAATTCAAAAGTATAAATTGGCTATTTAGGTTTCTGGGTACTTACAATATAATTTTTTAAAATTTTAATATTCAAAGTCAGGATGACAAAATGATTCATAAACTCTACTCAATCTAATCTTGGACCCAATTATTTTGGGCTTAAATATCTATAAATAAACTATTTTAAATGAAAAAAATAATTTTTTTTTCAAGAAACTAGGATCAAAACTGATCTAAACACCATCCTCTGTTTATTGGGCTCAGTTTGATTTAAGGCCCAAAAATTGGGCCCCAACGGGCTCACAGGGTTGAACTGAACCCGGCCTAGTCCGCTGCCATATCCTCCTTCTTCCCCTGCCCCTGGGCGAACTAGGGGCTGCTTTGCCGGTGGCCTAAGGCCGCCGCCGGCCCTTCCCCGGTCGGCCAACCAGCTGCTGACGACTGGCCCTCTTCGGTTGGCCTGACCCCACCGGACGCTGCTCCGGTGTCGACGGGGGCTACCTCTCACGGCTCTGGCCCGGCGAGCCGACGGGCACGCCGCCGAGCCCAAACCAACGTGGGAGCCAATTCGGCTCTTGCTTCCTTCCATCTCTCCCTTCGAACCAAGGTTGTGGCCCTCTCTCCCTCCGCCTTTGCCACCCGACGGCGGTTTCCTTCCCCATACCGGGGCCACCGATCCGGGTGGTCATGTGAGGCTGCCGGCCAGTCCTTGGCATGGCCGCGGCACAGCCCAGCCGTGGCACGGCCCGGTCGCGCCTCTCTCTCTCCCCTCTTCCCTTCTCTCTTTTTCTTTCTCTCTCTCTATAGCGATGACCTTGGTCGTGCTGCGGCCTAGCCCAGCCGCCGCATGGCCAAGGCACGGCCGTGTCTCTCTCCCTCCCCTCTTCCTCTCTCTCTCTCTCTAAGGTGAGGGATGGTGAAGTTTTACCGATGGAGGTGGCACGGCGGCAACAAGGGGTGGAGGGGGCTGGCCTGTCCCATAAATGGCAAGGAGGAATAGAAGGAGGGGAGGTTCAACCCTCCCCTTGAACCAAGATAGTGCCTCGTAAATGGTATTATATATTTTTCTATATTAATTCCAAAATTATTGATATTATATATATAATATGAATCATATTTAGTCATTAACATTTTTTTATATAAAAATTTTATTAAAATATTTATCATAATCCTCTTCTCAAAAGAATTTTACTTTATTTAATTTATTAATTTTAATTTTAAAGTAGCATTCTTTTTTAGTTTATATGAATGTATATTTTTTAAAACAATGTTACCTCTAAATTTAAAAAGATATATTTCCCTCATAACTCTATAAAGATCGATTGAGTTATTTCTATTAAAAGTTTTTATAATATGTATACTCTAAACAACTAGTAGCTCATGATAATTCCTTAAATTTAATATAAGTACATTATATTTTAGTATAGATCTTATCTATCATAGCTAAAAAGCAAAAATAAGCCAAGAAAAAAATAGTAACGGATCATTTTATTAAATTAGTCTATAATAATATTTCTAAAATATAATTTTTTATTTATTTTTATTTTTAAAATTAAAATTAAAGCAATACTTGTGTGTCATAAGGATGTACGTAGCTATATGATAAATTTGGTGCAATCTCACTTGCAAAGGTTTTGTTTATTTAGCTGATACAAATCAACGTATGAAATCTTAAAACATACATAGCCCCAACCTAACATCAAATAGCCCCAACCATGGTTTTAAAAATCAAATCGGACCGATCGGTTAAACCGGTCCAACCAAGAATCGATTATCACTCTAATCTGATTTTATTATTAAAGTTGACTTTTATATGACCCGGTAAAAATCAAAAAATTCATTGAAATAGCTAGGTTATGAAGAACTGATCCAACCCCAATTTTTAAACTTTTAGTTTTGATAAATGAAATTAGGGATGGTTTTTTTGGATTTTTATTTTTCACTTGGACTAATATTTATATATTATTATTTATATATATTAAATAAAAAATTAATTATGATATCATCCGGTTCGATCCAACCGGTTTATCCGATCGAACCAATTGATCCACAACTTAAATGTCATGCTAGTTTGTTGTCCGATCCGATTTTAAAAACATTGGGCCCAAGCCAACATCAAGTTATAGGACTCCTTACTCATACATACATAGTCCCAACCCAATATCAAATTATAGGACTCTTTACTCATGCCTGGTCTCAACCCAACCCTTGTTATCTAATTTAGTCAATTAGATTACAAAATAGTCTAATTAGTACGACTTGAAATAGAGGTGCAAACATACATAGTCCCAACCTAACATCAAATTATAGGACTCTTTACTCATATCTAGTCCCAACCCAACCCTTGTTATCAAATTTAGTTAATTAGATTACAAATATCGTCCAATTCATACGGCTTGAAACATGATCAAAGCAACTTTTAACCACTCGTAAGGCCTTATCCTCCGGTAGAGCGGATCAAATGGGGCTGAACCAAACTCAAGCATGCTACAAACTGATGGCTAGGCTTGGTACCATGCTCACCTTCAGCCTAGCCCAACTATCAAGCCTATAATTTTGCTCTAGGCTCAGCCTAAAGTTGGTTTAAGATTCGTCCATTAAGCATTATTTTTTTTTCTCTACATTTAAAATCTAATTAGGATTTTTATATCCAAGGCCACAAAATTTGATTTAGGTTAGATGGGCCACTTGGCCCATGATTGATTCTAATATGCATATGTATATATACCGTGGGTGTGTATATATATATATATATATATATATATATATATATATATATATATATATATTTCTATTCAGTCTAGATTGGTTTTAATTTTTTCTAGTTCAGCTCAATTTTAGATGAGTATATATATATATTGGTACAAGTTCATTTTACAAATATATTTTTAATACCAAGCTATAAAATTTTAGATTAAGTTACGTAGACCATCCACTTGTCACCAACTCTATCTTCATCCCAATATAAAACATAAATTTGCTTTTATTTTGGTTGTGTATTAGGAATTAATTGATAATTGATAAGCTTAACCATGTAATTAGATGTTAAAATTATCAAAAAATAGATAATTAATGTAAATTTAGTGATAGAACGGATAATTCGTCACTAATTAGTGACAGATGATCGATTCTATCACTAATTCGTGATGGAATCAACAATCCATCACTATTTAGTGACGAAATCGATCATCCATCGCTAATTAGTAATGACTTATTCCTTCGGTCACTAATTTGTGACGGATGGTTAATTTCGTCATAAATTAGTGATGGATTTTTTCTTTCATCACTAATTAGTAACGAATGATCGATTCCATCACTAATTAGTGATGGATGATCGATTTCGTTATGAAGCATCGATTGAATTGATAATCTGTCACTAATTAGTGATGGAATCAACCATCCGTTACTAATTAGTGACGGAAGGAATGCATCTGTTACTAATTAGTGATGATTATTCCTTTCGTCACTAAATTTATACTATAAAATTTTATTTTTTAAAATATTGTGATAAAAGAAATAATCGGTTACTATTTAGTGATGGACAAGCTTATTGGTCACTAATTTAGTGACGACTACTGTAGTGATGGATATTGGCATCCGTCACTAATGTTCAGTCCGTTATATAATATTTTTTTTAAAAAATATTTATATATTAAAATTTTAGTGATGGATAAAGTGTTTGTCACAAATTCAGTTAGTAATCCATCGTAAATTCGTCACTAAAAATTTTGCACCATGCCCACAAATTCATCACAAAAATCATCACAAAACTATCATAAATTCATCAAAAAAAATAGTCATAATTTTTTCAGATAATTTTTCTGATGAAATTGAGTTTCGTCACTAATATCCACATTAATTTTAATTTTAGTAACTATTTCATCACTAGCCTATCATAATTTAGCGATAAAAATTTTTATTACTAATTTTTATCACTATTACGCTATTTTTTTATAGTGTTATTATGAGTCATTATCCACTCCAACACTCCAATTCAGTAGTAGCCATGACTTATTGGCTAGCTTTTTTCCGGTCTCTTCGCGAAAAGGATCTCCACTGATAACAATAAAAAAAAAAAATGCAGCTCTTTCGCAATGCATCATTCAAAAGAAAAAAAACAACGGATGAAAATCAAATTGATACAATAGACACGATTAGTAAATAAGTTAAATTATAAATTAATCCATTAATCTAAAATTGATACGCAATTGATTTAATTATTAAACGAATAAATTTGTGTAACCTAATTCAGTCACGGTAAGTCGGCCTCAAGTTTCATGCGTAGCTGGCGTGCTCTCAAAAGGTGCAGTTCAACGGTAAAAAAAACAAATGACTCTGTATCAGGACGCACGATGGGATGCGAACTAGATTTTTTTCCTCTTCGAAGCCCACCTCTCCCATGTCTTCTACCGCTGACATACCTAAAATGGGGAGGCAGCAAGAGTGCAGTCAGAGTAAGACGACACTCGCAACCGAGTTGATGCCAGTTTCACGCTGTCTGAAATTTATAGCATGCGAAAATCCGATCACCGTCCGCCTCTCTGCACTCGGGAGACTTGGAAACACCGGCGCAGATGGGAATGAACGGCAGTGGAAGGCAGGATTTTAAAGGAGGATAAGAGTCTGATTGATTTGATTCCACGATTAACGATTGCAGGCTTCAATGGACTCTCCATATCCCCATGTAGTGGAATAGCTTGTCTACAACTTCACAAGCGTTGCAGCAATATCAAAAATGAGATAATTGCCTTGAGTCATTGGCCTAGGTGCTATCAGGGGTAGGGCTGACGAGGGTTCGGTGGTTCATTTATTAATCGAATGCTTATTCTCACAGCATATCTTGATATCCTGAACACATGATGCCTTTTTAGCATTTTCAAGTTTTGGTCGGAAGAAGAAAGAAAGAAAGTGATCGAAATAACATAAGTTAAAATTTTAAGTAAAAATTAATTGGTAATAAGTGCACTTGAGCTATAAGAATATAATACTTTTTTTTATTCATATGAAACTATTTTTCTATGTTACAATTTTCTCTTCTTGTAATAATAAGAAAATCTCATCATATACCATAATATAATCAGAATGTACTCTTAGGTCGAATCATTGATGCTGCAAAGATGATTTTATGTCATAGCGAAACTTTATTACCATCCCATGAGTATTTTTTTTCTTGTATTCATCAACTTTCATACATTTAGATAATATCCCAACCCATCTACCGACCTAATAAACTTTATTATCGGATTGAAATCATGTGATACTAAAACTCGAATAAAAGTTAATGAATAGTAAGTAAACTTAAGTTATAAATATATAATATTTTTATATAATATAAAATTATTTTTTAGTATTATAAAAATAAAGTTTTTATATATATATATATATATATATATTCTTAATCCTCCAAATAGTGATGTTTAGTACGCAAGGCAGAGAAAGCTCCACACGAAAAGTATGCGGAAGAACATAGAATTTCTTACGATACACTTTCTTCTCCTCTCCAAATATTTCTTCCCAATATAATATTTTACGTGAAAACTTTTCCCTCGCTTTCTTTTAAGAAAAAAAAAAAAAAAATGAAGAAAAAGATGGATGCCTGCAAGGTGGATGGGCTTTGGACTCTGAGCTGATGGTGATGGCTTCAGCCTTCTACTTCTTCTCTTCTTTTTTTTTTTTTTTTTTGGTACGGACGATCATACAATACGGGTACGAGTCAATCCTTTGAACATCAGAATACAAAATTTGCTAAAAAATAAAAGGCAAGAAATCAGTATAACGAATTAGGACAGCATGGGCCTCCCTCAGTATGGTCCAGATGTCTGTAAGATCGGAATGGCAGGGGCAAGGTAATTTTATTTAAGTGGGCAAGATAAATTTTTTTAAGAAGGAAAAGAAGTTTCACTTCGTCTACCAGCAATGGCTATGGCTAGGCTTGGAAATTCACGGCGACAGCGTTTGTACAATGTGTATTCCTTCTGCCTGCCTGCATCAGGATGGAGCAAATTTATACCAACAAATGACATGCAGTGCAACAAACGATGACCAAGGAAATTTTGGACGTTACAACCAGGTTGATGAGATGCTTTTAGAAAACCAACTCGGATAGCAGGCCTTGCACTCGTACAAAAATTTCTGTGCACAAATTCTCATTCTGACCATACCATCTGCATAATGCGAGCCTGTATCCCCCTCAATTCATAGTCTTTCAATTTATATTATAAATTGTAAGGTCCAATTCCGAACAAAGAAGTTCGTTTTGTCCAAGTTTTTGGATGGTCGGTGATGAGTGGTCAAACAGGCCACTTTAGCCAGGAAGATGAGGATGCATTTGGAGAAGAATTAAAGAAGATAAAAAGTTATTTTTTAATTTTTTTAATTTTTTTTTAAATTTTACAAATTATTAACCTATGAAAGATAGATTAATATGATTAGAAGCAAAAAAAAATATTCAAAGAATTAAAAAAAAGTTAAATATAAACAATCTCATTACTTCTTTCAATCTTATTTTTTTATAATATTAATAAAATATTAAAAATATTTTCATATTTTATTTTTATTCAAGTTCATAATCAAACACAGTTAATTGCAAATTTTATATTATTAAAATTTAGATAAAAATTATTATTTATTTTTTTATTTTTTTAACCTCGTGCCAATTGCATCTAAAAATTGTTTCAAGATTTGGATTATAACTATGCTCTATTTCCTATTCACTTAGGCAGTGTCTGGATGCCCAATGTCCTGTCTGGAATAGGGACTTATTCAATGCTATTCCTCCAAACAGGCGAGAAAAAAATACGTGAGTCCCCTAGGAATTTCTATTATCATCAAATCATGGTATTTTAGAATTGCTATTCCATGCTCTCCATGGAATAGATGTATTCTCACTTACGATATTCTAAGAGCATCGTGGAAGGGAAAAATGGAATTGATGGCGTAGTGATTCATTCTTCATCTATTCCCCGATGCTAGGGTTTGAGGAGCGTGATCTCAGCGGCGACCCGATCTTGACTTTCAGAGGCTATTCGATGTCGTTCCGGAGGTGTTGCGGTGCAGGCTTCTGATTCACCTCAGGCGTGAAGGGCACAATACCATAGGTACGTGTCCGTTCCCAATCCTCTTCTATCTCCGAAGCTTTCGTGCCTGATTTTTTTTTTTTAAATCCTAATTTTTCAGTTGTAATACTTTTGCTTTGACTACTGGATTCGTTTTGTTGCCTTGATTTTTACTTGCCGATCTATCGATCTATGGTATAATCTAGATCCCGTTCTTTTCTATTTTTTTTTCTTTTTTCGCTTGACATTTTTTGGGTGACGTTTGTGAGAAAAATAAGAAAAAAACTGATGAATTTATGTTCTACTGATTGAAGGCACTATTTTATCCCAGATTTTGCTGCCAAAAATTTAGTGGGTATTCGGTTAATGGGAAGGGTTTTTCTTCTATTGACTATAGATGTCTATTGTAGCTACCGTTGATTCTGAAGTTTATTTGCTTGAGAAATCTGATTTTTATTTTTCTTGACGTTGTTTTAACAAACAGTTTCCTATTTTTTCTGCTAGGCTTTTTTTGGTATTTATATCAATCTGTTCTGTATCTAAGGGTTGATAGGATTATGGATCCGGGTGATTATTCTTCTCATCAGTACATCCTTATGTGAATTTTTTTTCCATATAACCTTGGCTTTGCCGCTCTTTTAGGGTGATTATATCGGTCCTTTTGGCAATGTACGTTTTGAATCTTGGGTTGCAGTTCATTATTTGCATTCAAAAGGGAAAAGATTAGAAAAGGAGAATGATGATTACATTGACTTGATCATATCAGATTTCATGAATTTTACAATGTTTTCACCAATATTTGGTTTTTGATTCATCATTTTATTCATTCTTTATCTTTCCTTTCCTCTAACACTTTTTGTATATACTAATTTATTTTGTCAGGTTTGGCTGTTGATGGTTGGTGTTTCGTAAGTGCTACAAAATTTAAGGTTCCATCTTAACTTGAGTATTAGAGATTGTGAAATTTAGAGAATTATGTCACTAAAATTCCAATAGATTTAGTGTGTTTGAATTGATTTCTGATTAGTAGATCACAAGGTCTAGTGATGTATGAAACCTATCACTTTAGAAGGCAGCTACCATATTTTAATTTGGTTTATATTAGTAATAAAAAAAAATCGCTTGATCATAGAATATGCTGATAATGCAATCTTTTCTTTTCTTCCTCTTGTTCATTTTCTTTTTTCTTTGTTCTACATGATAGTTGGTTTTAGAAAGATTTGGAAACTTGTTCATTTTTTCCCTCTTTTTTTCCCATAGTTGATTTGAGATCTAGACTAGATTAGATCTCATAAAATACCTGCTTTTGTTCTTGTTATAACATTATTTTCATTTTGTCAGGATGAATGCAGCTCTTTTTTCTTTTGTGCTTCGCCTTTATTTTTTTCTTTTGTATTTCTTCTTTATTGATCTTGATTTATCACTTTTGTTCTGATGTGCACATACTACGACAAAGTTATATAAGAGCTGAGGTTCTCGTATACGTGCATAGCAACCCTAGAAGAGCTTTATATTTGTCATCTAAGTATGGATTACTTTAATTGCAAGTACACGTCTTGGCATATGCACATTTCAGTGGAATGATTTTCTTGTTTTATAACATGTCTTTGTTATTATTTATTTTTGCTTTTTCTTGTTTTATAATGTCTTTGTTATTATTTATTTTTGCTTCATTTGTCAGCCAATTGTAACAATAAATATTGCCATTCTAATAATTGATCAGCGTTTCGGTCCTATAGATAAGATGCCTAAATTCAAAAAAGACAATCAACTTGTACATGCAATGGAAGGATCATACCGTACCAGAGCACCTAATTGGATAGATGCTCTTGATATGATAATGCTTGCCTTGATGAAGCAAGAGAATGATGAAGGTAACTGTCACAACGGTACTTTCTCGCAAGAAACATAAAAGAAGATGACCAATATGTTCAATGCATGGACAAATAAGTCCTTCGGTTATAGAAACCTCAAGAATTGATTAAAGGTACTGAAGAAGCCCTTCAACTTGTATTATAACTTAACTAATTGATCTGGTTGGGGATGGGATCCTGTACTAAAAGTGCTCACATTTGGTGATGAACATATATGAGAGGAGGTCATCTCGGTGAGTGGTCAATTGATGTTGATATCATACATAGCATGTTTTTGATAACATTATAATAATTAATTTTAAAAAATTATTAGCAGCTTAACAAGGAATATGCTCGGATTAAGGGTAAGTCATTTGCTGCATTCGACGTTATAGACATCCTTTTTTCAAAGAATAGAGCCACTGGTAGATGGAGGGATATATCTGCTATTCTAAAGGAAGTATCGGACAATGATACATCGGACGACGAGGTGGATCCAATCAACTTGGACAGCATCAATGTCGGCCAACCATCACAACAACATGGTGGAGTCTCAAACTCATTATCCGGTCCTTTTGATAACCTATTTGATGATATATTCCTAAACAACTTGACTACATGTGCCTCGATCCTACCCACAGAATATTCTCTAGATGCAGGTTTGTCCTCCAGTACTGGAAAGAGAATAAGGTCAACCTCTATTACTCATACAGCACGTAGGACTAGGCCCATAACTGATGCAACAGATGCTCTTTTAGATTTGGTGAATCAAGATAGAAAGAGATTGAAAATTGCTAATGAGATCCTTACGAGAGATCAGCTTGCCCATCTTATGATGTATTCTATTGATGAATGCATGTGAAAGTTGGAGAGTCTTCCTAGGATTATACCTGAATATATTCTTGCTGTAGAAAGACTTTAAAAAATGAGATTAATATGTGGTTCTTTATGCATTATGAACGGTCACTACTGAAAGCTTGACTTAAAAGATAAATGATTGAGTTCTATCGTGTACCACCTTCAATGGTAGCCCCTTCTGGAAGTTATGCTCATGCGCCTAATGTCTTTATGCCTTCAATACATGGTGTCCATCAAGGTGGCCCTCCTATATTTGTGCCTCCTCCTATGCATGTTGCCACTCCAGGTGGCCCTATTCCATTAATGTGGCTATTATTCAGGCCAAGCAATGAAGATAGCATTTTTTAGGATCGTAGTCCCAAAGAATTAGTGCATACCACATCTGCACCTCCATCATATCAAATGAATTTGCCGGTCATGGTTGGCCTTAACATATATATGTATTGTATGAGTTAAGGGATGATATTTTGTGAAAAATGACTTATATATATGTAAAACCATATTATGTCATATGTTAACTTTGTTTTGACAAATTTTGTTGTAAATAGGAACATGGTTGTTACTTTATTGCAATGTTAGTACACTCTTTGTCTATCAATATTGGCTATCAACACATAGTTATGCATATGGTTGTAACATTAACTACTCTCTTTTTGTAATAGATGAATACCTTGCATGATCTCTTAGCATTTTTAATAGATAAGGATAACTTTTGGCAGGAAGTCATAATTGTACCGATAGTAATGGCATCATTAATTTGTAATATTATAATGTTATTTGGAAGGTGCCATGCCGAACTCGTCTATTCTCGGATCACGAACTCATAACATATATTTTAAGTAGACATTCAGATAGAGGTTATGATCACTTTAGGATGATAAACACTATGTTTTTGAAGCTAGAAGAGTTGCTTGTTTCATGTGGCTTTATAACTAGCACATGCAATGTTACGGTACAGGAGCAACTAGCATATTTTCTTTAAGCATAGGTCATGGTGTAACCAATAGAGTATTGGCTAAAACTTTTCAGCATTCAAGGAAGACAATATCTTGACATTTTAACAATGTACTGAAAGCAATTTTTTTACTGAAGCAAGAATTTATAGTTCAACCGGGTCAGGATACTGGCATGCACCCACGGATCCATGAAAACAACCATTTCCATCCTTATTTCATGTACATATGGACAAGATTAAATGCTGGTATTTAATTTTTAATTTTGTTAACTTGTCTTTGATATAGTTGGTTGCATCATATAATGCTATTGGAGCGATTGATGGTATGCACATACCTGCGTTAATCAAGAAAAGCAAACAATCTCGCTTTCGTAATCGAAAGGGCATCATTTCCCAAAATGTAATGGCTATAATTTCATTTGACCACTCTTTCCTTTTCGTTTGTACTGGATAGGAAGAATATGTTATCGATATGAGAGTCCTACGTTGGTGTGCCGATTTAGGAGGCTTCATTGTACCAAAAAGTATTCAAAAGCTTCCTATTTAATTGATTTTATATTTTTATTGAAGTTTCGAGTGGTTTAAATAAAGGCATTGGTCGTATACAAAGAAATATTATCTTGTTGACTCAAGATATGCCAATACATATAAGTTTCTTGCCCCTTATCGGGGCAATAGGTACCACCTAAGTATGTTTAACAATCCTAGGACTCGACGATATAACAAGTGTCAGACTTATACAACCATCGACTTGCTCAACTCAGAAATTACATAGAAAAGGCCTTTGAAATTCTTAAGAAGCAATATAAGATTCTTAGAAGTCCCATCCCATACCCCTTCAAGGTTCAGAAACGTATTGAATGGCTTGTTGCATCATTCACAACTTCATACGATGCACCCAAGGAAACGACAAATACATCAATATGTCAATTAAACCCTAGCCTGCTGACCATGATGAGGACGATGTCGACCCTTATCTCATTATAGGGGATGACGAATCCCAAAGAGGTGATGAACTATGCAATTCCATAGCTAATAGGCTATGGGTTGCTCGTAACATGCGAAGTAAGTCTAACCTGCATCCTTTTATTAAGTACAAATTTTTTCTAAAATTTGATAAGTTAGTATATTTACCATGATTGACTTTATTAATAGTGCAATGTATTATGTAATCTGAGTTTCATCTTGGTTTCACTTTAACGTAGGAAATCAAGCAGCATGCTCTTGAGGTTTAGTAATATCTTTCGAAAGTTATTATGTAGTTTTTATGGGGTGTAGACAAGAGATCTATGAATCCTGGCCTGAGTGTCAGCGCGAGGTTACCGGGTTAAGCATGCCTTAAACAAGAAGTTTAAATGTAGACAAGAGGCAATTGATGCATTTAAAAATTATCATCAACCTCCTGATCATCGATCCATTAGAAAAATTTATGATATTGAATATAAAGGAGGAAAAAAGACGTAACCTTGGCCAAGAATGTGAATGCACCTTTAAAAATATTTTTATTTATTTTCATAGCCTTTCTTGTAGGCTTTGTACTTGGATTTCAGTGTGGATAGACTCTGTTAATGCTTTGAGATGGTTACTGACTATTATATCTTCTTAATATCGCCGTCGCAAGACTTGTAAAACTATAATGCTCTTTCCTTACTTCTATTTTTGGCTCTCTCTGCATTTGCTGGTGTTGTATGTGCATTGTTAATATGGTTGGAAGGCTATTATGTGCAACAATGTTTATATTTTTTGATTGCTTTTTGTTTGTTTATAGACACGTCTAAGTGGTATATTTTACAGGTAAGATGTCTTTGATTTTTGAAGGGCTTAATATATGTGGGCACTAAGTCTGAACAATGATAAAATTGGATTTAGAATCAATCATCCATTAATAGTTGGCAGCTATATCGTAATAATAATAATTTTTTAAAATCTGATTTTTTATTTGGAGAATTGGTCTATTTCTTGTACTATCTTGAGATTTTTTCAGGAAACAGGTTTCACGTTGAACTCATTCATATTACTGCATCACAGTTGATATATTTGAGTGTTTGTTGGATGTTAGGGCGGGCTGCCTTGTTCTGTTCATCTGCTTTGATTTTTAAAGTTTATATATGACCTGACATGCCTATGTTTTGAAAGCTGCCTCTTATGGATGATTTTTGGATGCATGGGTATTTGTAATAGTCATATGATGAAAGCAATTCCAATGTTCTGAGTTTAGGATTTTTATGAAAATTAAAGATTTTGCACAACTGACAACGTTTTATTGTTATAAGCATATGTACAATTTTTCCTGCAAGAGCTATAATGTTTCAACAAGCTGTATCAAAAAAATAAATAAATATAATTATAAAAGATTTTTTCTCATATCGGACTACTAAGTGCATGCCAAATTTTCTTGGAGGTAAATCAAATATTGTCTTATGTCAGGTGAGTTCTTTCTTATATTTCTTGTTAAAATCGATGAATAATGACAAACTTCACAAAACTGATACAGAAGAAAATTTATTGTGAGCTTCTTTCATTTTATAAGAATAAGTATATGGAAGAAAGATTATGTTTTGTTTTACTGGCGTGGATTTGAAAAGTGGTCTTTCATCTGATGCTCCATATGAATGGTCTGAGAAAACTTTTCAGAATGGGAGTTCTGCAATGATAAGAATGATGCTGAAAAATTTCACATTACTTTAATTGTGTCCCTGCACATGATATGCTTTGTGGTTAACTGTCGTGCTTTTAAAAATGTCTCTGTGCCTTTTAAAATGTCTTTTTTTTGGTACAGACGGGTGATCACACCAATCTAGGATGAGTCAAACCTGAAATATCAGAATACAATATCTGGGCTAGAATAATAGGGCAAGGTCACCCCGCTGCCAGCTCCAAAAGCCAGAGTGATAAGCCACTCTAGCAGCTATCCAATCCGTAGCTGCATTGGCTTCCTTGTAGATATGCCAAATCTGGGCACTAGCAGCTCTCAGAAGAAGAGATATGATATCACTGATCAGGGGATGGACGACCGATAGTCAATGGAATCCTGACGGATCCAGCTGATAACCGTAGCAGAATCACCTTCAATAATAAGCCTTTGGACACCCAGGGTCCGAAAGGCATAAGAAATACCAGCCCACGCCGCATACAGTTCAGCAAGGGGAACAGTAGAGTCAAGCAATCCAAATCCGCCAGCCGCAATCATCATGCCATCCGACCCTCTGATCACAAAAGCTGAACCCGCATGTCTACCGTGAACACTCCCATCAAAGTTGATTTTAACAAACCCTAAGGGGGGGGCTCCCAAGAAATAAAAACCGTACGCCGGTTCGCTATCGAAGTAGCATGGGAGTCCCAGTGGCCAGGGCAAGTAGAATCCAGAGAGCTATGATGGAAAGTATACTCTGCGGCTAAGGAGACAGCGGACCTAATGACCCGAAGGGAGGTAGCTGCCTCATCAGTGAACAATCTGGTTCCGGGATAACCAGATCTGGTATGCAATATAAGCCCACCTCGGAACCATCTAATAGACACCATTCCGCATAGCCTGCCTGATCAGTCGAAGGAATGATAAACACTGGGAATCCGAATCATGCTCCCAAGGATACATCTCCAAACTATGCCATATCTGTCTCGCTCTATGCATAAGAAGATAGCATGATCCACTGTCTCCTCCTCGATACCACACAACGGGCATATAGGCAAGATGCTCAAACCTCTCCTCGAGAGCAGAGAACAGGTCGGAAGAATACTCCAAGCAAGCTTCCATACGAACACACTCTAGGGTGAATGGGAAGATGCCAGATCCAAGCCAAATCCATCACTTGCTGGGGTAGAGGCCGATAGATATCGACAAGGTCCCTCATAGAAGCCCGGGGCGAACAAGTTCTCCTCCAAACCCTAGAATCATCCATGTGGCCCGGAATGAGAGGAAGAGAAGTAACACGATGTTTGAGCTCATCCCCAAAGAAGCATGATATCGACGAGGAAATCCAAGCAGAATGATCTTGAGAAATAAGATCGAGACTCTCATTCCATTAGGGATATTAGTGGTAACAAAAGTAGGCCATCGAGACAGGGGAAGGTCAGTAATCTAGGCGTCCTGAAGAACATCCACAGAGGAACCATCGCCAATCATCCAAGAAATGCCATCCAGAACAGCCAGAGCGTGACGACATACCTCTTTCCAAAAGAAGGAGTGCCCATGGGAGGATTGAGGGGAAGCTGAATGATTCCAGTCACCATATTTGGCACGCATGAAGGAGCTCCACAAACAATGCCGATCAAGCAAGAACCGCGAGGCATGCCTAGCTATAAGAGCTTCATGCCTGGCAATAAGAGACTGGATCCCAAGCCCACCCTCAGCAGTCGGCATACAGACAATATCCCAAGCAAGAAGATGAACACCATGACCTTCCTACATAGAGGCCCAAAGGAAGTCCCGAAAATATCTCTCAATCTTTCTCAAACATGTCAGAGGGATTGCAGAATTAGATAACGGATAGAGAAGAAGAGAAGACAGTACTGAGCGTAAAAGAGTAATCCGAGCCATCATAGAGAGCCCAATAACCTGCCACCCCTCCAGACGATCGCGGACCCTCCTTTCCAGGACATTGAAGTCGGAAATCCGAGGCCTTCTTCCCGTGATGGAAATCCCAAGGTAAGACAGCTAATCAGCCTGAGTAGAAATACCCATAATTTGCAATATAGATCCCTTGACCATGGGAGGCGTCTTTGGGCTAAAATAGATCAAGGATTTGTTGAGATTAATTTTCTGACCAGAAGCCTGACAATAATCTTGCAGAATGGTCGCCAAAATGGAAACATTACGGGTAGAAGCCTTCTCTAGAAGAATGCAGTCATCCGCAAACATTAAGTGGGAAAGAGTGGGCCCAAGAGGACCAGCAGAATAGGGCTCCAAAGACGAGTCCATCTGAGCCTGAGAGAGTGCCCGGGACAGAGCATCAGCAGATAGAATGAAAAGGAAGGGGGAAAGAGGACATCCCTGTCTCAAGCCAACCTCGGAATGGAAGTAATCAGCTTGGCCTCCATTAATAAGGAGAGAGAAAGATGGCTGGTGGACACACGCCATAATCCAGGTAATAAAGAGATCATCAAAGCCAAACTCCTGGAGGGTACAGCGCAGAAAGTCCCAACTCAATCTGTCATAAGCTCTCTCCATATCAAGCTTGACAGCCATGAGACGCTGACGACTAGAGGCACGCTACAGATCATGCATAAACTCCTGGGCTAACAGAGCGTTATTAGTAATACTCCATCCCCTAATAAAAGTACCCTGTTCCGGGGAGACAAGCCGAGGAATTACCGACTCCATTCGAGAAACCAAAAGGCGAGCACAAACCTTATATAAGGTGGTGCAGAGACTGATAGGCCGATAGTGCAGGGGGGAAGACGCATCTGGACGCTTAGGCACCAGGGTGATAAGAGTCTGGTTCCAATCAGGGGAATAGTGTGAGACTGAAAGACAAGCGGAATAGCCTGCACCAAATCCGGACCCACAATATCCCAGTAGTGGCGGAAGAAAAAAGGAGGGAATCTGTCAGGCCCAGGGGCCTTATCAGCACCAAGATCCCATAAAGCACGATGAATCTCCTCCTCCGTGACTGCTCTGATAAGATAACCATTCTCCGCAGTAGAGAGTCTATAGGGGGCTGAACAGGGAAAACAGGGGATCCAACCCCAGAATGCTCAGACCATCTGGACTGAAAGAACTGAAAAAACTGATCCTTGATTGTCTGAACATCCTCCTGAATATTACCCTTATCATCAACAACATGCCTGATGCAATTCATCGCACGACGTTTCAAGGTGGACTGATGAAAAAATCTAGTATTTCGATCACCCTCCCTAATCCACTGAATTCTGGACCTTTGCCTCCAATAAGTCTCTTGCTGCAGCATAAGAGAGTGATGCAAAGCCAGGCAGGACCTGAGAGATAAAAGATCGGAATCCAGGAGGAAACCCACCTGATCCTCCTTCGTCTGCAAGGAAGAAATAGTGGATTCAACTTGCTCCACTTGCCTGACAATGTCCCCAACCTCTCTTCTGTTCCAACTTGAGAGTCGGCGCCTGGCTATAATTAATCGACGAGAAAGTCTATAAGTAGCACTCCCTCTAACAGGTAATCGCCAGACCTGAGAGATAATGGTTCTCGCTGAAGAATAAAAAGTCCAGAACTTTTCAAATCTAAACTGCCGACTATGCTGATGAGAATGATCAGTAGAGATAAGGATGGGGCAGTGATCGGAACCAATTCTGGGTAGATGAGTAATAGTGACAGAAGGAAAAAGTTGATGCCAAGAGGAAGAGACCATAGCCCTGTCCAGCCTTTCTGACACCCTTGCGGCACCCTGACGATTGTTACACCAGGTGCACTGGTGTCCAGAGAACCCCAAATCCAACAGCTCAGCCGAAGAAATGAAGGATTTAAACTCAGCAACTCTCGGGGAATCCACAAATTGCCTACCCCTCCTTTTCTCCTTGGCCTCCACAATGCAATTAAAGTCACTAGCAATAAGGGAGGGAAGACCCTGATCAAGAAGGGAGAGGATCTCATCCCAAAGCACTCGGCGCATCCGAAAGTAAGTGCTAGCATAGATGCCCGATAGGAGCCAAGGAGCAGAGGACCCCTCAGATATAACCAGAGCTACTTGCTGACCACAACCATGGAAAGCGTCAACTCTGATATTATCATGTCTCCAAAGTGCCAGAATACCCCTGGAGAGACCAGCCGACTCAACAGCATAAGTAGACCACAAACTAGAAAACTGTCTCTGAAGGCAAGCCAGACTATCCCCCGAAAGGCGGGTCTCCGAAAGGACACATACGTCAAAAGCATGAAGCTGCAATAATCACACAAACGAGGATCGAAACGAGGGTTTCAGAGCACCTCGCATGTTCCAGATAAGAATCTTCATTCAGAACCTTTTGAGGAGGGGACTTCATCCATGTCCCAAGTCAACTCCAGAGCTGTCGGATTACTAGAAGAATGGGTACCTGAAAGCCCCTTGACAGCGCATCCCTCCATGACCTAGCTATCAGGATGAGATACTTCCATGACCACCGCTGAATCCTCCCTCTGAATGGCCTTCTTGATGAGGGAGACTGCCGAATCATGATCCAACCCCCCAATCTGAATCGGCAAGGAGGGCCCTAAACAGCTCTCCCGAGCAGGCCCATCCTTTCGGCGAGACTTCTTGGCTCCTGGCCCGTTAAGGCCAGTAGATACCTGAAGGGAATCTGCAGAAGCTTCAAATTTGAAAAGGTTCAGGGCCTTACCCTTTCCTCCTAGAAAGGCTTTTCCTTTTCCTTTTAAGGTCTTAGAAACCCCTCTATGCTGAATTGTCTCAATTGGCCGGGCCCTCTTGGACTGACCCATCTGAGCTTCCACACTAGGCATCAGGTTCACTTGCTCACCATCTGCAATTTGAACTGAAACCAAATTTGCAAAGGGATTAGGATGGATCATCTGCTTCTCACAATCAGCACCAACCGGCACGCTGTTCAAAGGAGACCGGCACACTGGATTCACCTTCACTGTAGAAGCCTGCAGTGGCTCTTTTCCCTGGTTCCCGGCTACCCTACCTCCCGGTCTATGCGCCACCTTCCTCGGGACAGACCATCCGTCCAGGGAAGTAGAGGAAGAAGCACCTGCGTTGCCTCTCGAAGGAAAGGATCTGGCCACTGGCTGCTGAATTAGTGGAGCCTTCCTACGCCTAAGAGTAACCATCCATGATCCAAATCGAGGTTCAGAAGAGGGCACAGAGGAAGACGAAGCAATCAGCTCTGCCCCACAGCCTCCATCAAAATGCAAGGCGCCACACGAGCCACAGATGCCTTCCAAGTTCTCATAAGAGAATTGCAGCCAGAATGGAGCTCTGTTACCTCTGATCCTTGCTCCAGGCCTCAGGGGCTTACTCAAATCTACTCGGACGCATGCACGTGCAAAGCCTCCTCGACTCCGTTCTCTGGTGGAAGCATCAACGAAGAGAAATTGCCCATGACCGAAAGGATCGAAGAAAGCACCTCATCTGTCCAATACTCAATTGGGAGTTGGGGAAGACGAATCCACAGCAGAGCATTGAGGATTGAGCTCTCAGCCGGCACAAAATCTGGATGCCACATTGCAACAGCAAGCGGCTGACCATTGGCCACCCAGGGTCTTCCGAGAGCAGTCTCCACAGCACTGGGATCAAAGAATCTGAAGAGGAAATGCCGATTAGCTAGTGAAACAGCTTCAATGTCCCCTGCTATCCCCACACGCTGGAATTCCCTTGAAATCGCCTCTGGAGGAATCCAACGAGAGAGGCTTCGGACAATGATTGAGTTATTCAGCCATTTAGCTTTTTCCTCCTCCAGTGATTGCACTGGAACTTGGATCACTTTCGGATACAGCCGCTCCAATTCAACCACAAGCGCCGGGGAGGGCGAAGGAGCAACCCACTCAAATCGACCAGCAATCCCGCGATGCCATGCCGTACCGCCACAGTTGGACCATCAGACACTGCCGAAGACGAAGACTTGAGGTTGTCCATGAGCAGAGATGAAGGATCAAGGAAGGCAACACAGTAACCCAGCGATTGGGGAAGATGGACTTTCAAGCACGAATCTTAAAGAGAGCACCAGAGCACCGCCCCTTATCCCTACTTTAAGAAAACCAAAAAAACCTTTTAAAATGTCTTTGCATCTTGTGGCAGGTTGTTGCATATATGTAATCAATAAGGTCATTTTGAGCTCTGTCATAGGTATTTTATACCTTTCATATAATTCGTAATTTATGGTATCTTTCTCTGCTGTCTCGTTTCCATGGTTTGCAGTATTTTGGAATTTCAAAGACATGCAAATGCAGATATAATGAACAATTTGAAACATATTAAACATATCAAAAGTAATAAAGTTCTATTAATTGGTGCAAACTTTTAATATACGTGCATAACTCGCAAACTTTTAATATATCATAATATTATATTTATTAATAAAAAAAATTTATTTAAGTAATTATATTAAAAATTAAATTAATAAATCATTTTTCCTTCTTATTTGGTCAAGGGGTAATTTTGAGATTTTTTTAAAAATTTTCATCTATTCCTAATGGAATTAGGGGTGCAACTTGGGCTCATGAAACTCGGGTTTTCCTCAAACCTAACCCTAACCCTATTTATAAAATGTCAACCCTAACCCTATTTGTAAAACCTCAACCCTAACCCTATTTTTAAAAATCGGGTTCGGGTTGAGTTTCGGGTTGGAATTCGGGTTGATGAGAAAAAAAAAAGTCTTTTTCAAAGTAAATAAACACCGAATTATGGATCCCAGAGACGAGAAAACAAAATCTCTTGCCGAATGCATAAGCTGGACTCGAGGCTTTAACATTGTATTTAAAAAAAAGTCTTACCTGAATTGAAGAAAAAAATGAATGGGCCACGGGCACGATCACTTCCCTGCTACAGTTTTATTGCATATGGAAAAAGCCAGCTGGTCTTCACATAGAGGCATTTAAAAAGGTATATAGGTAAAAAAATTGACCATGTTTAGCTTTCCAGAAGCAAGGAAATAACTGTTTACCAAATAAAAATAACATACAAGGTAACAACTCTGACAACCAAGGCACAGAACGGTGCGAAGGAAGACACCCTCTCGGAAATAATTTCACATCAAATCATTGTTGCACATCCCACTTCCGAAGTAGAAAACAATAAGGTAAATGAGAAAGGGATTAAGCAAGATACTATGCTGAGCTCATACCCTACTCTTGCAAAGAGAATGATAAGCTTACATGCAAGATAGACATAATAAAAGAACAAAAAAGCGAATGAGCCAATACTTCGCCCTGTGGTGAGAAATTGCAACAGTCGAGGACGCGGGACTGACCATTGCTTGACTTGATGTCTTCACTGTTCACGGATCAAAGAGAACACTAAGATTCGTGACATCTGAACCCCTATGCCGTACAGCTTGCTTTCGACTCGAGCAGCGGGTTATGGGAGGTATATTGTTTAAAAAACCGGATGGTTATTTTATTTCGCAGGCTCCTCCAGCGAAAGGCGACAAAAATAAAAAAAAGCTTCGATTTCAGCTCACCTTCCGATGCTCACCACCACAACTCGAAGCATTTTGAAAACCATCCATCCACATTTACCAAAACACCCTCCATCACATCTTCCATTAGTCCATTCACTTCCGTCTGATCGAACCAACTTATGTCCATTTTCGTTATTTCAAACACTAAAAACTCCTCCGATTCGCAGAAGGCGCGACCTCCCTTTGCCTCTCTCTCCCGCTCTCTCTCTCGCTGCAACGCCTCGTTGCATGGATGGCGGTACCGTAAACAAAGAAGAGAATGAGATGGAAAGCAAAACAAAATGTGCGGATGGTCCACCTTTATGTTTATCCTTCTTTTCTTCGTCTGCGACTGACGGCTTGCTCTCCTCGCCCTTAAGTTGGCCATCTCGTTCGACCTGATTGGCGCCCTCAATGCCACTAAAAATCTGGTGCCAATAAGCTACCCTCCACCCTCAGGTTCGGGTTATCTTGAGTTCGGGTTGACCGCAATCCAAAATTCGGGTCAATTGCAAATCGGGTCGGGTAAAACCGGGTCTTTCGAGTTTGGATTGGACAAACATGAGTTTAAACACTGTTGTAAATCAGGTTCGACGGGCCGAGTTCGAATTGAACCCGACCTAAATTGCACCCCTAAATGAAATACAAGTTATTCTTATGTTAATGTAAAACATCATATTTTAAATCAAATAAAAATATAAAAAAATAAAAAATAAATTATTTTTAAAAATTTTATATTTTTTTTTAAAATAATTTTTTTAATATTTAAATACTACCTTAGCTCCATATTTGATGTGACACGTTGATGGAGTAGTGCATACGAGGGAGGTTGGACCAGCCACGAGCAATGGCTTATAGGAGATGGAGTATAAGGTAGAGCGGCCTTTGATAACATTTCAAAAGTGCACCAACTGCTACGGAGGAGGTAAATTTCCATTTCCAAAAAGGTTCACTGGCTCCTCAACCGAGGAGCAGAAAAATAATAAAAAAAAGCCTAGTTCTTTTCACTTTACAAAGATGCCGGAGACGTGGACCAATTTGAAAGGTAGGTCAAGTCAACTCGCCCACTTCTCCAAACTTAAACAAGTGGTTGGATCACGATAACCCTTGGATAACCCTCGGATATCGAGGCGTCATCCTCCTGTCTTATCCTATGGAAGCCACCATTGCTAAACGAAGCCCCTACGAAGCTGAGTGAAATAATACAAACCATACCCGATAGCAGAGTCTCTTTGAGCTATTTCTATCTATTATGAAATCTACTTATTTTTTATATTTTTTTTAAATTTAAATAAAAAATTAAATTTATATTTGTTAAAAGTATATTTTATTTTATTTTTATATCCTTAGTTATTGGGGCTCCCCTGCTACTTCGATAGCAAATTAACATACGATTTTCATCTTTTGAAAGCCATCCTTCAGGATTTGTAAAAATTAACTTTGATGGAATTGTACGAAGAAGACTTGCTAGGTCAACTTTCATTATTCGTGGAACCGATGAAGCCTTGTGTCGACTGACGATTTTAGTTTCTTAGATTCTTTTATCTATATGACTGAGCTTTATGCAGCATGGACTGGTATTTTCTATGCTGTTTGGATTCTTCATGCTTATCGCCTTTTTATTGAGGATGATTCCGATGGCTCCTGATGGGATATTGCAATCATATCCCCGTCAATCTTCTTCTCTGCGACATTCGAACTTCTCTACGAGGATCTCATAGAGTTCATATCCGATATATCTACCGAAAAGCTAATTCTGCAGCAAACTAGATGGCGACTGTTATAGTCCATCATAATATTCTAGATATGAAATTAGAATAATCCATTTTTTTTTTATTTTTAAATAAATTTTATATTTTAATATTTTTTGATTGACTCGCTTAAAAATAATGTGATCGTCCGTCTATTAAATAATAATAATAATAATAATAATAATAACAACGCAAGCCATGCGGACGCGCTCCCAACTTTCCTTCCACGATTTAGTGAGCACTGAGCACCTCGCCTTTGGGCGATCGATCGGGCGCACTGTCTCTCCTCTATTTTGTCTCTTTCAAACCGTCCAAACTTTCAATCAAGCCCACGCGATGCTAAGCGAGAGAAAAAAATGAGAACCGAATGGCTTGTACTAGTGGGAATAGGATTTGAATTAAGTTTCATCCTGATATAAATTCTTTTGGAATGCTCACTTTGATATTTTTTTTTTCAAAATATATCTTTCAGAATTTTTTTCACAAATTATAATAAAAAAATAAATATAATATCCTTTATAATTTTATTTTTCTAAAAGAAAAGAAAGAAAGATTGGGGATGAGGTTGGATCGATGCATGTAATTTTACATATGATTTTTTTTTGATCAATTATAATCATCGCACCAATGCTTGCACACATTACAAAAAGCATCGAGACTGATCCTAAAATTTAATCAGCCAGTTGTCATGTCCATAAGGCAACAGCGCCGAACCATCTTTAAACCGAATTATTCCGAAACCTTCTCATATCTCGGCAAGTCCAAGCTATCCCTTAATCCAGTCCAGACCGAGATATTTGTATACCTCAGCGGGCCCGAGGTATCGTGTCCTCATATGCCTATTAGCACTGAACAATTACAAGTGCTTGGATCGAACCTTGCGCTTTAGCCGGACCGAAGTAACCTCTTTCTTTAGCCAGACCATAGCATTCAAATACTTTGGCTGCATTGAGCCATCCTTGTGCTTCGGCCAGACCGAGGCATCCAAACACTCTTGCAGAATCAATCATGAGAGATTTCGATTTCGCGATAGCTTAACAATATTTTGAATTGGAAATTACGTAAATAATACCGGAAGTGGCCTAGGACCTATAGAAGTGGCCTAAAGCCTATAGAATCGCTGAATCTCAAAGCATCAACCAGCTTTCCTAGCCGTTGATTCTCTAACTAACTAGATACTGATACTACCGGCCCCGTAACAAATTAGATTCGAATTTGAACGGATTTCGAACCCCTCCTATGACGCGCCCAAGGAATCAGGTGATCGCCTATAAATATCCTGGTCCTAAAGTCTCTCAGGTACGCTTTCACTAATACTCTAATTAAAAACTCCATTGAAGCTCAAGCAGAACTCTGAGATCTCGAGAAGCCATTTTTTCTAGAGGGACTTTTCTGCAAGAGCCTTCTCTTCGTATCTGCTTGCTGTGAATCTTCACTGACTTGGGCATTGGAGGGTCTTCCGCAGAGGGCCACCCCCAAGACTCTTTGTGTGAGGACTGTATTGCATGTTCCATCCGGACGAAAGGTCAACGTCCATATTCAGAGCCAGATTGCACTTGAGTTGAAGAACGAATTTTCGTAGCAACATATAAAAAGAGAGAGAGAGAGAGAGAAATTCTTTCCTTCTTTTCACTCCTTAACCAAAGGAGTAGTAAATGAAGAACTCACAATTACCGACCATAGCCTTCAAGCTAGTTTAATTTAATCTAAAATAAAAATAATTGGATGAAATCTAAATTATTATTTTATAATTCTTTGAAAAATAAAGTAGTATTATATAAATCACTCAAGCATTATCTTACCCTCAGCTTGAGTAGGGATGGCAATTCATATTTTTATGTCGTATTGGTATTGTATCAAAGTTAAGGTATAATAGTGTATGAGTTAATATGAATATGATGTCATTAATTAATTATATAAAAAAATTAAATATGAATATGATACGATTATTAAACAAATAACATGAAATTGGTATGCATAAAATATTTAACAAATAAATTATACTGATTTTATATAACATAATTCGCTTGATATGGATAGATACAATTTATTTAACATGAATAAACAAGAGATGATTTACTTAACACGATTTATTTAATCTCATGAAAGTGTACCTTAGCGTTAATACTCTTGTTTGCAAAGGGGAGTTTAGAAAATCTTCAAAAAAAAGTGGCAGGTAATAAAAAGGCTCAAAATCTTCAAAAAAATTTGCAGGTAATAAAAAGGCTCTCACAATTACGCTCTAGAAAATTATATTAAGAAGGAAATCCCTTCACTAGTTATATACAGATGGGACTCCTCCATCTGGCCAAGAGTTTTTAACTGAGAATATTACTGCCCTGCGAAGAAAAGGAGGGGCGAAGTGCATCATATTTAAACACAAATACTACCCAAAACCGAGCCTTTAAGAGATGATAGAAACTAATATAACCAAATCTCCTTGACGAAAAGAAGGCAGTACATTGACAATTAGCAAGTTAGCTATTTATCCTCTTTAACAATTAGCAAGTTAGCTATTTATCCTCTTTGCTCATCTTCTCTAGAAATGAAACATCACATTCTTTACAATTATTGGCCATCTTGTTACCAATGACGGTCTTTGAACTTTGGTACGATGTAAACCTTCGAATGTTCAGAACTGTGAAAATAGCTATTTCGCTGTTCCAATGCAAGGACTCAATTATTTCTCCTGTCGGACAAGTTGGCCTCAAGAAATAATTATGTTGGAGCAAGAACCAAATCTAGTGGGCCTTACGTTTGATTTTCCTATTTCTCTGTCGCCATCGGACACGTCTTCAAGCAGAATAATTATTGATCCGGTAAAATGTATTTAATCACTGCTTTATTCCAAAACCTGTCTCATTCTATCAACAGTACATGGGTGGAACTTCATCAGATTGTATACAACTCCGCATTGTTCTTTGCAATGTTATCCCACTTGAAGCCTGTCTAAGTTCTGCATAAATAGACATAACCTCCTCTTGGTCTATGAGGTTGCTGAATCCACTGACAATGGTCTTCATATAATTCTCAGTCTATATGAAGCTAAATAACTAACATAAAAAATTCAGTTTATTTTTAAAAATTAATTATGCTTAGTTATGGTTAAAATGAGATATGGCTCAAAATCGAGTTGAATGAAAGAATTTTTTTAAATTAATTTAGAATTAAGGCTTTGATGTTATTGTAATGATTGCATGAATAAATTAATTTTTTAAGATAATTCTAGCCTAATAATTGCATCCAATTTTTCTAGAAGAAGAAATATGTGGACAATGATAGATCAAAAGACAAGCAAAACAAATTGGATTATGAAATATCCTAACATGACAGTCCATCCAATCATGGACTAGCCATTTGACATTCATGGTTCCTTCATGCTGCAGAGCTTCATGTTAATCAGAATCTGGCCAAGAGTTTTTAAGTTTACAGCAAACCATCTAGGATTTGACCCTGAAGTATCTTTCATAACACAAAGAGAGTGGGCTCCATGGTGTTAGACTCTAACTAACGTTACGATTGCCACTCTTTTCCATAATTTATGTGCACACGTTGATCATATGGGACAAATTATTCTAATTAGGTGGTTTTCACACTTTGACATGGTGAATCTTTAGGGGAACAATTTCAGCTTTGCTTGCTCTAAAATCTTCTAAGTTTCTCTTTCGACGCTTTAGGCTGTATCTTAGAAAGCTAATACATAAATGATTATTATCAAAATGTGTGTGAGAGAGAGCACATTGGTTATTCCATAAAAAAGGGAATGAAACAATGATCGGTAATAAGTTGGATTCTATTAACAATCAATGACTATTGCAAGATTATTTTAAGAATAATTCTGTAGGATCTCATATACTAACTCAACTCATCTAAGTCTTTTCTCAACTACATAGTATCGGCTACATGAATCTGCTTCCTCCACTCTATTTTATTTAGGATTAAGTCAGCACTCAAATTATAAATAGTTATATCTTTCTTAATTATTTTTATCCATGTTAGTTTAGGTCTATCTTTACCTCTATCATTACACTATTAAAAGATCATTCTTTCTAACTGGAGCATTTAAAGGTTTTCATTGTATATATTCAAACCACCGTAATCAGTTTTCTCTCATTTATCTTCAATTGGGGTTACTCTTATCATTTCTCATATATACGTATTTCTAATTATATCTTTTAAAGTTTTATCATATATTTATTTTAACATGCACATTTTTGTTACATTTAATTTATTCGCATGTTGTTTCAGTATTGCTTAATACTCTATTCCATATAGCATAGTTGGCCAACACTCTGTTTCCGAAGCACTTCTCTACTTAATCCATTGCTTTAACTTTATGATTCACATCTTCACCGATTTTACCTTTTTGCTGGATAATCGTCCCAAATACCTAAATTTTACTCATTCGTATCTTTTGGCTTATAATTTTATTGTTTCTTCATTTGTATTTATACTTTCATTAATGTTTTCGGTTTTAGTTTCACTAATCTTAAAATCTTTAGATTCTAAAGCTCCTTTCCAAATCTCTAGCTTAGCATTTATTCATATTTATTTTCATCAATCAACATTATATTGCCTGCAAATAACATACACCATGGGATATCATCTTAAATATGTTTGGTTAATTCATCCATAACTAGTACAAATGATACGGACTTAAGGCAGATCTTTGATGTAAACCTATAGTAATTTAAAACTTACTAGTTTCTTCTATTGTTATTTTAATAATAGTTATTGCTCTATCATACATATCTTTTATCAATTCTATGCACCTTTTGGTAACACCTTTTTTCTTTAAATCCCACTATATTATTTTCTAGGTACTCTATCATATGCTTTTTTAAATCAATACAGATCATATGAAGTTTTTTTTTTTTCTTTTCCCTATATCTCTCCATCAATTTCCTTAATAGATAAATAACTTCTATGATTGATCTTCAGGAAAAAATCTAAATTGATTATTTGACACCAAAGTTTCAGCTCTTATTCGATTTTCTATTGCTCTCTCTTTTAATTTTATTGTATGACTCATCAACTTAATCTCTCTATAATTTGCATAGTTTTAAATATCTATTTTATTTTTATATGGGTATTAATATGCTTTTTCTCCTATCATTCGATATTCTTTTAGTTGCTATAATCTGTTAAATAAATTGGTTAATCACATGACTCCAATTTCTTCTAAATCTTTCCAAACCTCCGCATTTGGCCCTAATGCCTTTGCATTTTTTATATTACTCAAAGCATTTTTAACCTCAAACATGTTAAATCTATAAAAAAATTATTTTTTGTTACTCTTAGGTTACTAAACTTTTTTTATTTAATAATTTTTAAAATAATTTTTTTATCATTCATTTTTTTACTAGGACTTTTTCATCTTCATCTTTAATATATTTAATATAGTCACAATCTTTTATTTTCTTTTCTCTTAGTTTTGCTAGTTTATATATAGTATATGTACCTTCTTTCATATTTAGTCCATTATATAAATCATCGTAAGCTTTAAGTTTGGCATTACTTACCGCTTTTTTAGCCTTTTTCTTTGCATCCCTATAGTTTTAAGACTTTCTTCATCCCTAGCCTCTTGCTTAATTTTGTAGTTTATTTTTTAAGCTTGATGATAGCTTAAATTTCCTCGTTCCATCATCAAGTTTCTTTTCTAATAGTCCTGACCCTTTTTCTCTTAGAACCTCTTTTGTTATATTTTTTATGCATTTAATTACTTTTTCTCATATTAAGTTGGGATCACTATCTATATTCGTAGTTATTTCTTTTACTAACTTTTTTTTGAATAATTCTAGTTTTTCTCTCCTTTCAAATTTTACCATTTAATTTTTAGGTTAATAATTTTATATTTTACTTTAAATTTTATTTTTATTTATACGTCTGCTGCTATTATCTTATATTGTGAAGTTGAAATTTCTTTTAGAATAACTTATAGTTTTTACACTTAAATAATATATTTTCCATCAGATAAGAGAGAATTGGTGCAGGAGGATTATTACGTAAGATTGGTTGGTTCAGCAATAGCAAGCTTTTTGTGTGCACAAAATGGACATCTCAAAACATATTTTTTATTTGCACATGATAATCAACTTGTCCTATGGGAATTCTACTAATATAGAATAATTTATATAAAAGATCAGCTTTCATCACCTATCCCCATAAATGTTAGTCAAATATTATGCATGAAGTAAAGACCACCCTACCTATGAAACTATGGAGATCAAAGAATGTCCAGAATTGAAACTACACACAATTAAATTCCCAAGAATAGATATTCATCTTAATTTCAAGTATGATGTTTTTATGTTTCAATAAGGTCTTGCGGTGTTATTTTTTTCACCAGGGACTTGACTGGATGGTTCCTATGAGGCCGACTACTTGCTTTTGTTATTTTAGATTAAAGGAAAGAGCGATGATTCATGATGAACTTAGCCTCCTTTATCCATTCATATGAGAGGTCATATAAAATTTTTATTTTTGAGATAAAAAATTACTCTAGTACATTTCTTTTTTTGGAGAATGCGAAACCTCAATTAATACTATGAGGACTTGTTATAGATATCCAAAAACGCCTAATTCCATTAAAAACCTTAAACTACTAACTTTTCTTTTACTCATGAATTGCGCTACATGTGAGACCTCACATCATCTTAAAAGGATCCATACATTGGTTTGACTATCATGTCTTTTTAAAAAATAATAATAATAATAAAGCTTCAATCTCAATTGCCCAACCTCACCATGCAACTTATTCAGATCTTTAAACCTTTATACAGGACTCTTAAAACTAAAATTATTTAAAACACCATCATAAAAAGTTTGAAGTATCATAAAATTTCAAGTCACATAGATTTCTTCTTCCTTTACGTAATAAAGATGATCGATCAACTGTTACGAGCCGGTTCTCTCGTAGAATCCAAGGGAATGGTGAACCAAGCCACACACAAAGCTCCAAGCTTGGAGCATCAGAAGAGCAACGTAATCAGTGCAGTTTTGTGTTCATCTAATTCGCATCAAAACAATAATAATGATAACTTTGACAATGCGAAGGTTGCACGTTGGTTTTGCGAGAGAAAGGACCACCTTTCTTCTTCCAGAGTCCCACTCCAAGCGCAGGACCACCGCGCTCTCGACCTCAGAATTCGGCCATTCACGAGCATCCTTCGGGTTGTGGGACATAAAAAAAGAAAAACGAAAAAAAAAAAAAAAAGACAGACTAGACGAGATCGAGGCCATCGTGCTTAGTACGCAGTTCAAAGTTTGTATTATAGAGAATTTGATTTTAATAACCTAAAGCTATTTATTTAATGCTTTAGATTCGTCTACTTAGTTTACCTACAAGGAAAAAAAATTTCACTAGTAAAGCAATCCTCAATTCATTTTCTTCTTAAATTGAGTGAGGACCTAGCTCAAATGCACTTCCTCTTTCCTTCTCCCTATATTCTTTTCTCAATTTTATACTCGCACCTTTTTTTTTTTTTTTTTGGAACATAGCCTCCCTATCATTATTTATTCTAAGTTGACCGAAGAAAAGAATGAATATTTCTGAAAAAAAACAAAACTTTAAAATAATGGATACAAGAGTTTGCAAATGAAAAGGAAACATCCACATGAAATGTCTCAACGATTGGAGATACCAAGTACTAGTAAATTAAGAACAGATGATCCAGCAGAGGCGATCAATCATTTTCCAAACAGCTAGGGCAGTTTATGGATTAGCTTCCCCATCCGTGGTGATGTTAATACCCGAAAATAATGGGGGAAAAAAAAAAAAGTAGCTCTAGCTTTTGCATTATTGGCATGTGAGCCTCATGTGAACGAACGTTGAGAAGTCCCACTCGGCAGCATTCTAAAGGCTAAACGAAGGGTCCAGCCTTCCCCACGCCAAGCCAATTTCTGGACCAGGGGAGTCCAGTTCGCACCATCACCCGTGAAAGCAAAGTCAAACAAACAACAAAAGGCCAAACCGCAAGAACTCTGGCGAGACTCATAGGATATATAATCACTTCAGTAAACCCCTTGGCTCTTAGCCACTCGAGGCAAGGCTTCTTTGGGTTTATTTTTTTTTTTTTTCTCAATCGCAGGAAGACAATATTAAAAGGGACTATAGTTAAATGAAACCCGAAGACTAACTAAAAAAAAAAACGTCATGCGGAAAAGGAGTCCCAAAACTTTGTTATGCTGGATTTGCTTGGCTTTTGCTTCTAATTATTACATCCTTGGCAAAAGAGGCTATGACCCAGGCCAGCAAGCCAACATCCCATTTTATCCAAACACTCAGCAGTTATGCATCCATGGCGCCCACCACCACTAAACTTGGCGCTGCCAATCTTCCACAGTATCTTTAGCGCTTAGATATGTATGTATGATAATAGATGGAGCCACCTTCAAGCAACTCTTCACATGATGTTTCCAGGCTTCAATGAGTCCAGAAGGGTCCCTGCTGGCGGCTAAACAGCAACCATCGGCCGACACAAAGCCTGGCTTTCCATAAACGAGAATGGAGTCTGCAAATCATCTTCCAATTCACATCTATAATCCACATCAGTTTAGTCCCCACCCAGGGGCGCATCCAGTCACAGTAATGGATAGGGATCCAGTCGTGAGGGCCTCGTGATGCTCTCAAAAGGCCAAATTAAGCAGTAATTTGCGTGAAAAGCTCTTGTTACCCGTCGGCTCGGCAAGGTGATATACTCATCCTTTCTGGACAGACCAACACGGGACTATGGAAGAAATATCAAGTCCCTGTCTTGGACGGCAGAGAATGATACAGTGAAATGATCTAAGCCATGTAATCAAGATCAGACAGCTAGCCAATAGATGTTAGAAATAAGTAGGCATTCATTCATTCATTCAACCAGAAGTTACATCACTCCTAAAACATATCTTGGTGCTTGAATTCAATTCAGATATATGGTGCCGGAGTTTTAAGGACGTGGTCCAAAGATCCTATGCTGCTGTTTATTTTAGGGTGCTCTTACTCCTCAAGACTCTTTTAACTCCCATTGGTTCATGCCTATTGCACGTATTTCAGACTGATAAATCTGAAAAGGAGTCTTCTGGTTTACTTTTGGCATTTTTAAGGCAACAGTTCCATCAATTCAGATTACATGCCCTTCTTGATTCAAAGGCGTACTGATAATATCCCTCCCACCAGCCACAGCGCTAATGGAACTTCCACCACCACCTTCCTGGTAACGTTGGCCAAAAATTACCACCAATTGTTTCCAAAAAAATTGAATGTCTGCCACTTCCAATAACCCCACATATCAGACACATGCAGTCTGAATTCTTTCTTGCCCTTATCGTGAAACCAAAAGCAAAGTCCTTCATTTAATTTATTTTCTTGTCATAGCTTTTGTTCTGTTCAGTTCATTATCTGCACTTTGCTGCCTGCGTTTGATCACATTCAGCTCATAAGACACAGACATTTAATCTCCACCACCTTCAGCATATATATATATATATGTTAGACAGCTTCACCACCCTTTATCCATACAAATATCAGTCTTCAGAAGCATCACACTGTAACCATGCCCCTCTCTTGTGTAAAGTCCTACTTAGAGCGCTTCTGTCATGATGGATTCCAAACGGAAAACGGTGTCTACAGCTTCTCCAGTGATCTGTTACCATCTCTTGGAGCGAAAATAAACCAGTCTACCAAGCTGAGGAAATATATTGTTTCCCCCTATGATCCCCATTACAGGTATGTAACAGTCAGTCACCTTATGACTCCTAAATCTCTCATACATGGATGGAAGAACCAGCCAGCTCATTTCATTTTCTTCCCTCATCTTCTCTTCAGAGTCTGGGAAATATTCCTGATTCTCCTGGTTGTCTACTCAGCCTGGATCTGCCCGTTTGAATTTGCATTTCTGAGATACTTGCCAGGCACACTCTTTCTTGTGGATAACATAGTAAACATTTTCTTCGCAATTGATATTATCCTCACCTTCTTTGTTGCTTTCCTCAATCGCAAAACTTATCTTCTGGTTGATGATCATAAGAGAATTGCAATCAGGTTAGTACTAGAACTACACCTATTCTCCAGCTGTTCAATAGTAATAATATATGCTCTACTGGTTTCTCTAAATTCCATGTGAATTCTGTGTGGTGCAAAATTCTAGAAGTTATATGAGCTTCACACAAACTGAACTCCACAGGTATCTATCATCATGGTTCATCTTTGACGTCTGCTCAACAGTTCCATTTCAACCAATCAGCCTGCTCTTTAATAAACATGGCAGTGGCCTTGCTTTTAAGCTACTCAATATGCTTCGACTCTGGCGCCTCCATCGGGTCAGTTCACTGTTTGCAAGGTCTGAATCTTTTCCTTTATCTTGCTATATGTATATTTTTCAAAAATAGATGTCTTCAATGAAAGAAGAATACTTAATATGCTAATTTTCCCCTCCTTAAGACTTGAGAAGGATATCCGGTTCGACTACTTCTGGACACGGTGCACAAAACTTGTCTCAGTAAGCTTTCATTATTTTCTTCATTACTGCTTTTCAAAAGAAACAGTATTTCTTTACATAATAGTAATCTTTTGATGCAGGTTACACTTTTTGCAGTTCACTGTGCCGGATGCTTTAACTACATGATTGCTGATAGATATCCTGATCCAAAGAGAACCTGGATAGGTGCAGCAATACCAGATTTCAGGGAAGAAAGCTTGTGGATTAGATACGTAACAGCAATATATTGGTCTATTACAACGCTAACAACAACTGGCTATGGTGACTTGCATGCTGAGAACACCAGAGAAATGCTTTTTGACATTTTCTACATGCTGTTCAATTTGGGACTGACAGCTTACCTCATTGGAAACATGACGAACCTTGTTGTGCACTGGACAAGCCGCACCAGAAACTTTGTATGTTCCATTTCATTTTCATTTTGTAAGAGCTCCCATATTCTACTTCCCTTACATATTCTCTCACCTGATTAAGAGCACGAATAAGCAACAAATGGTGATAACATGTCAATGCACAATAAATAGTTCTTAGATTTACTAAGTAGCATAAAGTCAGTGGATTCATAATGTTAAGTTGTCATGTGCAATTATCCCTCTAATAGGGAACCTTTGACTCCATCCTCAGAAGGTCCAAGAATTTAACTTTTTTTATATGCGAGTCTTTGACTTGGTTCCCTGAGGCATGGCTTTTCCTTTCCTGTTAAGTAGCACTAATTTGACCAGTCTTCCATATCATAATGAATTAATGTCTTCTGTTTAACTGTTTAACAATAAGACGGGCAGTCTTTGCATCCCATGTCTCTAGATTACATTTTGTATGGCCAGAAAATTACAGTGTTTTATTTGTAACGGGTCAAAAGAGTTGCACTCTATGATAGAGCATTCAGCTTCCACTTTCGTACTGCTTACACTTTCTTTTGATGCTGCAGAGGGAAACAATCCAGGCAGCTTCTGAATTTGCAGCAAGGAATCAGTTGCCCCAGCACATAGAGGAACAAATGTTATCTCACATATGCTTAAGGTTCAAGACAGAGGGGTTGAAACAACAGGAGACCCTGGATGGGCTCCCAAAAGCTATTCGTTCAAGCATAGCCCACCACCTGTTCTTCCCATCGTTCAAAAAGTCTACCTTTTCCATGGGGTTTCTTTCGATTTCATATTTCAACTGGTGAATCTTTAAACTCTACTTGGTCATTGAATATACCCTTGGCATTCCAATAATATACAACATTGTCCCAATATTGCACGAATGCTAAAATTGCTGTCCCACAATAGGTTACAGAAATGCAAGCCGAGTATTTTCCACCCAAGGAAGATGTAATACTGCAGAATGAAGCTCCATCAGATCTCTATATACTGGTATCAGGAGCAGTGGTTAGTATAAAATCTGATTCTTCTGCTACATCATGACTGACTCTCACATAGAATTTTGCAGTTTTTATTAGTGACAACTAAGATGGCTGATAATTGAATTTGGTGCAGGATATGAGATCATATGTTGATGGAACTGAACAAGTAAGTTTAGCTTCATACATCAACAAAGGTGCATATGCACCATAACACACTCAGCACATGGCTTACAGCACTCGTATTTCTCAGGTTCATGGAAGGGCAACCGCAGGGGAAGTATTTGGTGAGATAGGAGTTCTATGTGATAGGCCACAACCATTTGCCTTTCGAACCACTGAACTCTCACAAATTCTAAGGCTCAACAAGGCTGCATTCATGAATATTATTCGAGAAAAAAAGGAAGATGGAACTATTATCATGAATAATTTTTTCCAGGTACACATAAGATTCAACTGACCCGTTTATACCATTAAAAATCTTATATGATTTTCTTATTTTTGGCAGACATTAGGCTGATGCTTCTGCACTTGATTTTTCAGAAGCTAATGCTACACAAAAGCTTATACACTGGAGCACAGCACAGTGATCCAGGATTAGGTTTCAACGAATGGCTGGACAGAGGATCTGTGAGAGGAAGTGTGCTTCCCTCTACACGATACGATGACGATTATCAGGGTAGCAAACCAGCAATGTTTGAAATGACAGATATAGGATATATACTGTGCAAGGCAGCAGAAAACAATGACCTGGGCACAATTCAGGAACTTCTGAGGCTTGGAGCTAATCCAAATTCAACAGATGCAAATGGACAAACAGCCCTCCATACAGCTGTTCAGAAGGGCCATTATGAACTTATTAAAATCTTGCTTGAACAAGGAGCTATCATGGAAAATCCTGATATGAGTAGGAAGACACCAAAGATACTTGGTGAGAAACAGAGAGAGAAAGGTACCATTGAACTGTTATCAAGTAATGAAAAGACATAACAAGATTGCAAAAGACCATGAGATAGAATTTGCTGAAACAAGAGCAGTTACAAATACAAGTAACAGAAGCAACCATGACACCGGGGGATGGGGTCCCCACATTCGACACTCACTGGTTGCTGACATGATGGCAATTTCTTGGGAAAAGAGAGACAGCCATGTAGTTGACAGGAACAACATGAAAGCAACCAACAAAAGAGTCACTATTTACATGCGTTCTCAAAACTCAAAAACAGCAAGAGAACAAATTGGAAAGCTAATAAATTTACCTGGCTCTCTGGAGGAGCTCCTCAAAATTGGTGGTAAGTATTGTTTATTTTTAACTTTAACCAAAGAATTGAGATGAAAAACCTGCAAACGCTACTGGATAAGTTTGGTTAGTTTCAATTTTGATACTTATATTGATTTACATGAATTCAAAAAATACAAAATAAACCTAATCTAAAATATTAAACCTTGAACTGGGTACACCAATCCGAATTGGTCTGTGTTGTCTTTTTCTCCATTGGTTGTGTACTTGTATCTATATCTTGCTATATATGCAGGTGAGAAGTTTGTGGGCAGCCATCCTACAAAAGTAGTCAACCATGAGAATGCAGAAATAGATGACATTAACACAGTTCGGGATGGGGACCATTTGTTTCTTCTTGAGATCTGAGAATGAATGAAGACTGCAAACAGTGATGTGACCTAACTATTGTTCAAAGGCTATGGCATAGCTGCATGCATAAGAATGTAAGCTTTGAGCAATGTATGATGAGTAAAGAGAAACTATGCCATAGTTTTTAACTGGATTATGCCATCATAAATAGGAACTAAATTGTAAACCTGAATGGTTCAATACCCCTCTAACTGGTTCACATTAACCAACCGCACTTGTTAGACCATAAACATAGGAAACGTAACGAAACAAGTTTAATTGAAAATAAGATAACAGTGAAACAAAAAAACATTGGTCACTGGAAGTTTGAACTCTAATGATGGAATTTACTTGGGTATATCAACCCTTCTGACTCTCAAAAAACAGATGCTGAAAGTATTGGACCTCTACACAATATATCCATAAAAAATTTGGAAGCCCAAAAATTTAAGAATGCTGCTTAGCATGTCATTTAGGGGAAGGAAATCATAAATAGATGCAGAGGGTTTTGTATTTAGGGTTAGAATTCGGTTTTGTATTCAGGAAGGGAAACTTGAATTGCAATCAAGTATCAAAGAAACCTAACCCTACTTCAAGTTACATCTTGGATTCATTTGTTGCGGAAACAATAACCCTAGACCACGATCCCCAAGCCCTAACCCTAAATCAAAATCAAAGGCGAGGGACTTTCAAAACAAGGAAGGGGCTTCCATTGGCTCCTTTTTTGCTCCTTATTTATTATTTATTATTTCTTCATTTTGCGAAGGTCGGGGGGGGGGGGGGAGGGGAGGTGGGGGGGGGAGTGGGTTGGTGGGGGTGAGGGGGAGTGGGCAGTTTACCAACAAGAACGGATGGGGATGGATATTTATAGAGGAGATAAGGGAAATAGAAAGAGTAAGGGAGGAGGATTGGAAGACAGATGGACTAAAGAACAATTTTTTTAACAACAAACTCGTGTACAAAAACATGAAACAAAACCCATTCCCACCCCCACATCCCACATGCACCAAAAAAGAAAAAAAGAAAAAGATACACATTCACACACATGCTTAACCCAAACAAAACCTTCACTAGGAAAAGTGGGAAAAAATGAAGGAAAGAAAAGAGGCACCATTTATTCCTACATTATTATCCCGATACATTTCATTAGTGAAGCAAAAGTTCAATTATTTGAAATATTTCTAACTTTTATATATTCTTTAATTTCCAACTGGCTTCTCAATGCAAAACATGAAAGCATGGCAAGCTCTATGGTTTAATAAATTTAATAGGAGACGCTAAAGAAATAATAAGGAAACATAAGATGATGACTAAAAAGTAAGAGGCACAGCCCACGAACAAAGAAAATGATTTATTCAAATTTGTGAAATGCAAATTTCAAGTCTTTTACTAGAAATCCATAAAATGGAGCACATTTCCCTTAGATGGTAATCTAAGGATTAGGTGGTGATATAGCTTCAATTATGAATAACTTCAATTATTGGTGACAACTCTCCTGTGGTTTCAATTGAAGCCTGATCTAAGGGAATAACTTCAATTAAATCGCTGATATTCTAAACCTTTCTCATAAACTAGACTGCAAAGAAAGCATGCCAGTATGTGCAGAAACAACAATTAAATAGTAAATATAAACAAATTAGACAACTGTCCTGTCTTTTAGAAAGATATCGTCGGCCTAAAGATACAAAAATAAATAAGCCATAAACATATGATTTTGTTGAGTACACTCATCACTGTCTATAAATTTATCACAGTCTGAGTCCTCATCCCAAACAACCTCTTTCCACCTAGAAGCTGAGTATTAAGTATGCATAAATCTAAAGTGACTTTGCTCGATTACATAGAGCATATTAAGCCATAATGTGATGCTAGAGAACCTCCAAACTTCCCCTGATATACAAAGGATACCAAACTATGGCATCGATGATGGTGCTACTTTTCAGCTAAAAAAAATGTGCCAGAGCCAAAATATATTCAGCAGAAAACTATTCAATGATGCAGATATGTATCCCAGAAATATTTCTGGATTTTATTTATTTATCTATTTATTGTTGCTGGGTAGGGGCATGGATTTGTCTTGATCTTATGAGGTTACAATCTCTGATAGAATTGTGCAGGAACCAATGGTCCAGAAAGATCGATCCTTTAATATCAAGGGATTTTTTCAATGGAATTCTCTTGATATTGAATTGCTCTAGTTCTTATCAATGCCATTGTGAGGAGACCCTCTTTGGGATCAAGGATTCCTGAAGACTTATTCCTTGATATTAAGAAACATGCTAATATGAAACTCTCTTAATATTAAAAGGCTCAACTACATGGGCAAACATGCTCTACAAAATAAGAATGCTCTTAGTTCATGCTAATAGACAAGGCAAAAAATGATTTGTTTCAAGTTTTCTAGGTTCATATTTATTGTCGAATAACTTGTACAGCATGGAGGTAATGCAAATCAGGCACAAGTAATTATTAAAAAGTATATAGACATTGCATGGCATAACAACGTCAAATTGATTAGAAATTCTATGATTTAATAAATAACATCAATCCAGGTGTTGCATGCATATATGAAACATTATGGTGGTATCACAGATTGTTGATGGTTGTGTGAACATCACATGGTATGGCATTGTTTGTTCAAGAATTCAACTTGACCCCTTGCATGATGAGTGAAGTTATGGCAATCATAACCATCATGATTAGTGATAGAATCAGCAGTGCATGACATGAATGCAACATCATTGCCCTATACGACTATTGACAAAGCAAAAAATATATATTACTGCATCCAGGAAACTGCATGATCATCAGCACAGCTAGTTTGGGTTATGTTGTAGCAAAACAACAACTTATATCTATGAAAAGTTGAAGCATGGTGATGGATGAGGTTGTCAATCAACAAGCTATCTGCAGCTGTGACACGGTGGTGAACTTGATGTAGCAAATATACTGAGGGCGTGATGAAGAGGCCAAAGGCAACAAGGCTGATATCAGCTTTTTGGCCATGAGTGAAGAAATAGATGACAACACTAGCAATGAAGTCAATGAGGTCCCACAAATTGAGCTCTCTCCTCGCATATAGCCCAATTCTTGTTTGGAAATATTCCTCTCCTTCATGAGTAGGGTGTATCTTACTATCGTGCCTTCAAATCCCACTCTTCTGACTTTTGTCCGGCATCTTCCTTCATACAGTATTCTCTCGTGGCGTGTCAAAGATGCACCTCTGAGAAAACACCTTCTTAAGAATCTTTTTATTCAAGTACCTACAGTTTCCATACTCTGATTCTTGCTCTCTCTTGGTAACCCCCAGCCAGCGTCACATCGCTTTTATATAGACCATGAAGCCAATAGAGATAATCTAAATAAGGTTTTGCTTCATAACCTTTCAATTGGATGAGTCCCAGTCAGTTGATGCTGTAATCCAACATTTATGTGGAGTTTTAGGAGTTGTTATGCATGTTCCTGATACTCAGTGATGAGATATTTTATCTATCGGCTTTTAAATTTAAGCCTCCATATTGTTTCCTATATTAGTCTGTAACACAACCAACAAAAGTAGGTTACCAGATGGGCCTCTGATTTTTTTTCTTCAATATAAGCTTCCATAATTATCTCATGAATATATTTTAGAAAGTCTTATAGTGTCACCTCTCTCTCCATGTGTGTTTGTATGTGTTTATGTTCTTTCTTTTTATCGAATCTAATTTTGTTACATATTCATCCTTATGTAAGTCAGAGCTGTAAATCTGTTTCAGACCACTAATAGCTATCATCTCCCTCCTGCCGATCCATTATATCATAAATTAGGCATCAATAATCATTCCAATGGTTGGTTTTGTATGATAAGTAAGAAGAAAAGATATTACCCGGGATGATCTTATCTATTTGAATTTGAATATATTTGAGTAGATGCTGTGGCGTGCAAGGCACTGTCCTTAAGAGTAGATTCGCGCCTCTCGGAGATAATATCTCGGTGCAGAAGATCAGAGCACGACTACCCTCCAGGATACAACAACAGAGTCTTCTAACAGGCATGCACACACCAGTGTCAGAAGAGGATGAACAACCGAGATGATTTCCTTCTCTCTGGATAAGAACGGAAGTAAAAGAATGAATCTCTGGACTGATAAGGATAAGGAATGAATCTCTAGATAAGATGGAATAAAAAGCATAAAGTTTGAATGAATTAAACACCGGCATTGCTTTGAATATTTATAAGAAAGCAGGCACCGGTTGAGAGCGACGAATCAATCCAACGGGAATGACGATTCAGTCCAACGATAGGTCAAACAAAAATAAAAGACTTATCACATACGTAGAGACGTATAAGTCAAAAGACTGGTCAAAAGGAAAAATAAAAAGACTTATCCTACCGATTGAGAACGACGTATCAGATAAAAAGGACTTATCAATCAAAAGGCTTTTGAATTTTGAAATATACTAGATTTTCAACAATCCCCCACTATTTCAATATTCAAAAGATGACAAACTTTAGAAGGAACTTTAAGAATGTAATGCATAAGCCATGGTGTCTATGTGACTATGAACCAGTATAGAGAAAATAAGTGTAATCCATAAAAGGTTGGTGAAACTAAGTTTCTATGAACCAATCCTTCTTTTATTGGATCATTGACTTATAACTCACATTCCATCTCTTAGATTTCGGTTGTTCAAACGGGTTGACACGTTTTCGGCCATGCGTCTACCTGGATATTCATGAGTACTCTAGAGATCATACCCAAGTCTCATAGAAAGCGGCCACCACCTCCATACTCATATAGGTGGATTGTCATCAAGTATACACTGCAGTTTTGTATACCACTCAAATTAGGCTATGACATCCATTAAGAACTTCACATATTAGTTCAACCTAAACACTGCAGAATACTATCTCACACCATAGAAAGGGATTTCACAATATAAATAATTATGATAGTATACTCCAAGTTGTCCAGTGAATTGTTTTCCCATATGAACCTTCTTTCGGGATCTCCGTTCATGAAGGTTGGGTTACCATCACTTCAACTTTTGATCTGGGTATAATCCATTTCTCTCGATGTATTGCTCACAAGCTTTTTGCTTAGAGGCTTAGTCAAGGATCGGCCAAATTCAACTCTGACCTTACATAATCCAAGGATATTACTCCATCATTAATAAGCTGCCTCACAATATTATGTCTTAGACGTATATGTCTACTCTTCCCATTATAAATTTTGTTTTTAGCTTTAGCTATGGCAGCCTGACAATCACAATGTATAGACACAGATGGAGCTGGTCTCATCCAAATGGGAAGATCTACCAAAAGATTCCTAAACCATTCGGCCTCAGTCCCAGCCTTCTCCAAGGCAATAAACTCGGATTCCATTGTAGACCGAGCTATACATGTTTGCTTAGATGATTTCCATGACACTGCTCCTCCTCCAAGGGTAAACACATAACCGCTAGTGGATTTCATCTCATCAGAGTCTGAAATCCAGTTAGCATCACAATACCCTTCTAATACTGTAGGAGTCCGACAATACATTAAACCATAGTTCATGGTTCCTTTCAAATATCTAAGCACTCTTTGTAATGCAATCCAATGATCCTTGTTAGGACATTGGGTATATAAGCAATGTCAGGTCGAGTGCAGTTCATCAAATACATAAGACTACCAATAATTTGAGCATATTTAGATTGTAAGACACCATTGCCTTTATTTTTCTTAAGCTGTGAATTAGCATTATAAGGAGTGCTCACAGGCTTACAATCAAAATGTGAAAATTTTTTCAAAATTTTCTCAACATAATGTTCTTGTGAAAGTATGATACTATTTGACTTCTTTACAAGTCTAATTCCTAAAATCATATCTGCTTCTCCCATATCTTTCATATCAAAATTCAAAGTCAAGAACATTTTGGTGCTAGTAACAATATCAAAATTAGTACCAAATATGAGCATATCGTCCACATACAAACAAATTATAACATATTCATGGTTAACAACTTTAGAATAAATACATTTATCAGCACTATTAATTTGATATCCATTTGAAACTAGCACTTTATCAAACTTATCATGCCATTGTTTTGGTGCTTGTTTTAAGCCATACAAAGATTTAATTAATTTACAAACTTTATGCTCATTACCAGGAAGAACACAACCCTCAGGTTGATCCATATATATTTCTTCTTCTAGGTCTCCATTAAGAAATGCAGTTTTAACATCCATTTGATGAATTATCAATTTATGAATAGATGCAAGTGCAATCAAAACTCTAATAGAAGTTATTCTTGTCACAGGTGCAAAAGTATCAAAGTAGTCAATATCTTTCTTTTGAGAATAACCTTTTGCAACTAGCCTTGCCTTAAATTTTTCAATAGAACCATCAGGCTTTAGTTTCTTCTTAAAGATCCATTTACACCCAATAGTTTTAGCTCCAAGGGGTAAACTTACTAATTCCCATGTATGATTGCTCATGATGGATTCTATCTCATTATTTATAGCCTCTTTCCAAAATATAGCATCAGGAGATGAAATTGCTTCAGAATAGGTTTGAGGATCATTATCAACAAGAAAAGTATAAAAATCATCTCCTAGATTGGTTTCCTTTCTGATTCTCTTGGATCTCCTTAGCTCTTGAATGTCATTAGGCTTTAAATTAGGTTCAACCACTTGTGGTCTAAAAGGTCTTTCTAAGGAGGTTTTCATAGGAAATATATGTTCAAAAAATTCTGCATCTTTCGTCTCGACTATAGTATTAGGTTCCATGATATTATTTTCACTTTTAATCACTAAGAACCTATAGGCAGCACTATATTTATTTGCAGGACTATTTTGAACATAACCTATAAACATACAATCAAAGGTTTTAGATCCTAACTTTCTCTTTTTAGGTTCAGGAAGCAAGACTTTGCTAAACAACCCCATACTTTTAAATATTTAAAACTTGGCAAATGACCATTCCATAACTCATAGGGTGTTTTATTGGTTTTCTTATAAGGAATTCTATTTTGAATAAAACAAGCAGAAAGAAGGGCTTCCCCCCACAAGTTCATGGGTGCACCAGAACTAAGAGCAATGCATTCATCATTTCTTTAAGTGTTCTATTCTTTCTCTCAGCCACTCCATTAGATTCTGTGAATAAGGAGGAGTAAATTCATGAATTATACCGTGTTGTGCACAATAATCATTAAAAGGAGTAGAATCATATTCTCCTCCTCTATCAGATCTAAGTCTTTTTATTTTTCTTGTTAATTGATTTCAACTTCTGCCTTATATTTTAAAAATATTTCGAAGGCTTCATCTTTTGATTTTAATAGATAAACCATTGCATAACGAGAAAAATCATCGATAAAGTAATATAGTATTTCTTTCCACTTCTAGTCATATTACCTTTTAAATCTCCTAAGTCAGAATGAATTAATTCTAACAATTCAGTTTCTCTTGTATGAATAGATTTGCAACTTCTTTTGGTTAATTTAGATTCTACACATGTTTGACATTTTTTATGATCATAAAAGTAGACATGTTATTTAGCAAACCTAATTGTTTCATTCTTTTAATATAAGAGTAATTAACATGTCCTAATCTACCATGCCAAAGATTAACAGAGTCAAGCAAGTAAGCAAAAGAAGATGATGCATTTCATTCATAACTTCGAGTACATTTAATACAAATAGACCCTGGTTACAATATCCTTTCCCAATGAAATTTTCAGATTTGGTCATGACAACTTTGTCAGACTCAAATGACACTTTCACACCATTTTTTCCAAGCAAGGCCACAGAAATTAGGTTCAGACGGATGTCCGGCACATGTAGCACATCTCCAAGTGAAAGGACTTTTCCAGAAGTTAGTTTTAGATTGACTTTTCCTTTGCCAATCACTGAATAAGACTTTGAGTTGCCCATGAAGACTTGCTCCTCTCCTTCTGGCAGTGGGATATAGGAGGCAAATGCATTTCTATTGCCACATATATGACGAGTGGCTCCAGAATCCATTACCCAGTCCTTTGTATGTGCAACAATATTGGCCTCGCTAACAACCGCAGCAATCACATCTTCTCCAACCATCAAGTTAGCCTTTGGTTTGGCTGGAGCATCATTATTTTTTCTGAACCTACATTGGGCAGCATGGTGTCCTAGTTTCCCACAAACATAGCAAGATCCCTTTTTCTTCTTAAAATTTTGACTTCTTTGAAAATGAGGCTTCTTATCATATTTCTTGTAATGATTTCTATGTTTGGGCTTATATGACTTATGTTTTTCCTTACTAGATCCATCCTCTATTAGATTAGCCTTACTAGTTATTTCCTTAGCCTTTTCTATCTTTTCTCGGCTCTGTTTTGCTCTTCAATCCTAATATGCACAATAACATCTTCAAGGGACATAGACTTTCTTTTATGCTTTAAATTATTCTTATAATCTTTCCAAGATTCAGGTAATTTTTAATTAGGGATCCAGCAATAAAAGCATCAGGAAGAATAATATTTTCATTTTTAAGGTCATCTATTAGAACATGAAAAGCATGGATCTGAGATGACACATCCTTATCTTCTGACATGGTAAAGTTAAAAAGGTTTCCGATAGCAAATTTCTGAGAACCGGCATCTTCAAGAATATATTTTCTTTTGAGGCTTTTCCAAATTTCAGAGGCTGATTTAATAGGATAATAAATATCAAATAGTTCATTGGATAGAGTACTAAGAATAGTATGCCTACATATTCTGTTAGCCTTTTCCCAGGTCAGAAGGTCCTCCTCTTTCTCAGGTTTAGGATCAGTCAAAACATATCCAATATTATGTACGTCTAATATTGAAAATATTTCTCTTGCCAACGTTTATAATGGGAACTAGTAAATTGCTCAATCTTGGATGTATCGGGAAAGGACTTAGTAGCAGCAACCATAATAGAGTCCATATCTACTCTTAAGATTGTAGGATAAGTAAGAAAAGATAGTACCCGGGATGATCTTATCTATTTGAATTTGAATATATTTGAGTAGATGTTGTGGCGTGCAAGGCACTGTCCTTAAGAGTAGATTCGCGCCTCTCGGAGATAATATCTCGTGCAGAAGATCAGAGCATGACTACCCTCCAGGATACAACAGCAGAGTCTTCTAACAGGCGTGCACACACCAGTGTCAGAAGAGGATGAACAACCGAGATGATTTCCTTTTCTCTGGATAAGAACGGAAGCAAAAGAATGAATCTCTGGACTGGATAAGGATAAGGAATGAATCTCTAGATAAGGATGGAATAGAAAGCATAAAGTTTGAATGAATTAAACACCGGCATTGCTTTGAATATTTATAAGAAAGCAAGCACCGGTTGAGAGCGACGAATCAATCCAACAAGAATGACGATTCAGTCCAAAGATCGATTAGCGTCAACGATAGGTCAAACAAAAAATAAAAGACTTATCACATACGTAGAGACGTATAAGTCAAAAGACTGGTCGAAAAATAAAAAGACTTATCCTACCGATTGAGAACGACGTATCAGATAAAAAGGACTTATCAAGTCAAAAGGCTTTTGAATTTTGAAATATACTAGATTTCCAACAGGTTTGTGATAAAGTTATGATCTTACGTTGGATGCACCAATTTGCTTATCCAATGGTGGACTTGTTAAGTTGATCAATGATGCCATAATGAACTTTCTAGATTGTGCAAAGAACATCTAGAGATTAAAAAAAAAAAAATCACCCCAAACAATCATTATTAAATCCATTAATTCATCAAATGCCTGTACAAAAATCAGAACAGGCCTAACAGTAGCTCCTAAATTTAAAGGGACTCCCATTTTACTTATGCTAAACCTAGGACTTTGAAAAAATAATATGACTCAAAGAGATCCAAATAATATTCTAAACCACTACATTGTTATCACTTATTAGGTTTCCAAAATGAATATGACATAGAATCCCAACTTCTGTATACAAGGCACTAATCAAACTGCCTGCAATCAATTCATCTGGAAACCAAGACTTCTTAGATAAGCCCTTCTGTGTTGCTTGATAAAAATAATTCAGAGAGAGGAGGAAAAAAAACACTCAATCAGCAAGATGTAGACTAACTTGAAGCCCTTGTTATCGCTTACAGCAACATAAACTTCTCTTGAGCATATACCACATGAACTTCTCATTTTCAAAATAAATAGCAAGAGAATTATCTAATGGCCTATTAAATGTGTCTTAGCTCTGCTCAATCAATAATTAAATTCTAAATTCTAGCAATAACAACACCACCCCCAAATAAATAAATAATTAAAATAAGAAAAACAAGAGAAATGAAACTATTGGAAGCAATATTCTATGTTAACCATACCCAGCAGCATAAACTACAGACAATACAATTTCACAGAAATATTATATCTGGAAGATATCAAATCAATAACGCACCATTATTTCCCAAGTGCACAAATGTTCCAATCGAAGAAACATCGGCATCAATAAATTTAACGATGAAAGATAAGAACCTTTGAACATAACGTCGATTTCACAGCAATGCACTTAGCGATTCAAATCCAATTGCCATCAATCATTAGAAACCGCATTTTAAACCGGCTCGAGAAACTCTCGGAGACATGCCCATCAAATTAAAATGGAAAGATAGAATCAAATCGTCCATATTTGATGAATCCGATGGGACCAGATGATCATGAACTGAAATAAGCGAGGAGAGAGATTATATACCTGGAATTTGGACGAGAGGGTCACTGCGAGGGATTAGGGCTTATAAATATACTCGGCCTCACCTCCTTGCCTTCCGCCGGCCGAGTTCGCCGGAGCGGAGAGGAGGCGGCAGAGTCGGATGGAGGTTTACGGCATGCCGGCGGTCGGGTTGAGGAAAGGTTGGTTGCTTGCTTGCGCCGACGTCGTCTGTAGGAAGAAAGGTGCATGTAGAATCGTAGATCAAGCGCAGGCTACGGAGCGGTACTTTGCATGGACGGCTGCGACCAGCTTACAAGCATAATCCGTTGAACCAGAAGGTCAAATTGGTTTGGTTTTAATATAGAATCGAATACGTAAGTGACCAAAATAATTTGATCAATTCATCCGATTCACTCATGAATCGATCAATTCAATTCGAACTAATTCGGGTCACGGGTTTTATTATCATGTTAATCTTAAATTTTTTTATTAAAAATTAATTTTTATTAATATAAATATAATTTTATATTAATATAATTGATCGATGATTGAACCAGTGATCCAACGGTTGAACCAGTGATCCGGTAACCCGAGCCATTGGTCGGGTTAATGTCCAAGTCGAATCTGACAACTATGCTTACAAGTGCTTCTGGCTTGAAGCCTGGCCTAAAACGAGTTAGTACGGGCACTGTGCAAGTGTACATAGGTCCAGATTACAACTTTTTTTAAGAAAAAAAATTTACCCACATAATTTTAAGTGGATTTCAGATTTCAAATTCCAAATGATTCTGAACTCAAATTTTCCAACCTAAACCAATGTTACTTGGATTAAATTTAGGTTCAAATACATGGCTTATTTTATAAATATGAACTACGTCGAATTAGTAAATTTTGAATCTGTTATAATACATACTTTCGACATGATGTAATACATACTTTAAAAAT
>UESW01004523.1:673866-794004 GCA_900491605.1 Calamus simplicifolius
TGTTGCCTCAACATCTCCTGTGAAACAGGATTATGTTGCTTAACAGGTTGTTCAACAATTTCGGGTATTTGCTGAACTTCAAGGTCTACTGGATTTGGATCAACAGTTTGTGGAATCTCTTGGACCTGTTGCTCAACATGTGCACAAACACAAGGTGCACTGTGAACTACAACAATCGGTCCACTACTTGAAGTGGAGCATTGAGCATCTTGATGACCTTTCCCAAGACCAAGGTCTTGAAATGATCGCTCCCACTAATTAAGTCGTTTTCAAGAAATTTAGCATTTCTTGATTCCACAAATCTAGTGCTATGAGAAGGACAATAAAATCTATATCCCTTGGATCTTTCGGCATAACCAACAAATATGCACTAAGGTCCTCGGGTCTAACTTCCTTTCATGTGGATTATAAATCCTCACCTCAACTGGGCAACCCCAAACGCGTACATGTCGCAAACTCGGTTTCCAACCTTTAAACAACTCAAAGGTGTCCTTTGGATAGCCTTGGTTGGAACCCGATTTAATATGTATACCGCTGTCTTAAGGGCTTCAGTCCATAAGGATCGAGGAGTTTGGAGCTGGCAAGCATGCTCCTTACCATGTCCATTAATGTTCGGTTTCTTCTTTCAGCTACACCATTCTGATCTGGAGAACCAGGAAGTGTATTGGGCAACAATCCCACAATCTTGAAGAAACTTTGCAAATGGACCGGTAGCTTGTCCACTCTCAGTGTATCTGCCGTAGTATTCTCCTCCCCTATTAGATCTTACGATCTTGATTCGTTGTCACATTGTTTCTCTACTTCAGCCTTAAAATTTTGAAAGCATCAAGTGCCTCACTTTTGCTGTTCAATAAGTAGAGATACATGTAACGCGAATAATCATCAATAAAGGAGATGAAATACTTATTACGGTATGCATCTATATCAGGACTACAAATGTCTGTATGAATTTTTCTAACAATTGAGAACTCCTCTTTGCACCTTTTTTGACTTGTTAGTCTGCTTACTTTAATGCAGTCTACACAAGTACTAAAGTCAGTCCAATCAAGAGTACTAAGTACTCCATCATGTACCAACCTCTTGATTCTATCAATGGAGATACGACCTAATCTCTTATGCCACAAATTAGACGAATTCTCATCAACGACACATCTTTTAACACCAACATGCATAGAAGAATAGTGATTGTCATTTTCTAAATTAAGACGAAAAAGACCATCAGACAATATACCACATCCAATAATCTCAGATCCATAAGAAATACTGAAAGATGAATCCGAAAATTTAAAGGAATATCCACAAGATACAAAGTCTTGAAACAGAACTAAATTCCTAGCAAAACCAGGAATATAAATGTCTTTTCCAAACTTAAAATAAAACCACTATCTAAAACAAGTTTGCAAGTTCCAATGGCTTCCACATGTGATGACATCTTGTTCCAGAATAGATGCAGCATTCACTTCCACTGGTTTCCGCAGGTCTTGCAATCCCTGCAAGGAGTGGTAACATGGATTGAAGAACCAGAGTCAATCCACCATGGTCTTGAGTAACATTAATCATGTTAGATTCATAACAGACAAAAGAGAGTTGAGTACCCTCTTCCATAGCAAGTCTACCTCCTCTTGAACATACATGGTCATAAGTTCATTAATTGACCATTTATCCTTATGTGTGTTATAAGAGATCTTAAATGGGCATATTGCGGTGGTAAAGTGTTGAGAATGTAATGCACTAGAAAAGAGTCAGACATCTCAACTTCAAGTCTCTTCAATTGAGCCGCAATGTCCCTCATCCTCATAATGTGGTCACATACACCGCGTATACCACTCAGTTTTATGGATGAGAACTGGTGAATTAGGGTACTAGCTAAAGCCTTGTCTGAAGATACAAATTGATCATCGATCGCCTTCAGCAAGTCACGGACATTGTCATAATGCTCAAGGGAACCCCTGATGCCATCTGAGATCTTGGTCTTTATGAACATATTGAGAGACGATTAGATCGCTCTCATTTTCATAAAGAACATAATCTTCAGAAGGCGGTTCATCCTTCCTTATGGCGTAATCAATGTCCTTGCACCCTAGATGAAGGAGAGTTCTCTCCTTCCAAATTTTATAATTGTCCCCTCTGAGCTCAGGAACATCACAAATTATATCAGAGAAATTAACAAGCTGACAAACTGCAAAAATTAAATAACCATACTCATGTTACAAAACTTTGAAGCTCTTTAAACAATATGACATATCTACCAATGTAAAATATGTCAAAATATGAATCTACTGACATAAAACTTGCCTGTGGGCTGAAGTAGTAATTCAATTAGATTCATATTTAAACTATATGATAAAATTATAAAATATACCCTTAATTTCTAATCCCTATAGGTAAATTAGAAAATATAATTTGACATTTTATCCTAATTAATTATATAATATAACAAAATTTTCTGTGGAATAAATTTTATTATATCCATATAATTAATTATAATTAATGTCTATTATTTATGTGATTTATTAACTTTATTATATAATTTTATAATAAGGATGCTGTGGCTACTCCTCAATTATTTAATTATTTATTACTTAGACATTATTTAAATTTTATGCTCAATTATGTCACTTAAGATGCATGCATAATTCATAAAATTTACACACATAATTCTAAATATAATTGAACATAAATATGACAGGCTAATGGCCCATCACTTAATGAACGAGCCAACAGCCCGTCATCCTCACCCAATTCCAATAGTTTAATTTAACCAAAATATCTTAATCACCTCAAAATTTTTGGATCAGATGTGTCCAGACTGCTGCAATCCAGCCTGCTACAGTTCAGATTATGTGCACGGCCCAGCCTCACTACTGGCCTAGACAACAGAGCCAATTAAACACTGGACCAGCCCTGATTGGCCAGATACTCGCTGGGCCAGAGCCTGGCCCAGGCCGCTGGGCAGCGCCTGGCCCACCCAGGCGCTACCAGTGCCTGGGCGTTCGCTAGCGCCTGGGCGCTGGCAATCAGCCAGCGCCCAGCCAGCCATCGCCTGGGCGCTGGCAGTCAGCCAGCGCTGGGCGCTGGCGTCTATTTTTTTTTTAATAATGATGGGCGCTGGCAGTCAGCCAGTGCCCAGCCAGCCAGCCACGGGCGCTGGCATCCAAATTTTTTTTTAAATAATGCCACGCCCTTTTTATTATTATTACCGGCACGTTTTCAGTAAGAAACGTTTTTTATCCGTCCTTATCCCGTGTGCACATATCCGAAGCAAGGAAACCATGCTTCCTCTTTTTATGGTGATTTGATTATGAGATATTTGGATTTATCTTTATTCAAACTATATCCAAAAGAATGAGTGAATAGATAAATGCATGCTTCATGGCATAAGACTTATCGATCAATCTCTTAAATAAAAATAAATTAAATAACTGAATATTTAGAGTTTATCGGATCTTATGCCCTTTCAGATGATTCTTGATGATCTATTACTCTTCTGGTACGCAGGTAGTTGGGTCAAACGCACCAAGGTACTACAGCAGCCTTCCTTATTGGTACGTCCCTAATATCCTACCGTACGCCCGTTGGATAAATAATCTAGGGTACTACCAGTAGCCTCCCCTTTGGACTATCCCTAAAATGAGAGAAATAGAAATCAAGAACGTCTTGCCCCTCTTTATTTTTGATCAGGATAAAATTTTAAATATATTTTTTTAATATTTAAAATAAAATCCAACATAAAGAAGAGCCCAAAAGCAGAAAGCATTCGGCCAAAACGAGACAGAGGCGTCAAGGCTCTGATACCAAATGTAAAACATACCAATAACGTGCCTAATGTGATTTAGATCAACATGGCACTTCAAATAAAGTAAAACAGCGGAAATAGTATTGAGGATTACCTCCCGCCATCGTTCCGGCCTCGGGATAAAATAATAAAAGGAAGAAGCTTTGAATTCTGGTTCTTCTGGTCCTTTCTCTACCTAGATCGATGGTGTGTGGTTTTTCTCATTTTGTAGAGCAGGTATCAGGGACCAATTTTATATACACAAACCCTCCAGAAATTTCTGCCATCATAGAGATTTCCGGAGCACGTTCGGGCGATGGTTACGGAGTCATAAACTCACTCCCGCTGTTTTGCACGTTTAAATTTTAAAATACATAAACCATAAAATCAGGAGATGGTTATTCCCCTGGCCAGTAGGAGTCTAAATTAACCAACAGGAGGAGCTTCTATTTGCACCGCAAAAGTTCTCTCTAGTCTGCACCTCTTAAATTTTTTAAAAAAAATTATTTTTTTAAACTATCCTTCTTCCCCACCAACCAAACACCCTCCTTCCCCCACCCCACACACACACCTCCCTCGTTCACTCCTATGAAACCTTTCCTTCCCGGTTTGCTCGAGCACTTCTTTTCTTAGCCTTTCCCTTTTCCTTCCAAGCACCGAGGCATCAACCTCTTTCCTTGTCTTCTCGATGCTTAAAGAGAAGGGATGAAAACCGAAGCAATCGAAAAAGAAAGAAAAAACTGAAAAGTTACTAGAGCGAATGAAAGAAAAGCTAAAGGAGCGAAAGAGGAAGGGAGGTCCATCGGAGCGAGCAAAAGAAAGGCGCCTAAGCAAACCAAGAAGAAAGGAAAGGGGCAAGAATTTTAAAAATAATTTAAAAAATTTAAAATTTAAAAGTATAAAGAGTAATTTTACTGTGCAAATAGAAGCTCCCTTGCTCTGGCCGTCTCGAGAAACCGTGGTCAAGAAGGAAGTCTAACCCCACACCATTCTCGTAGCCTACCAGCTGAGGCCACTCAGCGCGGAGAAAAATTCCGCAGGCCATTTACCTGGAATGCATTATATGGCCAGGTTTTGATAGGATCTCAGCTTCAGTCCTTCATAAATTACCTACGATATGTTACTTAGATTGGTGTTTGTTAGGACCTTTGGCTGCCTTCCTTAAAGTTAGCTGGCAACTTGTTTCTCAAAAAATTTAATCAACTTCATTTCTAGGGTGCTGAGAAAAAATGACAGCCTTTGTTTTCGGGATTATATACTACATATACTTTATTTAAAATTTTATATATATATATATATATATATATATATATATATATATATATATATATATATATATCATAATTTTATATAAGATATTAAATTTTTTTTTTTTTTGACATGGATTATGGTCCCCTAGTCTCCATGAAAATTTACCCTTATTGCTACGGTGTATTTCGTGAGAAGGATGTGACAAATAAATGTATAAAGCTTTCAATCGTTTACTTACTACAAACGACTCCAGTACACATCTTATGGCATGTATGAGAAGGTACGTGTATTTTAAAAAATTACAATGAGATGCCATGGCAATTTTACTCCAATTAATCTTATAGTGACTCGTATCAATCAAGACGAATCTTCTGGCTTTGGTTAAATTCAAAATAAATTTCAACAAAACCAAAAATCTTGTAATCAAGATTGGGGTGGGGTTGATATCGATACTCACTCCCGTCTAGTAACTCATGCTGTATTTATATTTTTAAATAAAGCATTACTATAATGGTTTTTAATTGAAAGCCTCGAGAACTATGCTGCAATTTAGACTGTATTTATATTTTTAAATAAAGCATTACTATAATGGTTTTTAATTGAAAGCCTCGAGAACTATGCTGCAATTTAGACTATTTTTTTTTTGTATAAGCGGATGATTACACTAGTTTAGTACGAGTCAACCCAAATATATCAGAATACATAATTTGTTTAAAAATAAAAGGACAAAAGTCTTTCTGGTTCTAGATCCAAAAGCAGGTATAATGAGCCATTCGCTATCCAATCCGAAGTAGAATTAGTTTTTTAATAAACATGATGAATCTGAACTCTGTGAGTATCGATTATCAGGCTAAATTGGTTGCAACCTTTTGATATTAAAATTTGTAAAATTTATGGCACTAACCCATTACATCTTGTCGAAATTCAATAAGGATTGCAATCGAATTTTGTATGTTTTCTTTTTTTTTTTAATCATGAAGATGTCTTGCAGCACCTATGGGCTTAATTGGTTAAACATCTGTACTATCCACCACTGAATCTCATGGTTAAAATTTAAAATTATTTTTATTTTATAGCAGAAGCAGGAAACGTGGTAAAATTTATCTTTTAAATATTAAAAATGTATTTTTAAGATATATTTTTAAAGATATTTTTAAAAAGAAATGAGTAGGAGAGTAGGAGTGCGGTTAAGGATCCTCTTGTTTAGGATAGAGATTAAAATTATTATCAAGGGGGCACGATATGAGCATGGAGCGGGGCATGGGTAACCCCGAGGACATGGATAAAAATCGGCTCCAAACCCGGTCCGGTTGCCATCCCTAACGACAAGGCAACTCTTTACCGAGTTCGAGCTTGAATGCGCGATGGGTCCAGCGAGATCCCGTTTCTTCTCACGGATGCTCCGTGATTGCGCTTTCAGAGCCGAAAAAGAGTGCCGGGTTTCCCGAAAAGGCTGTCTACACGATAAAGCTACGGAGTTTTTGAAAAAATCTTTATGCATGTGCCTTTTGCATGAAGCATGCATCGGATGCATAACCGTGCAATATGTATCATGATTTATTGGGTTATGGCACATGATGACATAAGCACATCGTTAATTTGTATATTCGATATGCATTTTATGCATCAAAAGTCAGTGCATAAATTTTTTTTTTAATTTTTCATGCATTGAATGATAGTCATGCATCATGGTTTATTGGGTCATGAAATACGGTGACGCAAGTGCACAATTAATTTGTACATTCGATGCGCATTTTATACATTAGAGATCAGTGTATAAAATTTTTTCTTAAAATTTTATTCGACCTGTAGCCTTTCCATCATAAAAAAAAAAAAATTATTTTTTTTATTTTTTTGGTACAAACGGACAATCATACTAACCTCGTGCGAATCAGCTCAGACATATCAAAGTACAAAATCTGCTTAAGAACAACAGGACAGGAGTCGCCCTGATTACATGTCCAAAAATCCGAATGATGAGCCACCACTGCCGCAACCCAGTCAGCCACAGAATTAGCTTCCCGATAGATGTACCGGATGTGAACTCTGTGAGCCTGACTTAGAATCGAGCAGATATCACGAAGAAGGTGATTGGATGAAGAATGGCCACCATCTCCCGCCTGAATCCACCGAACGACAGAAAGAGAATCCCCTTCAATGAATAGGTTATGAGCATGGAGCCTTCGAATGGCGTGGGAGATACCAGCCCACACAGCATAAAGCTCCGCCATAGGGACAGAGTAATCTAAGGAAGCAAACCCACGTGCCGATAGTAGAGCTCCATCAGTTCCTCGAATAACAAAAGCAGATCCAGCTAGTCTTCCCCGTACACTTCCATCAAAGTTGATTTTAACAAACCCTAGAGGGGGCTCCTAAGATATGAAAACCGTACGACGGTTCGCTGTCGGAGCAGCAGGAGATCCCCAAAGGCTAGGGTTGCATAAATCAATCTCATTGATTAGAAGTGCACTTTTAGCAACCATAGAAAAATCTTTACACATCATGCATAATTAAAAATAATTTTATTTTTTATATTATATATGTGATCTGCACATGAACGATCAATCAATAGATGCGATGCATAATCCGTGATGATGAATCGGCATGCGCCGCGATCGATCAGCTGGCGGTGCGCGTACTTCTACACGCACTGCGTGGAGGTGGACTTTTCCGCTAAGCAATTATACCACTCGCCGAACGGCGATGTATTGCACGCCAAGCGTGCGTATTTAACGGTTACTTCACTCAATGGGCCCCCACTCACGCGCAATTACCCCTTCAAACGGCTATTTTTTTTCCACTCACCGTCTCCTTGCCTTCTCTTCACGCTTCGTAACCCACAAATACCTCCAAGCCCCTCAACGTTCATTAACCCAATCCCCAGCTCAGGAGCTTAATAAAAGAAACCCCCCTAGTTTCCTTCTAAGTTTCAGCCTTTCCTCTTCTTATCGGAAAATTTGCAGAGGATGGAGGCTTTGATGAAGCTTTCCCTCAAGGTTCCCCTGCTTCTTCTGCTCCTTGCCTTGGCTTTGGTTAGTGCGCAAGATCTCGACATGGCTCCATCTGCGGCCCCTGCAATGGAGAATGGATCGGTTGAGGCAATCCCGGGTTTGTGTGCTCTTGTGCTAGCTTCTCTGTTCTCTTTCGTTGCTCTCTATGCCCGCTGAGGGCAATTCATGATGTTTGTTGCGAGATAAATATATACCAAGGGAGCTGTAATTATTGGAGGGGATTTATTCTTTTGGGGCTATATATAAATTGTGTGTTTTATGCTGCGCCTTTCTTTCTCATTTTTGCTTATAGATTTATATTTTGGTAGATGATCGCATGCGATTCATGTAATATTTTGGTTTCAATGCATGGTATTTGGTATGTTGGCTAATAATCATACCTTAAAAAAAAAAAAAAGAGTCATTTCTTTCAATTCCAGCATTTATTGTGTAATTTCAGTGAATGATGTGTTTCGTTCTCTGTAGCGCCCCAAGCCGTTCCAATTAATTCCGTTAACTAGTTTCAAGTTCACCTATTGATTCAATTAATTCTGCCCATGATCCAATTAACTTCGTTAGAAAGACAAGACTTCGCATGTTACAAATTAGCAAAAATTTATTCCGACTTCAGTTAACTTTGTTAGCTGGTTTCGATTCTACTTACCAGGCCAATTAACTCTGTTATTGCATCAAGATATCACATGCCATAAATTAACAAAAATCTATTTTGAATGTCATTTCTTTTTCCTCGTATCTATCAATTTTTCTCGTATCTATCATCATTTTATGAATAGCCTTTTATATGGATAACTTTTTTCTCATGTTCATCAACTATTGTAATCTATACTATTTGTAACGGCCCAAGCCAAACGATTGATTCAAAAACTCGAATAAAAATTTATTAATAACATATAAATTTAAGTTATAAACTCTTAAAACTTTCTTTTAAAACTTTCTTTTTTTATTTAGTGCCAACTAAATTTGAGGCATCATATTTTTACTTTTATCTCTATCTCTCTAAAATTCGCATCAATCCACACGAAGGACACCAAGAATCGCTAGCATGGAAGCGAAGCAAGGTGATCTTAGCTTCTTTATGCATATAATCATGAGTAATGAAAATTATTAGAAAAAATTAAACTATATTTCCTTTTATAGTTATATCTAAAAGTCTCAATAGGAAATTATGGTAATTATAAGATACTACATAAAAAAGAAAAAATACTACTCTAAATCTAAAGAATACATATTTAAAGTCGTTGGTAGTAAAATTTTTGAGATTTTAGTAAATAAAAGATTATTTGTTATTTATTAATTATATTTTTAAAATATTTTAGATTTTAACGTTTGTTTTGTAATTAAACAAAGTTACATAGTGCTGTCGTGTTTTTAAACATGATGATCTACTGGGTTTCTCTTAGGCAATAATTGAGCTAAAGTTTCAGCTCTTTGTTCCCCTTTTCTTTTCTTTCTTTTTAGTTTTTTCTTTGGTAGAAAGGATGCAAGCCTTCAATTTTATTGCTTCTAAAGTAAGCGCAGCCCACAGAGTTTGAATTACAAGACGTGGCAAATTGGAAGGCTGATGAGTTAATTTTGTTAATTACTCCAATGCTACAATAGAAGCATTTCTTGCACAATCCATGCCTAGTCAAGTTAGTCATGAATTATCCCTTGGTTAACTTTATTCCCAGCTATCCTTTAGGTAGTGTTTGATAGAAAAAATATTATCCATGGATTAGTGTACGGGATAGAGTTTATCCCCTGGCTATCCTTAGAGCTATCACTTGGCTATCCCATTAATCATATCAAATGCAAAAAGATAAATTCATAGGATAACTTTTTTTACTCTTATTTGGAGGGATAACCAGCTATTCCCGCGTTTTCTAGGAAATAAATTGAGGGATTATCCCTCCGGTTAACTTTATTCCCAGCTATCCTTTATAGTTATGACTTTTGAGAATAAAAGAGGATATCTAGAAAATATCCTCTCTTAATTTCTATTTCAAAGACTACCTTAAGGGAGGGTCCTATCAGATCCGATGTGAAGCACGATTAGGCTATCCACCAATCCCACAGGGGTACTGTTTATCTTTTTTTTTTTAAAGTCTCTGCAAGTAGTGTTCCCTGTTTGTTTGGTTAATATCCGAGTGCCTTCAGAGACATCCATGCAGTTGGTGGCAGTGCATAATTGGCAGATGATGGTCTCTGCTACATAAATCGATGATGTAATTCCTCCATCGCATAACCAGCGACTTTGGGCGGCAGGACTTTGGTAGACCAAGAGAAAAGAAAGAGAGGATGAACCGAGGAAGAGAAGAAGATGGTCTTGGGTTTTGGGATGAGGAGGCAGGCCATTTTATAGCTCAGCGGAAGATGATTTTCCTGATCAATGTGGATTAGCTGTAAATTAGCTGTGGGGGTTGTGGCGACATGGACAGCATGGACAGCATGGAGGTGCTGCTGCTTGGTAACAAGGGAAGAAAGAAATTAGGAAAGAAAACAAAAAGAAAGTAGTGCATAAGAAATTTATGTGGTTTAGCCATATTCATCTGCATTCATCTAACAAAAATGATAAAAATTTTATTAAAAAAAACTAAGAGTAATTATATACAACATACAAAACAATCTTCAAGTCGATGATGATTCATTGCTTCAGCCTAAAATAATTTTTAGGTCCTATATTAGAAAGCGTATATTAAGCTCCTTTGAGCGTTTTATTCATTAATTCCGCAACTTTATTTTATTATGGTATCATCCATATAATGCGGTGTCTCACTATATTTTTATTCTTGCAAAACTCATCAAATTTATCTTTGCAATGTTTTAGACTATTATTCATATATAAATCTGAATTTGCCATCTAGTCTATTTCTTCACCTTGACTTTTCACTGCTTAAATTTGATAAACACGTTACTGTTTGTTTGAAGAAGTATATCTATACTTTTCTTAAGTATTCATTAATAAATATTAGAAAATATCAATGTTCACTCATCAACACATAACGGTTAAGTCCATAGAGATCTGAATAGATGTAGTCTAACACCTTCTCAAACAACGAGTATCATCACTAAACTTTACCTTGCTTTATTTTTCATCTATGCAATACTCACAGAAGTCTAGCTTATTAGTCTATATAATATCAAGTTGATCTCTCCTAAACAACTCCAACATCCCCTTCTCACTCATATTGCCTAACTACATATGCCATAGCTGAATGATATCCAAATCTAATAATTTCACATTACTTCTAATTATATGATATAAGTCATTTACCAATCTTTTCATGATTATCACAAAAGTACCTTTAGAAACTTTCAACACATCATTCTCAGTATTATAATTTTTAATTCTGAGAATCAAGTGTGTTTAAGGAAATAAGGTTCTTGATTGGCTCCAGGATATGCGAAGCTTCCAAAGATCTCACATTACAATCAAATATCTTGAAACAAATTATTCTAATTCTGATAACATCTACAGCTTTACTATCATCAAATAGAACTTTTTCTACCTTCAATCGATAAGTAGAAAATCAAGTTCCATCAGGAGTCATATGAATAGAATAAGAAAACTCAAAGATGCACTTCTTACTAGAGTTACTAATAGAGTATCTTACTTTCTGCATCATCAGATCTTTCTAAAGTATTCTCTTCGACTAGGCTAGATTTAACTTCAAAGACACTTTCCTTCTCGCTTCTTATTTTTATATTCAAATAGTTTCTCTTAATGTATCTTTCCTTATGATAAGAGAAGCAATGAATTTTTTGATACCTTAACTTATATCTTGATTTACCTCTACTATTTCAACCCTTTCCCTTGCTCCTACCTCTTGCAACCAAGCTTTCTTCTTGGTTTTTTCTATAAGTCATATATACCATTCTCTTTAGCTTCTTAAACTATATGACATTTCTTATATTATTCATTGAGAAACTCGCTCTCCTATACAACAATATATCGACAAAATTTTTATAAGAGGTGGTAATAAGCATAAGAAAATCATGGCTTGCTTAATCTTCATTTTCAATCTTGATTCCAATATTCCTTAAATCAAGAATTATTTTGTTGGTATATCTTCTATATGGCCTTTATTGGTATATTTAAACTCATCTATATAGCCTTTTGTTAGTATACCTTCTTTCATCCAAAGGTGATAGAGTCTATGCTTCAAATAAAATTCATTTGTGAAGAATTTCATCATGCATTTGCTTTCCAATTTTAACTAGAAATAAACCATTGACTTCTCAATAACTTCTCTAAGAACTTCATCCGCTAAATATAATAGAATTATATCATATGCTTTTGCCAACAACCCATCCTTCCTCCATCATACATGATAGTTAGCAATCTTTCTTTGCCTTTTAGTACCCTCCACAACTCTTATTGCATCAAAAGGGTCTATATTTTGATTTGCTAGGTGTCGAAGTCATTAGCTCTATTGAACTTATTGATTTTAAATTTTATGGTTGACATTATGAATTCTTCTTTGAAATCACCACTTTGGTATGCCCAACATAGATCAAATGCAATCTTATAATTGTACATGTACTAGAGGTCCGAATCCTGCCTTTACAGTACTAGCTACCTAGTCTACCGACTCAACATAAGGTGGACTTAGATCTATCCAAATAGAGGAAATTCTCTAATAATAATAGAGTAAAACTCCAAAAAATATAAAAAGCTTCTAATCTTTATCTAGAGCAATGCTTCATCTTCATTATTTCATCACAATTTTTGGAACTAGTTTATCATAGCAAAAGATCCTAGAGCAATACTTCAAAAATAAAGGAAGCCTTTGATCGGTCTTCTCTTTGGAGTAACACTCGGTTTCACAACCTCACTAAAATAGTTTGAACTAAATTATCATGACAAATACCTTAGAGCAATGATCCAATAAATAGAAGAAGCCTCTAATTTAATCTAAAGCAATGCTCCACCTTAAAAATGAAGTAAATCCTCTCAACTCCTGGAACAGGGCTCTAATTCTACTACCTCACCAAAAGCAATCCACTTGGAATAGCATTGGAATAGTTATTTAGATTTACTCTATATTTATTCCGGGCTAGAGTCTCTCTCTTCTTTTTTTTCTTTTTTCTTCCTCTTCTTTTCTTCCCTAGGTTTGGCAGCCACTCACTTGTGTTTCCGCCTCCTCTCTCTAGACTTTTGTCATAGCTATTGGCCACCAGTTTGCCTCCTTTTCAGAGTTGTCGCTCCTTGATTGGCTAAAATCGGAATCAACCGACCTAGCACTCATTGGCCCTTTGGAGTTCCTCACCAACCAAATCTACCATTACAAAAAGTCCCATAATCCAATCGGGACTATTCCTTCTTCACTAGCGATGGTTAGTCCCTTTAGTGTAATCAATGAGAATCAATGAAAAAATCAATGAGATTCCAAACTTCAATCAGATAGGACAATAGGGATGGTCATACCTTATCCCTTTCTGATGTTGTGGGGCGCTACTTGGGGCTAAGCCATGCCCTCCTCATTGAGATCATCTTCTCTCTTATCAAGACCCAAACCTCCTCACTATATGGAGCAATGCTCCCTTGGTTGGTGGTGCTTCGAGTTGCTGTTGCCTTTACCGACCCTAGCTCCTTCACCACTGACTCTAGGGGTGACATTTCTATACCCATTGATGGTCATTGTTACTTCCTTGTTGCTCCCACCTAGTCATCACCCATCCTCTAAGGACATTCTTTGACCATCGATCTGTCACCTTTGGAGACTCCCTCATGGAACGATCGATGGAGAAATGTAGAGACATTGGCCTTCTCTCCTTTGTCTTCACTAATGGTCATCAATTGATTGTGGATGAGAGAGCACTCCTCTTTCATGGGCGATAGTAGGGTTAGAGCTGAAGTGCAACGATTTATGTTGGTCCAAAATTCATGCAGCCTTAAGATTCATGTATATCAATTTGAAAACTCTTTTTCAAGATTTATTGTTATAGCGGTTCTTTAGATGCTCTTAGGAACTAAGCTTTATTAGCACTTGTTTGTTATAAGCAGCAAGGAAAGAAGAAATCAATAAGACAAAAAAAAAAAAAAAAACAAACAAGGAATAAGGTGGCTTGATCAGATTGACCTACATCCATTTGATAAAGATGATAGAAATTTTCTTAACAAAAATAATCAAAGATTACAATAATAGTTTTCTCCAGAAATTATCTTCCATACAAAATTTATACCCATTTACATCTAAGAGAACTTTTTTTGAATATTTTCATAACACACTGAGGAACCTTGAATATCAAAACTATATATGATTATATAAAAAAATCAATGGTATCGTATTAGGACTCATAATATTCTTTTTTTATATAAAAACATTCATAATATTTAATAAAAATAAAATTTACATGGATGTATTTATTTTAAGCTTGTTAATTTATGTTGAGCTTGTTATTTTAAGATCAATTATAGCGTAAGAAAAGATGGAAGATAGTCGTTGATTGCCGATTAATCGGCCTGGTTCCATTGAAACCAAGAGGAAGCTAATGGTATATTTCAGAAACAGAGCATCATGTAATTTGATTGGGATTAAGATTTTGTTATCATTGTTTATTCTTCACTTCGCCCAAAAGCCTCGCGTCGGAGTGAGCGAAGCATGCGGATCAAGTCGAGCCCACACATCTCTTATCATCATTATCGATTCCAGGTAGACCGTCCGCAGAGCAGTTTTATTTGGCAGCATCGAATGATCTTAAGACATCAAATCAATATCTTCGTCGCTGCACGTCATAATTTTATCACCAGCATCTTAGATTCTTTGGACTAAACTCCTGTTAAGCCACACTTCATGAAAGCTAACGGCCTCGACACCTAAGCTGTGGTCCCATCGCATCCGGTGTGAAGCTCGATCAGCCTATCCCACGGAGATACTAATTCTTTTTTTTTTTCTCGGCAAATAATGTTCCGATTTGTTCGTTAAATACCCTACCGCCGAAAGTTTCTATCCACGCCCAAAAAAATTACTCTTAATGTCTATATTTAAAAAAATTAAATTAAATTTCTAAACTATCTTTCATATTTTCTTTTCATTCACCCATCCTCCTTCAAAATCAGCTCTCCTCTTTTCTTCGGCACGGCTCCCTCTCTTCGGTTGGCACAGACTTTCCTTTCTCTATTGGCACCAACTCCCCTCCATCCTTCGAGACCGGCTCACTCCCTTTCCTCCAGCACCAACTTCCTCAGACTTCCCTCCACCCTCTGAGACTGGCTCTCTTCCTTTCTTCGGCATCGGCTCTCCTTCGATCGGTATCGACTTCCTTCCCCTCTCGGCACCATCCTTCAGCACTGGCTCTTCTTGGCCCCTCCGGCATGGCCTCCCAGCACCAAATCCTTTTGGCTCCTCTTTCGGCACCGCTCCTTCCGTTCTGATCTTTTCTTAGTCTTTGGCTTCTCTTTTTGGTCCTTTTCATTCATCATCTTTTGGCACCGTCCCCTTTTCTTTCTTTCGGCACCAACCGGTGCTTCTGCCTTCAGAGCCGGTGCTTCTGCCTTCAGAGGCATGCTTGCAATTAATGGTGGTACATAATTTACTGGCACCAAGTACAGGACATGATCACTGCTACGTAAATTGTTGACAGAATTTCTGGAACAATTTTTTTGCGTTTCACGGCACGTGCATTTTTTAAATACGGTAGAACATTGTTTCTTTATGCTGAAATTCTACCTCTTCCTAAAGCATTGATTTTTGTGCAAGAAGTTGATAATAGGTTTTTTGATGGAACTAGTTATATAGTTTGTTTCAATTGAACAACTGATCCACCATATCGATTCTTTCTATTTTCAATACCTATATGCATAATTAATTGTTTTTATTTTTTAATATCTATATGCATTAAAAAAAATTATGCACATATTTACTTTTACTACGTACGTGCAGTAAGAATATGAAGATAATTGTGTGTGATGATTGAGGAACTGCAAATTAGAAAAATTTGATACAGTGAATCGTTTAGTCAACAAGGTTTTTTTAATTAAAATATGGTTGCTAAAAGGATTGCAATTGATAAGCCTCGTTATATTTTATCACTAGCAATAATGAAATCTCGAAGAATGATTATGATAAAATACCTATATGAAATAACATCCATATGACCTACCATTGTTTTCGCTTGACCATCAACGTGAAGGAAGCAGAGGAAAGAGTTTATAATATTTAATATTATATAGTTAGAATAAAAATAGAACTATGCATACAAAGATTCTTTTAATAATCATCTCTCTTTTTAGAAACCAGACATTATATGAATGGCAAATTCATCAATTATTTGGGTTTAGATTAATTATGGTACAGATAAGCCTTCCTCTCGTGGACCAGTAGCTCCACACGGTTCTCCATCTTGTAGGCCACTGGCATCCATGGTACAGCATGGGCCGGAGGGAATGGGCGTGATGACAACACTTTGTCCATTCCAAACTTCAGTGCATATTCGTTCCTTATTCGGGCTTCTCAAGTAGAACATCCGCAAAATTAATGGGAGAGGGGAAAAAAAAGAAAAGAAAAAGTCTCTGTGCACCACAAGCAGTTTATAAAGGCGCATGCATTGGCCGCACGCCTGTACACACATGTACTTATACGAGTGCACAATCAATGCGCATATTTGATGTGCACCTTTGTACATCGGACTTTGTGCCCTCCCTTAGAGATGACCCCTTTTCTGCCTCCCTCTCTCTCTCTTTATATATTTTTTTAAGGTGGTGCGCAAAGGAGGCAGAAAAGGGGTAGGGAGGGCATCTTAGTTATTTGATTCTAGAAATAGGTAAAATTATTTTTTCTTCATTTACCATTAGTCATCATTTATTTTCTTGTTGATAAATTAAAAAAGTTTTATTGCACCGCCCTTTGATACAGTAAGTATGCATCGGTCATGCGAATTGACTATCTATGCGATCGACGCATATGCACTAGCCTAATAAGCCTTGTTGCGTATCGCATGATGCACGTTCTTGTTGCACCGAAAAAATGATGCAGTAAATCTTTTTTCTCATAAATTATGTTGAAGGGAGTAAACTTTTAGAATTCACAATATAATCATTGCAAGCACCATGCAAATCTCTTCATACCAGGATAATCTACCTTTTATACGTGGGCCACTTGAAATTTCTCCCTTGACGTCACACGATGGTTCCCTTAGCATTCATCTTTATCCTTAAGGCGGCTGTGGTCTATCCAGTGGACTATAAGAGGAGGATGTGAGGAAGTTGGAGCTTTGAAGCATGAATCTTTTATCGAGCGATGACAAGACATGTTGGACTGTTAAGTTGGGGGAATGGCGTAGATTTCGTTCATAGCCAGCATTAGAACCCAGAGAGCACATCAAATGTGGCTTCTGCGGCGACTTCCTGTCCACATAAGCCCAGATTTTATTTGAAGTTCTCTCCTATCTTTAGCACACAAACAAGAGCGAAAGAAACGTTGAAAATAAATTGTGTGACAGCATGTAGAATTGATCAAAATGGTAGTGCAAATATTTCACATTGTGGACTCCATCTTGTGCATCATTTCTAGAGTTATTAACTTCTTTGAACAAGAAAACCTCCATCCAATATAGAAGGAGGGGGGGCAGCTACGTACGTACTGAACCATAACGCCAGCTGCGTTAATTGAGATCAAATTCTTGAAATATAACGCTATATTGCTCTACAGTGCCTCATTAATTGCTCAAAGGCTCTGCAATGCAATTGGAAAAACCTATGTGATAAATAAAGCTCACTGGTCTTTCATGGCCAAGATAGTGAGTCTTAGGCACCGATTATTTTGATGTTTGATAGACTGGCCATCGATCCTAAGACATATAGGTACTCTGATGCCTTCACGTCTTCAATCCACACCACATGAGTTGTCAATTTAGAGAACAATTGTAGATAGAAATGTTAACCCAGCGTTGATTTTTGACTCATTTAGCCTTGACTTCAAGGTGTGCTTGCCGTCACACAGAGGCCCACCAATTAAGCTGTGGTTGTTGATAGGGAGGGCATCTCATGGAGCCCAGATGGTGGTCAACCCCTGTGCCAATTATGAGAGTATTATTGGCAATTATTTCTGGGACAAGCAGCAGATTCCCTGGGCCCTCGAGCAAACGTGGTAGTCATTCTTGCCCATAATGCTTTACTCGGGAGTTAATTGACAAGTTTGACCTCCTGGCCTCTCACCAAAAACATCCATCGAGGGTCAAAAATTTTGGATAACATGAGTGGCAGGAATGTCATCCGAGTGAGAGGAATGACCCGGCTTTGGATAGGAAACAGGTGACACTGAAAAATGAACACAATTGGAAATGATGGAATGGAGGATAAAATCTTGTGGACCGGCCATCCTCCAAGGCTGGCATGGAGGCTGGATAACAAAGTGGTTAAAAGATCAGAAGGATGACGGGGCTGGGAACCTGCATTGCCGGAACTCGCGGCCCGATATTTTTGGCGAGGATATAGACTGCACCTACTGCTGGTATCGAAAACCAATGTAGATTCAGGTTACTTCGTTGGTGGGGCTTCATCTTGTAGGTGCATATAGCCCTTGAGTCCCTATAAGTACGTAGTTGCTTCAAATATTAGCTAGGTACCATTTTTCATGCAAGCTTTGCTTTTAGCAATTGGTTTACTACTTTAATGACATACATATATACATACATACATACATACATACATACATAGACACATACAGATATTCTTACCAAGCTTATTTACTAGCCCAATTAATCTCATTAGCAGACAAAAACTATGTTTTTCAAAAACTTGAGTGGAAGTTAACGAGCAGCAAGTGAAGTTGAGTTATATGCACATAATACTTTATTTTTTATCCAATGTAGGACTAAATTTAGGGTATCATAATTTTCTTTTCTTATAATACAATAGGCTAATCATAATATATCCTCAAGTCGGATTATTGGTATTGCAAGGACGATTTTATGCCATAATGGGACTCTACCATCATTCATAGATAGTTTTTTCTTCGTGCCCACCGTTCGATAAGTAACCCTTTCCTCATGCCCATCAACTTTCACATAGCCCTTTCCTCATATCCATCAACTTATGTATACTTGGATCGGCTTTGATATCATTTATAATGCTTCAATTTATCTGCTGACTTAATTAATTTTGTTAGCGGATCGAAACTATCTGGTCTAAATATTTGAGTGAAAATTAATAGGTAATAAGTGTACTTGACTTATAAACATATAATACTTTTCTTTTCATCCAATATGAAATTAAATTTGAAGAATCATAATGCAACTTATGCACACGTTGTTGCTTCCTTATGCTTTTAGTCTGGATGCTTGTTTGGTGGTTTGCCTCTTGTGAAATGATGTTGCTAGCATCGATAAGCCGTCTATTAAGACAGCTCCTCTTGATGCATGTATATGCTGATCACTACCTGACAGCCTTCTCAGGTACTTATGTTGCCTTTAGTCTGTTGCAAATTGTTCCTCCTCAGCAGTGATAGACATTCTCCCATTCTGCTGCTCTTATGTACTCAAGGGTTTGGAAGACTGGAACCTAACTTTAACCTTGTATTTTATTACTTCTCTTCATTGTTTTTGTTGCCCATTTTGATTGTTTACATTGCTTCTCTTCTCTATTGTAATTGCAATTCTTTATGGCTCTTAATAAATTTGTCGAGAAGCTTTGTCTTCCTTCCCAATAAGATTGAACACTAATTATTGAACAAAATGAGTAAGGCATTAAGATATATATAAGATTGATGAAATCAACTCTGTTTTGCATCTTCATTTTGCATCAGTTAAATACACATTACATGATAACAAACGTTTGTTACAGAATCCTAAAATCTAGAGTGGTTAAAAACTGCTTCCTAATTTCAAGGTATAGCTATTTGAATAGCGTATAGATAGAGAGATTGAGAGGTTGTTAACAACTGTACAATCATTTGAATTAATTCAAAACAGAGAAACAGAGAGGCTGTTATAATCGATTGAGAGATGATATGCCCCCTCAAGATGGAGCTCAAGATAGAACTCCAATCTTGGGTTTGAGATCTAGAAAACGGATACGGTGAAGAGGCTTGGTGAGTGCATCTGCAAGTTGGTCTGCTGAGGATACATGGGCAACACGAAAAACTCCATTTTGTACTTGATCCCGGATGAAGTGATAATCGATTGCTACGTGTTTCATTCTTGAGTGAAACACGGGATTTGAGTAGAGTTGGGTAGCTCCAACATTGTCACAGTATAAGACAGGACAGCATGGGAGTTGAACACCAAGATCGGTTAGAAGAAAGCAGAGCTAGTTGAGTTCTGCTGCAAGCGTTTGCTACGGATCTGTATTCTGCTTCAGTTGAAGATCGGGCAATAGTTTTCTGCTTCTTAGAACTCCATGAGATAGGATTGCGACCAAGGTAGATGACATAGGCGCTCATAGAGGAGAAATCATCTTTGTCACCTGCCCAATCGGCGTCTGAATATGCATGGAGATTCAATGGAGAGTTGTGATGTATTTGGAGACCTTCATTGATAGTGCCACATAGATAACGTAATAGGCGTTTAACAAAGCTCCAATGGTCAGTTGTTGGAGCGTGCATATACTGAGAGAGCTTGTTAACTGCAAATGCAAGGTCTGGTCTAGTAAGCAATAGGTATTGAAGGCTGCCAACTATTGTTCTATACTCAGTGGGATCAAATAAAGCAGTGCCTGATTTTGATAAAGGTGGGCTAGTTGGAAGAGGAGTGAGCACAGGTTGGCATCTGTCATATGAGTTCGGGCAAGAATATCCAACATGTAACGCCTCTGGGATAGTAAAAAACCATGCTGATTGGGAATTACCTCCACGCCCAGAAAATAAAAGAGCTGGCCAAGATCCTTAATGGAAAATCGATGGCCAAGAATATCAACAAAAGAGTCAATCAGCTGAGTGTTGTTGCCGGTAATTATTAAGTCATCCACATATACTAGGATATACAGTTGCTGTCCAGCAGTAGGGAGAACAAATAAGGATGTATCTGCATGAGAGTTCTTGAAACCAGAGTGAAGAAGAAATGTGCGAAGTTCATGATACCATGCTTGGGTGCCTGTTTTAGGCCGTAGATTGCCTTTCGAAGTTTGCAAACATAGGATCGATGATCTTGATCAACAAAACCTGGGGGTTATTGCATGTGGACAGTCTCGGAGAGATGGCCTTAGAGAAAGGCGTTGTTGACATCAAGTTGGCGTAAGGACCAACCCCGAGATACAGCTAGGCTAAGGACAATACGCACGGTTGTTGGTTTTACTACTGGGCTAAATGTGTCAAGATAGTCGACACCGATCGTTGATGAAATCTCTTTGCAACCAAACGTGCTTTGAATCTGTCAATAGAGCCATCTGAGTTACGTTTGATTCTGAAGATCCATTTACAACCAACTATATTCTGTGTAGGATCAGGTGGAACAAGTTCCCAGGTTCCATTTCGAACTAAAGCATCATACTCATTAGACATGGCTTGACGCCACTTGGGATCTAGAAGGGCTTTAGTCACTGTAGTTGGTTCAAGGTCAGTGGCATTGGAGAGTTGGGTATGCAGATTCATTTTTGTAATGGGTTTATAAATGTTATTCTTGGCTCGGGTGATCATTGAGTGGGTAGGTGGTGGTATGTTTTGGGGTGTGATAGGTGGTGTTGGACTTGGAGGGGTTGAGGATGTCAAGATAGGTGCGGGTGTGGGGGTGTCTTGGGTTGCACTTGTGGATGGCAGCTCAATTGGAGTGTATATAGGAGCTGCACTTTAGGGTTGTTGAGGAGTGCATACTTCAGAGGGGGTAGTGATTGTTGGTTGTGGAGTGGGTGATATAGTTGTAAGTGGTGGAGGAATCCAAGTGTTTATGGGGTTTGACTTTGAAGTTGAGGGTGAACCAGAGAGGGAAGAGTAAAGTGAGACTCAACAAATTTGACATGTCTGGAGACAGATTTTTGAGGTTGAAGGATCAAGGCAGTAGTAGGCACTTTGAGTGAGAGAGTATCCAAGAAAAACACATGGTTTGGACCGAGATTCAAGTTTATGGGAGGTGTAAGGTCGAAACCAAGGGTAGCATAGGCAGCCGAAGACCTTTAATTTAGAGTAGTTTGGGGCTGATTGAAAGATTTGGTGGTATGGTGATTATAGATTTAAAGTGGGTGTGGGCATTCTGTTAATTAAGTATACGGCTGTAGCAAAGGCATAGGTCCAGTAGGGGAGTGGTAAAGAGGCATGAGTGAGGAGTGCTAGACCAGTTTCAACAATGTGAAGGTGTCATCTTTCAGAGTAACCATTATGTTCAGGTGTGTGAGGGGGTGTGGTGAGATGAGAGATACCATTGATGGAAAGGAAGTTTGCTAGAGAAAGATATTCACCACCGTTGTCAGAGTAGAGGGTGATAATGGTGGATCGGAAATGCTTTTCTACAATGGCTTTGAATCGGATGAAAACCTCTTTAACGTCGGATTTGTTTTTAAGGGGGTAAAACCATATATATTTTGTGAAATGATCAATGAAGATGACATAATATTTAAAGCCATTATTGGAGTAATTGGAGAGGTCCACACATCTCGGAGAATATGATTTCAAGTGGTCTAGTAGAGACAATTGTAGAGTTGGAGAATGACAACTTGTGGCTTTTATTACAGAGACAAGCATTACATGAGAAATCAGAAGAGAAAGTGGAAGATAAGCCTAGATGATTGCTGGTAATAGTATGTTTGAGAATGGAAAATACATGATGTCCCAAGCGATGATGCCAGGTGGCGGACGTGGCCTTTATTGTGGAGAAGGCAATCAAAGGGGAGGAGATGGGCCACTTATATACACCATCTTTAGTTTGTCCCTGCAGCAGTGTGGTCCCGGTATGAAGTTCCTTCACAAGAAAGGTTGATGGTAAGAATTCAATGGAAACATTGTTAGATGTGCAGAATTGTGAATGGAGATTAAGTTCTTTTTCATAGAGGGAACACAGAGAACATTGTTTAAAGTAAATGTATGGAGAGGAGTTTTTAGAGAGGTAGAACTAGTGTGGGTGATGGGGAGATTAAAGCCATCTCTAATCATGATGTCATCCGTGCCATTATATGGAGCATGTAGAGATAGATTGCTCAGATCTGAGGTGACATGGTGGGATGCACCACTATCCAAAAGCCAGGATGGTGTAGTGTTCGACTGATTGGCAAGAAGAGCTTGTGGTTGCCATGGTGAACCTTGTGGTGGAGAGCTGGAGGTGGATGAAGCGTGAATTGGTAGAAGTCGAAATGACGGGCACCTTTTGGCAGTGTGACCTTGAATTCTGCAAAGTTGGCAGTGACCAAGATATGGCTTGGAAGGAGGACGAGAGTCCTGTGATGAATGGGGTCTGGGAATGGTTACAGCAGGTAATCGGTTGGCGGGGTTGTGAGATGGGTACCAATTGGTGCTAGTATTTCCTGGAGGTTGAGAGGGACGCCATTTTTAGTGTTGGTTCTGGATGTGAGATTTGCTGTAGCAGGAAAATGATGTGGCTCAAGAGGGATACCTTGAAGAGAGGCCTCAAAATTGAGGAGTTTTTCGTGTAGTTCATCAAAGGTGATGGAGGTATCTCTGGCCTGGACAGCATGAACTAATTCTTTGTACTCATCACCAAGACCATCTAGGATTTGTCTGTGATTTCTTCGTCATCAAGGGAAGCACCAAGAAGAGCAAGATCATATGTTCGAGTTTTGATAGTTTGCATAAACTCAGTGATGCTAAGAGAGCCTTTGGTGATGTTTTTGAGTTGGTTTTGATCTGTTTGATGCGGCCACGAGAGGGTTTTGCATATGTGTTGGCAAGAATGGTCCAGGCTTGGCTAGATGTGGTGGCTTGAGCTATGAAGGGAATAATGGTGGGTGAAATGGAGCCAATAATAGCATTGAGAATCAGTTGGTCCTGCCGGATCCATAAATGTAATGGGGATTTGGTTTGGTGATATTGTCTTGTGTCATAGTAGCTGGGGGACAAGGTTTTGAGCCATCAATATAGCCAAGAAGGTCATAGCCAATGAATAAGTTTTGAAACTGCAGTTTCCAAGAGAGATAATTGCTAGAGTTGAGTTTGAGAGGAGCTTGAGCAGCAATATGATGCCGATGAGAGTCTAGTTTGCTGCATTGGTATTGAGAATAGTTGCAAGACCAAAGTCTGTAGCCATGAGTGCTGTTACACACACGAGATAGCAATGAGAAATGAAAGATGGATCGGTTTAGGGCTCTGATACCATATAAGATTGATGAAATCAACTCTGTTTTGCATCGTCATTTTGCATCAGTTAAATACACATTACATGATAATAACGTTTGTTGCAGAATCCTAAAATCTAGAGTGGTTAAAAACTGCTTCCTAATTCTAAGGTATAGCTATTTGTTGGTTCAGATAGCAACCCAAGAGGGGGGGTGAATTGGGTTTTTCAAAAATTTAAACTCTTTTGAATGATAACCCCCAGCGGAAATAAAACTTAGATTCACAAGTTTAAAACTAAGCAACTATAAATAGAGAGTTGAAGATAAAGAGACAATCACGGCAAACACAAGATATTTTATAGTGGTTCGGTGTACCTACACCTACGTCCACTCCCAAGTACCTCTTAGATCCACACTATAATCAAACTGATTACAGCAGAATTGTTTTGCAAGCTCACAACTCGAACTTGTTATTTTTCCGGGTGCACAACGTATCCAGCTGGTTTTCAAGGCTCACCAGCACAAAAATCTTTCACCACAAGCTAATGCTTTCCCAAGGCTAACAGCCTCAACTGAATCAATCACCAGATTGACCCAGCAAACAGTATTTGTTTTTACAAGAAAAACAACTCCTTTAATGAGCAAATATACAATAATGAAACAATAATAAGAGATTAGGAACCAAGCCTGATTCGCAGATCTTGATGGCTTCTTCTTCTCTTCCTTTGAATGGATCTTCCTTTGAATGGATCTTCCTTTGAAGATGCTCTTGAGACTCAGAAGATCAGAAAAACTAGGGCTTCTTCCTTCTCTTGAGATTTCTTCTAAATAGAACAACAAAGGCTTGGAATCTCTCTCTCTTCTTTTGGGGAATGAGTATGATCTTTCCTTACAAGTTTTTCCTCTTTTCTTTTCTGATAGATCTCAAAGATTTTCTTTATTCTTTTCTTTTTGCCTTTCTCTTATCTTCTTTTTTGGGATGCAATCAACCCTCTTCTTATAGATCCGATTAATCCACAAATAGTGTGAAACTATCCGTTAGAAGCAAGTGTAAAAAGGATTAGATCCATAAATAACAATAGCCATTGGGATTAAAATAGATAAAGATAAAGTTTAGAGTCGTTCTGACAGTTCTGGAGCCGTGTCTGACATTCTGGAGTCGGCTCTAACTTTTCTGGAGTCGGCTCTAACTCGAAATTATTTAATCCGCTCGATCTGGAGTCGTCTCTGACTTTTCTGGGGTCGACACAAAATTCTTCTGGAGTCGACTCTAACAGTCCGGGAGTCGACTCTAAGTCGTGGCCTGAAAATCCATCGTTATGTTATTTCTGATAGAGTCGGCTCTCACAGTCCCGGAGTCGACTCTAAGTCTGTGCCGTTTTTCGGAGTCGGCTCTGTGATTCCATGTGTCGACTCTAATGTCTGCAATCTTACCTTGACATTAGATTCGAACCAGAACCTGATTTGCCTCTTGATTTTGATCATCAAATAGACTTATAATCTGAAAAACTTAATCAAAATCATTAGTAACATCAAATGTTATACTCAAATAGTTTTGTTAATCATCAAAATCCTCAATTGGGTCAACATATTTTGAATAGCGTATAGATAGAGAGATTGAGAGGTTGTTAAAAACTGTACAATCATTTGAATAATTCAAACAGAGAAACAGAGAGGCTGTTGTAATCGGTTGAGAGATGATATAAGAAACCTTGACAATATATTTAAATTTATGATTTAGATGACATATTCTTATGCCGAGAATTCATACAAGGGGAGCTTGGCAATGAGGGACTTCATGTACTATGCTTTAATCAAAGTCATTATATTATTTTTTTCCTAATGGGTGGTTCTTGATAAGTGTATAAATAGTATGAACAACACATCGAATAAGTGTGTACAATAAGAATGAGAATATAAGTGCATACGTGAGTGAATAAGTACGTACATTAATAGGATAAGTGAATACATCGAGTAGATAGGTATATGTATAGAAATCGGAAGTTATAAAACTAGTCAACATAAACCGAAAAATATAGACTTGTCTTCCTTAGGTAGGGCTATAAGTGGGTCTAGGTCGATCCAAGGCCCACCAACTTGGACTAGATTTGAGCCAGGGTTTCTTGAATTTCGATCAAGCCTGAGCTCAAATTGAGACCCACACTAATTTTGGATTGGAGTCAAATAAATGATGGGCTCAGGTCTAGTCTAAATATGAGCTCAATCAGAAAGCCTAAATCAGATCCAATTATGAAGCTCTTGGTTGCATTAGTTGAATTTCTATAAATTTTAGTTTAGACAAAATTGAGTATATGTATTTACTACTAAGAAAATAACTATTTTATACACACTTTAATTCAGCAAATAACTTGTATGTCTGAGCAAATAAGCAATCAATTTTGTAAAACAAATTGTTAAAATTGACTCAAGGAAAGCTAATTTGGGTCGGCCCAATAGGCTTCGGGATGAGTTTAGGTCACAGTTCAGCCAAACTGTTGAATCTTAACCCAGCTTAAAATCCAAAAAAATAAATAAATAAATAAATAAATAAATTGAGTTTGGGCAAGGGTCCAGCATAATATGATCCAGTTCACTTTCAGTCCTATTCGAAGGACGGCTTAGCTAATACTCCATTCATATATGGAAGCACCTCTCAAACAAGACAACTTGATTGGCGTGCCGAATTCATGATCGCAACTTTCCATCAATTCTGCTTTTTTCCTATTTAGGAGTCACAATCCACTGCTAAGTTGTTCCAACTTTCAACAAACTCTTTTCTTTCCTAAAATAGGTTAGACAGTTCCTTGTCATCGATAAGATTAAAATGTCCCAATAAATTAGCGCGTTAAAAAGTGAAAGAATCAAAATGCGGTAAGCCAACTTACTAATTTACGTGACCCGTATCAAATGCCGTGCTAGCTAGTAATCTCATAAAAATCTTATTTTGTTGAGAGCAAAGTACAGGTTTGAATTAGTTGGATATCGTTATGGTAGCATGTTTTAGAAAAAGTAATAAAATTCTCCGCCAACCCAAGTCCGTGACCGTGTCTATTTAAACATATATCAAAGACTAATTACTTAGGTAGTGTTTGATAGGAAAAATATTATCCATGGATAAGTGTATGTGATAGAGTTTATTTCCTGGCTATCCCTAAGAATATCCCTTGGCTATCCCATTGATTATATCAAATGCAAAAAGGTAAATCCATAGGATAACCTTTTTTATTCTTATTTGAAGGGATAACCAGCTATTTCTATATTTTTTAGGAAATAAATTGAGAAGATATCCCATGGTTAACCATGAATTATCCCTTTGGTTAACTTTATTCTCTGCTATCCCTTGTAGTTATGGCTTTTGGGAATAAGAGGGCATATCCCCTGGATATCCCCTCTTATTCCCAAAAGCCATAACTATAAGGGATAGCTGGGAATAAAGTTAACCAAAGGGATAATACATGATTAACCATGGGATATCCCCTCAATTTATTTTCTAGAGAATGAAGGAATAGCTGGTTATCCCTTCAAATAAAAGTAAAAAAAAAGTTATCCCGTGGATTTACATTTTTGCATTTGATATTATCAATGGGATAGTCAAGAGATATCCTTAGGGATAATCAGAGAATAAACTCTATCCCATACACTTATCCATGAATAATATTTTTTCTATCAAACACTGCCTTAATCACTTAAACGTTGTAGTTGGCGAAAGATCCGTTCTTGATCAAAGAAAAGGTAAGAAAGGAGAAGAGAAGAAGCTCCTCTCGATCGAGCCGTTCGCAAATTCCGTTGCCGGCCGGTCTCCATCGCACGGACAGTGATAATAATGCGCAAAAGCTGGCCGGTTTGCTCGTTCCGTATGCCGACAGCGAACGCTAGGAATGGAAGCCGGCCACGTCGCCCCGGCCCCCTCGCTTCCTCTGCCATCCGCGCGGCAACGTAGGCCACTGGCTGTGCGTTCATGGGGCCTCTCTCTCTCTCTCTCTATCTCTTTGCCCGGTCCGGGTTTCTCTCTTCCCCCGACCGGCGGCATCTGAGAGCGTCGCATCGTCGAATTTAATGGACGGGTTGGCGGGCTTGAGGAGTTTGGGAGACTCGATCGAGCACAGGAGTTTTCGAATGCCGGGTGTGGTCATACTTTCCATTGACTGCCCTCTGGATTTCCATGCATCAGGCCCCACGGTCCTCTCAACAAGAAGGAAATGGCGAACAAGAATTCCACCACTACCTTCTATTTTGTAATACCATTTGATATTTTTTTAGAGCATCTCTTCTGACTCAGAGAGTCACAGTCCCTTCCTCCATCTCACTCATGCACCGTTTCGATGCTTCATAGCAAGTGCACTTATTCTCAAATAAAACCTATATCTATATGCATGCCATGCCACAGAATACCCACAAAGTGTGCTCTTAGCGTGATTTACGCTGCTGGTGCTCCTTCTGAAGGAACAAGATACACCATTATAGATGAACACTGGCAGGAATAATAGTCACACCCTTATGCACGTTTAGGTATTTTATTGATCTTTTCCGGTGGATTTCAGAAGAAAACCAGCGTGGGAGTGGGACCTGCATGAAATCGAAAGCATATATAGCATGCTCGTGGCCAGATGCAGCGGCTGTCACGTTATTATACGGTCGCTTCGAGACGCTTCAATTTATATCAGTCCATTCACTTGGCTTGACTAGATGGTTTGAAAAGAAAGGACTGGCTTCAGATGCGAAGACAACGGCGACAGTGGGAGCTTGATGACGCAAAATGGGCGGTGGGTGCAGTGGGGTGTGAAAAGATTGCAAAATAAGCAAGGATATCTTTAAAAAAAAGTGTGTTATATTTAAACGTATATCTGAATGTAATTAGATATCTAAGTATTTGATAGACTAGGTTTTTATTCTAATAACAAAGTTTGTCATCAAAGTAAAAGACAGGCTTCTCTCATTTTTGCCCAAAAAAGATCATTTAGAACTTTAAATTACCTTTTAACGTTTTTTTGTGCATTAGCAGGTAAATTAATATTATATCCTCACTTATCTTGTCTGAAGATGCTTAAGTTATATAAAATCTCTGTGGTGTGCTACATCCACGGAAGCATAAATTATAATTCTTTGCACATGAAGCCCATCCAAAGTTTGCAGCTTGATGACAATAGTTGGATCATCAACTTCTCTTTTCTTGTGGTTCAAGAATATTTTCAAAAAGGACGACATTATCCTACTAGTTTAGTGGTTATATTTATACCATCTATTTCTAGATTTAGTTTACTGCTTCTCAATAGTCATGAGATGGTTAGAGTGTCTACGGCAATAATCGTTGATGGTCTTATACTTTTTAATTACTATATGCATCATCCTTTTTCATCGATCCCCTTATAATTAACTTGAAAATATAAGAAAAATAATGCCATTTAAAGTGAGAAAACACTCGCCTTTGATTGAGAATAATGAATTACTTTTAGTTACAAATTAAGTAGATCACGTACTATTAAATTAGAAATACTATTTGAAGTCCAAAACTGATTAAGAAATACATTAATTTGTGACAAATGGAACATGCTACCTTCATTAAATGGTGGTGAGACCTTAAGTGCACTCAAATATGACACCTTATCATGTAGAGGATGCTTACATAATTATGGTTGGCATAACTTAAATGATGCATTTTTAGTTTTGCTATCCATTTTAGTTCAATCATCAGTGCTCATTTATTAGAAAGACTAGAACCATCTTTCTAAAATAAAATAGTTTTATTCTTCTTCGGCGCATTTACTCTATATCCATGAAATCGATCTTAGGATATGTTTGAATTTAGGGAGGAGAAAGAAGGGAGAAGAAGGATGATAAAAATTTTTGTTGAAAAAAAGATAAAAGAAGGAGAGAGAGAGAGAGGAATGAGGATCGATGAATTTATAATTCATAACTCTATCTTTTTAATTTTATTTTTATAAATTGCTTTAATTTTTCTTATAATAAAAAATATTTTTATAATTTTATAAACATAACTTTTATCTTTCTTTCTTTTTTTATTTAAATAAAATTAATATAAATTATTCTTCTTTCCTTTTTCATTTCTCCTCTTCAATGATAACAATCATCTCTTAACCTACTCTCTCTTTCCCTTCAACAATGGAGATAGGCCCTTAAAGCTACAATGATCCAAAGAAATAATTACAATTTTAATCTCTTTAAAAGTGCATATATAACAATTACACGTTTTGAGATCCAAGGCTGGTGAAACCAATATTTTTCAAATATCTTCCTTCATCTCCTATGCTCTTTTAGCCTAAACAAGGAAGCATTCTGTATGCATGCACTTCTCAAATTAGTAGCTTCCTCTATTATGGATGGAGATTAATTTCATCAAGAGGAAGCTCCAAATCAGAGTTCACGAAGGAGTTAGCAAATCAATCATTATCTAAATGTAAAAACATGAGATTTGAATAGATTTTGGGGAGTTAGTTAAGGATGGTTTTTGTCATTATCCAAAAGTAACAAACATAAGATTTGGATAGATTTTGGGAAGTTAGTTGAGGATGTTTTGGCCACTATCCAAAGTTACCGAGCTTTTGAAGGAGGATTTGAGGCGTCATCTCAGCTACAACCGCCAGCCACAAAAATCTCGTGTGGGAGTTACGAACGTGTGAAATAAATTGGAGGTTCGGTGAGGACCTCTGTGCGCTGCAGAGAGAGAAAAAAAAATTATGAGATCACAAGAGTTTCTGAGAGAGAGAGAGTTTTAAGGGCTTGTACCTGATTCAACTTTTAGTGAAGCCTTGCAGATCCTGTGCCGCCGTGGACGTAGCCCAGTTTGGGTGAACCACATAAAATCCTCGTCTCTCGCTATTTTCTTTTAGATTTTGGTTCCTATTATTATTCTGTATTTTTTGTTGATTTTATCGCAACTGCGTGCTTGGCCGTACTAATAGCGATCATATTAGAGGAATATTTATTGTATTCCCTATCAAATTGGTATCAGAGCTTGGTTTTCTTCATATTATTACGGTCGGATAAATCAACAAAGAGATGGCAGAAGACAAGATCAAAATCGAGAAATTCAATGGTCATAATTTCGGATGGTGGAGAATGCAAATTGAGGACTACCTATATCAGAAGGATCTTTACCTTTCATTAGAGGAAAAGAAGCCGGATTCAATGAGCGACTCAGATTGGATGATTCTGGATAGGAAAGTCCTGGCCACGATCAGATTGTCATTGACACCTCAACTGGCGTATAATATTGCAAAGGAAAAGACCACCGTGGATATAATGATCGCTTTAACAAAGCTGTATGAAAAACCTTCCATCTCAAACAAGATATTTCTCATGAAAAAGCTCTTCAATTTGAAGATGACTGAGAATAGTTCAGTGACGGAGCATCTGAACGAGTTCAACTCAATGATTAATCAATTGGAGTCGGTCTCTGTTGTTTTGATGATTCATTCAGGGCGCTTCTTTTCTTATGTTCCTTGCCAGAGAGTTGGGACAATCTTGTGATGACAGTCAGCAACTCGGTATCAGGTATTCTTACATTCAATGATGCAGTTAGTTATATATTGAATGATGAGATGAGAAAAAAGGCTGTGGGTGGGACTTCTACAAGTACTGCACTCATGGTGGATACCAGAGGAAGATCACAGGAGAGGAAGAAGTCAGAGAAATGCCAATCCAAGAGTAGAGAAAAGTCCAAAGGGAGATTCCCATGAAGTGTTGGAACTATGGAAAGAAAGGTCACATGAGCAAGGATTGTTGGGGTAAGAAGAAGGAAAAAGGTGTAGAGAGTAAGATAGAAGGTCAGGAAGCAAATGTTGTGAGTACCATTGAGCGAAATTTTGAGGATATGTGCCTGTCAGCCGGCGATGGGGCAAACTCAGATCTGTGGTTTGTAGACTCAGGGGCTTCTTACCATTGCAGCTCAAAGAGATCTATTTTCAGATTTTGTCCAAGGAGATTTTGGTCATGTCACAGTTGGCAATGGACAGTGGTACAAAATTGTTGGTAGAGAAACAATTGTACTGAAGCCAGTGACAGGCGGAGAATTGAGACTTGCACAAGTCAGATACATCCCAGAGTTAAAGAAAAACCTAATTTCTATCAGTCAGCTTGATGTTGAAGGTTATGTAGCCGTTTTTGGTAATTCTCAGTGGAAAATTACTAAAGGGTCTATGGTTGTTGTCAAAGGGAAGCGGACATGCACTCTTTACTTCTTGGCAGACAGTGAGAGTTCAGTTTCAGTGGCAGCAGGAGACACGGGTATAGTGACTACATTATGGCACAGGAGGCTCGGTCTTCTTAGTGAGAAGAACTTGAATATTCTACACAGGAGAGAGCTTCTACCTGGGCTAAAGAAGGTGAATCTAGAGTTTTGTGAAGGGTGTATCTATGGTAAGCAGAAAACAGTGAGTTTTCAGTTAGCAAGAACTCAGAAGAAGACTGAAAGGCTGGAGTTGGTTCATTCAGATGTCTGGGGTCCAGCACCAGTAGCATCATATGCGGGCAATAAGTACTTTGTCATATTTATAGATGATTTCAGTAGGAAAGTCTGGGTGTTTGCTATGAAGGAAAAGTCTGAGGTCTTTGGCATCTTCAAGAGATGGAGAGTCATGTGTGAAAGCCAGACTGGAGCAAGTCTCAAGTATCTCAAGACAGATAACGGTGGCGAATACTGCAGTAGAGAGTTTGATGTCTACTACGCAAAGCATGGAATCAGAAGGATCAAGACCGTCCCAGAGACACCAGAGCAGAATGGTGTGGCAGAAAGAATGAACATGACCATTCTTGAGAGAGAAAGGAGTATGAGGTTTGACTCAGGTCTACCTACATATTTTTGGACGGTAGCACTGGACACCACAGTGTATTTGATCAACAGGAGTCCATCCAGTGCATTGGATGGTGGGATTCCAGAGGAGGTTTGGACAGAAAAACAGGTAAAACTTTCTTTTCTTAAAGTATTTGGCTACATTGCTTATTCTCTGATTGAGAAAGAGAAGAGGAGTAAGTTAGACTCCAAGTCTACAAAGTGTGTTTTCATTGGATACGGTGGCGATGAGTATGGTTACAAGCTCTGGGATTTTCAGAACAATAAGATCATTCAAAGCAGGAATGTGGTATTTGATGAAGAGCATACTTACAAAGACAGGAAGGATGCAGTGGAAGAAAAGAAACAGGAGTTTATAGAACTCAATCATGTCAGAGATGGAGAAATTCCCCAAGTGCAAACTGAAGATGGAAACTCCGAGGATGTGGAGGAGGAAGATGTGGTTGGAACAGACAGCCACATGCATACATCGGTACCTCAGTCGGTGTCCCCACAGTTGAGGAGGACCATGAGGGTTACCAGGCCATCACAGAGGTATTCTGCTAATGATTGTGTTTTGTACATAGATTCTGGAGAGCCAGAATATTTTGTTGAAGCCATGTAGGATGAAGCTAAGGTCAAGTGGGAGTTGGCTATGAAAGAGGAGATGGACTCTTTAAAGCAAAACAAGACTTGGGATCTTGTGAAGTTACCCGCTGGCAAGAAAGCTCTGTTCAACAAATGGGTGTACAAGATGAAGAATGAGGTCGATGGTACCAAGAGATACAAGGCAAGGTTAGTTGTCAAGGGTTATGCACAGAAAGAGGGAATTGACTTTCAGGAGATCTTTTTCCCAGTAGTCAAGATGACATCCATCAGGGTGATTCTGAGCATGGTAGCAGTGGAGGATCTTTATCTAGAGCAGTTAGATGTGAAGACAACATTTCTTTATGGAGATTTGGAAAAGGAGCTGTACATGCACCAGCCAGAAGGTTTCCAGGTCAGGGGAAAGGATGACATGGTCTGCAGATTGAAGAAAAGTTTGTATGGTCTGAACCAGGCTCCGCGGCAATGGTACCTCAAGTTTGATAGTTTCATGTTAGAAAAAGGCTTCACCAGATGCCAGTCAGATCATTGTGTGTACTTTCAGAGGTACATTACAAATGAGTTTATTATTTTATCCTTGTATGTGGACGATATGCTTGTAGCAGGTTTCAGTATGAGGAAGATAGAAGAGCTCAAGAAACTGATGGCAAAGAAGTTCTCAATGAAGGATTTGGGAGAGGCGAAGCAGATTCTTGGCATGAGGATCAACAGAGATAGGAAGCAACGGAAGCTGTGGCTATCTCAGGAGGACTATGTAGAGAAGGTACTGAAGAGGTTCCATATGGAGAATGCAAATGCAGTGTCAACACCTTTGGCAGCACACTTCAAGCTCAGCAAGCAGTTGTGTCCAACAACTCAGAAGGCAAGGGATGAGATGATTAAAGTTCCATATGCCTCAGCCGTGGGAAGTCTAATGTATGCAATGGTTTGCATAAGATCAGATATCGCACAAGCAGTGGGAGTAGTCAGCAGGTACATGCAGAATCCAGGCAATGAGCACTGGAATGCAATGAAGTGGATCTTAAGATATCTCAGGGGTACATCAACTTACAGTTTGTGCTATGGAGGTGATAGTCTTCAAGTACAGGGATTTGTAGATGCCGATCACTTTGGTGACAGAGATAGTGGGAGGAGCACCACTGGTAATGTTTTCACTGTTGGTGATAGAGCAGTGAGCTGGGTATCTCAGTTGCAGAAGATAATGACATTGTCAACTACAGAAGTTGAGTATGTGGCGATCACTGAAGCTAGTAAAGAGATGATCTGGTTATAGAGGTTGATGGAGGAGCTCGGCAAGGAGCACAAGTGTAATACATTATGGAGCGACAGCTAGAGCGCAGTTCACTTGGCAAGGAATCCAGCATTTCATGCAAGAACCAAGCACATTTAGTTTAGGTATCATTTCATACGCAGTGCATTGGATGAGGAGCAGTTAAAGCTGGAGAAAATTGATGGAGCTAAAAACCTTGCAGATATGTTCACTAAGGTTGTGAGCAGAGACAAGTTGAGTCTCTGTTGCAACTTGGTGAAGCTTTTCAAGAGATATATCAAGAGAGCGCGGCACAGAGAAAGAAGGTAGATTTAAGAGTGATGTCATTAATCTCTAAGTGGGAGATTGTTATAGATGGAGATTAATTTCATCAAGAAGAAGCCTCAAATCAGAGTTTACGAAGGAGTTGGCAAATCAGTCATTATCCAAAAGTAACAAACATGAGATTTGGATAGATTTTGGGAGGTTAGTTGGGAATGTTTTTTGTCATTATCCAAAAGTAACAAACATAAGATTTGGATAGATTTTGGGGAGTTAGTTGAGGATGTTTTGGCCATTATCCAAAGTCACCGTAGGGAGCTTTTGGAGGAGGATTTGAGGCATCATCTCAGCTGCAACCGCCAGCCACAAAAATCTCGTGTGGGAGTTACGAACGTGTGAAATAAATTGGAGGCTCGGTGAGGACCTCTGTGCGTGGCAGATAGAGAGAAAAAAAATTGTGAGATCACAAGAGTTTCTGAGAGAGAGAGAGAGTTTTGAGTGCTTGTACCTAATTCAACTCTTAGTGAAGCCTTATGGATCCTATGCCGCCTTGGACGTAGCCCAGTTTGGGTGAATTACATAAAATCCTCGTCTCTCGCTGTTTTCTTTTAGATTTTGGTTCCTATTATTATTCTGTATTTTTTGTTGATTTTATCGCAACTGCATGCTTGATCGTACTAATAGCGATCATATTAGAGGAATATTTGTTGTATTCCCTATCATCCTCTGCTACCCATATTAACCTCTCCTGCAGCTCATTCACATGCCCCATGTTCTCATCTACTTTGGCATCTAACCTTCCATGCTTCACATTCAACGCCATTTGCATTCACCACAAACCTTGGATCCCACATACGTTCCGCATTGCACATGTGTAACCCCCCATAAATTATCATGGGGGAACGTAACTCTTAGTAATTACTTCTGGAGACACCTGGCATCCCGGGGAAAACCTTCTTGGCATTTAGACTTTTGACATGATGTTAAGGCCCTTTATTTGACGAACGCCCTGACTTGACGATTGAATGGTATGACGTTCCCTTTATTTGACAAACGCCCTGACTTGACGATAGAATGGCCTAGTCGTCGCGCGTCTTTTGAGTGCACCGAAGCGTTGCATTAGGGGAGTATTTATATGATGGAGGGGGGACTCCCTCCATCATCCTGGCGTTCGCTTACATGCTTCCATCAGGTAATCCCCTGATCCAGAGAGAGAAAGAGATCCGGAGAGAGAGAGAATCGCTTACATGCTTCCATCAGGTAATCCCCTGATCCAGAGAGAGAGAGAGATCCGGAGAGAGAGAGAAGGAGAACCAGAGAAAGAGAACCAGAGAGAGAGAGAGAGAGAGAGAGAGCCTGAGAGAGAGAGAAAGAGAACCAGAGAGAGACAGAGAGATCGCGAGAGAGAGAGAAAAAGAGAGCCCGGTCGTCCCCCTTGGTTCAGGCCCGGCGGCGTGCTCGCCGCCGCGCCGGGCCTGATTCTTGGCCGGCGACCCCGCCGGCGCCGGGGGAGGCGTCCGGCGGGGTGGTGGTGGAGAGAGAGAGGAGAGGGAGGGCCAATTGGCCCTCCTCTCGCGCGGTGGCGGAAGCCGGTTCGGGCTTCCGCCGGTTGGTTCGGGCCCGGCGGCGTGCTCGCCGCCTCGCCGGGCCCGAGGCTTGGCCTGTCGCCTCCACCGGCGCCGGGCGTGCGTCCGGTGGAGGTCCGGCCGGCCAAGGTGGCCGGCCGTGCCGCCGGCACGATTCCGTGCCGCGCGGAGGAGTTGAGGGAGTGAGAGAAATTGAGGGGGAGAGAGGTAATTTGGCGGTCGGCCGCGGCGGCGGCCGGCTCTGGCCCGGCCATCGGCGGCCGGGCCGCCCTCAATTTGGCCGGCGGCGGCCCCGGCCGCCGGCCATGTCCCCGTCCCCTGTTCGGTGAAACAGGGGATCGGGAGGGAGTTAAGTTTGAACCGGGCCGGCTGGGCCGGCCGGTTCAGGCCTGTTGGGCCGTTTTATGGGACCATTTTGGACAGAGTTTTTGGGCTCTGTAACGGGTCAAAAAATATAAAATAATTATATGGTTGGAATCTAGGTTGAATCTAGTTTCTGGGGATGATTTTACTTCCCCATTTGAGTGAGTATGGTGAGAGATATTTGAGTCCGAAGTTGGGCCCGTGGATTGGTCAGGGTAGAGTCTTAGGAATCATTTCATTATCCAGATTTTAATCAATTAATTGTGTAAATGATCCTGTAGGTGCTCAGACATCTGACTAGCTTATTTATACTTGTTGGATTGCGTGCGGAGGTAAGTAAGCCAGTTATCAGTTATTAAATAAATTATTTCAGGATATGTGTAATTGAATTGTGAAATTTATATTGTGTTATGCATGGAATATTCATGGACATTGCTTAATTAAATGAATGCTGGCAATATACTGTTGTTTATATGCTATGACTGAGATTTATTTCATAATGAATGCTGAGCATGAAAAATATAAATGTTATGATATTGATATAAAAATTAAAAGTACAATCCACTGTTTTGCTATGTGTGGATGATATGCATGAGGGATACAGTTATTATGCATGAGAGATGCAGTTGCTATGCATGAGAGATGCAGTTATTATGCAGGAGAGATGCAGTTAGTATGACATTGATGTGATATATTACATGCAATTGTTCAGTAAGTATAATCCACTGTTTTGCTACATGATTGATGTATTGATGTATTGAAGTGATGTGAGGTACTGTTATGTGTCGCCGCGGTTCTCCTTTACTATGGCCCCACACATTGTGGTTGTGTTCTGTTATGATATGGCCTCACACACTGGAGATGTATTCTGTTATGTTATGGCCTCACACACTGGAGATGTATTCTGTTATGTTATGGCCTCACACACTGGAGATGTATTCTGTTATGTTATGGCCCACATATTGTAGACGTGTTCGGTTATGGTTGACCCCACATGTTCTACGATGTGTTCTGTTGAGTTCCTATGGCCACATACATTGATGAGAGTGTGTCTGTTGAGTTTCTATGGCCACATACATTGAGGATAGTGTGTTCTGTTGAGTTCTTATGGCCACATACATCGAAGATAGTGTGTTCTGTTATGGTATGGCCTCACACATCGTACAATGTGTTCTGTGGATATTGATGGCCACGCATCTGGAGGATGTGCTCTGATAGAGGTATTGCAGGGCCGTGGGTCACATTTACAGTTACCATTGAGAGTATAAACAGTGGGTTTACTTATATAGTATAATTGAGCAGTTATGGCTGCAAATGATTGGTATTATATTCATAAGTGCCGCCGTGGTTCTCCTTTGCTATGGCCATACACATCTAGAGGATGTGCTCAGATGAGGCATTGCAGGGCCATGGGACACGCATGATATAATACTTACATTGCATAATGGAGTGATTGTGAATGCAAAAGAATGAATTATATTTATATGTGCCGCCACGGCTCTCCTTTGTTATGGGGCATTGCAGGGCCGTGGGACATATATAATATAATATGATAATGAATAGTTTATATGCACTGATAATTTGCTATGATATTATACAACAAGGATGAGTGTAAATGATTTGAATTATATTTATATGTGCCGCCGCGGCTCTCCTTTGTTATGGGGCATTGTAGGGCCGTGGGACACATATGATATAATATAACAATGATGGTTTACTTACATTGCATGTTTGAGTAATTGTATAATGTTTAAGCATGCAAATCATCTATGTGTTTCTTGATTATCATGCTATGATTTGACTGCATAACATGGTTTACTTACTGAGTGTAATCTCATGAAAATATTATAATGTTTTTTTATTACAGGGCCATGAGATTTGAGAATAACATGTTGGAGTGATGGACCTCAACTCAAATATAGATTCTTGTTTTATTGCTATACCAGTGTATTTATGTGTAGGGCTTGATGCCCAGACTATATTATTGTGGTGTGTAAGGAACCATAGGTTTGTTGGAGCTTCTATTTAAAATAAAGTGGATTCATATGTTGATGTAACCCCAGTAATGCTTATGTGTAGAGCTTGTAGCCCAAATCTTTAGTTATGGATTGTATTAAAGCCATGGACTTGAATGATATATGGGTATTTGCTTTTCTTGAACTCAGTGTCATGTTTCGGGATGCCTTGCGTGCCCGGCACGCGGCGGGTTGTCACCCTAGCTCAAAATTTTTGGGTCTGGGGCGTGACAGCTTTTATGGTATCAGAGCATAGGTTTTGACTCTAGGGACATGAATATATTGACATGATACAGTTATGACCCTAGGGACACAGACATATTGACATGATAACAGTTATGACCTTAGGGATACAGACATATTGACATGATAACACGGAGAGAACATTTTTGATGACATTATACTTAGAGACACCTGACACTCTAGCTTATGATAATATTAACCACATCTAATTTAACAGAAATAGTTATGGCTCACCGTACTAGGGGCCAACTGTATGAGGATGACTCTCTGGCCGGTAATGCTGATCAGCCAGTGGGTTAAGGAACTACTGGAGGTTCGGCTCCTGCCAACCCAGTAGGAACTGAGCACCAGCGATTCCAGTCCGAGATGCTTCAAGCTCTCTCGGGTATGGCGCAGTCTATGTAGGACATGCAGCATCAGAGTGCGCAGCGGAAGCGTGGTGGGCCCATAACCCACAGGACCCAGGTTATGACCTTAGGGACATATGCATAATGACACTCTAGGCAAAATACTTGGATGACATTGAGACAATTATGACTTTCAAGGAATTTCATGAATTATGCTTTGGGAGCTTGAAATTTAAAGTTTATCAAGACATTAATTGAATTACAAATTTAATAGGAATTGAGAATGAACCATCGCAAGTCAATAATAATTTGTGGGCTCCCTGGCTGGTAGCTTTAGCCAGTGGAGAGGTCAAGGGGCTTCTAGAGGCTTTAGCTCCATTAAACTTGTTGGAAATGATTCGTAGCAATTTTAGACCTTTAAATAATATGGGAAGATAAAAATTTAATTGCATATGCAATAAAAGACAGATGAATATATGGAATATGACATAGTAATGGAAAATTTCAATTGATGACTAACATGACTAAGATATCATCATTATGTTCATATTGCAATTGAGTTGATATGTGGATTTGGAGTTAGTAAATTTAAATCTGAATTTGAATGAGGATAAAATGAATTTTATTTGTAGAACTTACATTGTTGAACTCATCTGCTAGTTATAGGGATGATTAATATTGATGATATTTTGGGAATGGAATAGTTAATTACATGTTTTTGATTAATCATAATTGAGTACTTTCTGAATTCGAGACTGGATGGATAAATTATCAATCAGCCATGAGTGGCATATCTATATTCAAAGAAAATGAATTTTGATTATAATAATTTTGAAAGATATCCTAAATAATTGCATAATGTTCATTGAGGTTAGCTTGAAGTATTCAAGAGTGAAACCAAGTATGTTATGATGATGAAATAAGTATTGTAATGATTAGTGGCACATTCAACTATTTATGGGTTGAGAGAGCATTGGAAGGAATCTATCTTATATCTAAGTCATAAGAATTTCGAACTGTCTTATCAAGGAATCGAGAGTACCTGATATGTTGCTAACCTTAAGTATGGAAGACATTATACATGTAATAGACAATTGCAAAAACCAATAAGATTTTAGATGTTATACTGTGAGCCTGTGTGATGGATTTAGAAAGTGCTTGATATAGCTTCTTACCCTTAGTGAAATTGCTTATTTATTGATTACCAAGCCAACACTCAAATGGATTCATTTTGTTGTCTATGATAAAAGGTGTAAAGTTTGTTGAAATTATTTGAGAGAGAGACAATTTTGGACTTGAGTCACAAAACATTGGGTCATTTGAAACTTGATCAAGATAAAGGTAGTGTCTATAGCTTAACACTGCTTTCATTACTCTTTGGGGTGTACAATGTGTTTTCATACCTTTTTGACTGACGAGGTGTATTTCAAACCCCCGTTATGTGTTAGAACTTGAACCAGTTTAGCTTAAGAAAGAATTGACCTATGAAGATCATCTTGTGCACATTATGGACCGTAAGAATCAGGTTCTGAAATAGTGTAGTATTACTTATGTCAAAGATCAGTAGAATAATCATTCTGAGATAGAGACTACTAGGGAGTCTAAGGAGAAAATGAGAAAGAAACGTCCATAATTATTTGTATCTTATTTCAGATCAATGATGTATCGATGACCGCGACTTTTAATGAAATTTAATTGGTTATGAGAGGGAAAATTTGGATTCTATATTCTATTGGAGGTATTTCAAATTTCGAGGACGAAATTTTTATAAGGGGGGGAGAATGTAACCCCCCATAAATTATCATGGGGGAACGTAACTCTTAGTAATTACTTCTGGAGACACCTGGCATCCCGGGGAAAACCTTCTTGGCATTTAGACTTTTGACATGATGTTAAGGCCCTTTATTTGACGAACGCCCTGACTTGACGATTGAATGGTATGACGTTCCCTTTATTTGACAAACGCCCTGACTTGACGATAGAATGGCCTAGTCGTCGCGCGTCTTTGAGTGCACCGAAGCGTTGCATTAGGGGAGTATTTATATGATGGAGGGGGACTCCCTCCATCATCCTGGCGTTCGCTTACATGCTTCCATCAGGTAATCCCCTGATCCAGAGAGAGAAAGAGATCCGGAGAGAGAGAGAATCGCTTACATGCTTCCATCAGGTAATCCCCTGATCCAGAGAGAGAGAGAGATCCGGAGAGAGAGAGAAGGAGAACCAGAGAAAGAGAACCAGAGAGAGAGAGAGAGAGAGAGAGAGAGAGAGAGAAAGAGAACCAGAGAGAGACAGAGAGATCGCGAGAGAGAGAAGAAAGAGAGCCCGGTCGTCCCCCTTGGTTCAGGCCCGGCGGCGTGCTCGCCGCCGCGCCGGGCCTGATTCTTGGCCGGCGACCCCGCCGGCGCCGGGGAGGCGTCCGGCGGGGTGGTGGTGGAGAGAGAGAGGAGAGGGAGGGCCAATTGGCCCTCCTCTCGCGCGGTGGCGGAAGCCGGTTCGGGCTTCCGCCGGTTGGTTCGGGCCCGGCGGCGTGCTCGCCGCCTCGCCGGGCCCGAGGCTTGGCCTGTCGCCTCCACCGGCGCCGGGCGTGCGTCCGGTGGAGGTCCGGCCGGCCAAGGTGGCCGGCCGTGCCGCCGGCACGATTCCGTGCCGCGCGGAGGAGTTGAGGGAGTGAGAGAAATTGAGGGGGAGAGAGGTAATTTGGCGGTCGGCCGCGGCGGCGGCCGGCTCTGGCCCGGCCATCGGCGGCCGGGCCGCCCTCAATTTGGCCGGCGGCGGCCCGGCCGCCGGCCATGTCCCCGTCCCCTGTTCGGTGAAACAGGGGATCGGGAGGAGTTAAGTTTGAACCGGGCCGGCTGGGCCGGCCGGTTCAGGCCTGTTGGGCCGTTTTATGGGACCATTTTGGACAGAGTTTTTGGGCTCTGTAACGGGTCAAAAAATATAAAATAATTATATGGTTGGAATCTAGGTTGAATCTAGTTTCTGGGGATGATTTTACTTCCCCATTTGAGTGAGTATGGTGAGAGATATTTGAGTCCGAAGTTGGGCCCGTGGATTGGTCAGGGTAGAGTCTTAGGAATCATTTCATTATCCAGATTTTAATCAATTAATTGTGTAAATGATCCTGTAGGTGCTCAGACATCTGACTAGCTTATTTATACTTGTTGGATTGCGTGCGGAGGTAAGTAAGCCAGTTATCAGTTATTAAATAAATTATTTCAGGATATGTGTAATTGAATTGTGAAATTTATATTGTGTTATGCATGGAATATTCATGGACATTGCTTAATTAAATGAATGCTGGCAATATACTGTTGTTTATATGCTATGACTGAGATTTATTTCATAATGAATGCTGAGCATGAAAAATATAAATGTTATGATATTGATATAAAAATTAAAAGTACAATCCACTGTTTTGCTATGTGTGGATGATATGCATGAGGGATACAGTTATTATGCATGAGAGATGCAGTTGCTATGCATGAGAGATGCAGTTATTATGCAGGAGAGATGCAGTTAGTATGACATTGATGTGATATATTACATGCAATTGTTCAGTAAGTATAATCCACTGTTTTGCTACATGATTGATGTATTGATGTATTGAAGTGATGTGAGGTACTGTTATGTGTCGCCGCGGTTCTCCTTTACTATGGCCCCACACATTGTGGTTGTGTTCTGTTATGATATGGCCTCACACACTGGAGATGTATTCTGTTATGTTATGGCCTCACACACTGGAGATGTATTCTGTTATGTTATGGCCTCACACACTGGAGATGTATTCTGTTATGTTATGGCCCACATATTGTAGACGTGTTCGGTTATGGTTGACCCCACATGTTCTACGATGTGTTCTGTTGAGTTCCTATGGCCACATACATTGATGAGAGTGTGTTCTGTTGAGTTTCTATGGCCACATACATTGAGGATAGTGTGTTCTGTTGAGTTCTTATGGCCACATACATCGAAGATAGTGTGTTCTGTTATGGTATGGCCTCACACATCGTACAATGTGTTCTGTGGATATTGATGGCCACGCATCTGGAGGATGTGCTCTGATAGAGGTATTGCAGGGCCGTGGGTCACATTTACAGTTACCATTGAGAGTATAAACAGTGGGTTTACTTATATAGTATAATTGAGCAGTTATGGCTGCAATGATTGGTATTATATTCATAAGTGCCGCCGTGGTTCTCCTTTGCTATGGCCATACACATCTAGAGGATGTGCTCAGATGAGGCATTGCAGGGCCATGGGACACGCATGATATAATACTTACATTGCATAATGGAGTGATTGTGAATGCAAAAGAATGAATTATATTTATATGTGCCGCCACGGCTCTCCTTTGTTATGGGGCATTGCAGGGCCGTGGGACATATATATAATATGATAATGAATAGTTTATATGCACTGATAATTTGCTATGATATTATACAACAAGGATGAGTGTAAATGATTTGAATTATATTTATATGTGCCGCCGCGGCTCTCCTTTGTTATGGGGCATTGTAGGGCCGTGGGACACATATGATATAATATAACAATGATGGGTTTACTTACATTGCATGTTTGAGTAATTGTATAATGTTTAAGCATGCAAATCATCTATGTGTTTCTTGATTATCATGCTATGATTTGACTGCATAACATGGTTTACTTACTGAGTGTAATCTCATGAAAATATTATAATGTTTTTTTATTACAGGGCCATGAGATTTGAGAATAACATGTTGGAGTGATGGACCTCAACTCAAATATAGATTCTTGTTTTATTGCTATACCAGTGTATTTATGTGTAGGGCTTGATGCCCAGACTATATTATTGTGGTGTGTAAGGAACCATAGGTTTGTTGGAGCTTCTATTTAAAATAAAGTGGATTCATATGTTGATGTAACCCAGTAATGCTTATGTGTAGAGCTTGTAGCCCAAATCTTTAGTTATGGATTGTATTAAAGCCATGGACTTGAATGATATATGGGTATTTGCTTTTCTTGAACTCAGTGTCATGTTTCGGGATGCCTTGCGTGCCCGGCACGCGGCGGGTTGTCACCCTAGCTCAAAATTTTTGGGTCTGGGGCGTGACAACATGCCAAAATCCTACGGGTAATAGGAAGCACGAGCTACCCAGCATGTGGAGCTCGGAAAAGATCCCAGTCAGCAAGAGCAACCAGTCTCTCTTCTTTCATGACCCCAAGCTTTTATTGTTGTATAGCACAAAATCAAAACAATATAATTCTGATTTGGTTTATAAGAAAGAAGATAGAAAAGTATTTGACAAAAAAAAAAAAAAAAGAGAGAAAGAGTTTTGTATCTGAGCACACATAAATTTATTTGCCGCTGAAACATAATAGAAAGCATATAAAAATTAATTCATAATTATAACTAACAGATTCCTAGTATCAAGCTTTGATTTTTTAAGATCAAGCCATATCAAAAATATGCAACAAAAAATTCTAAATATCTGATGTTAAAGATTATATCCTAAAGATTTGGTTGTTTGATATATTATATCCAAAAGATTTGGTTGTTGACTAATTATTCTGTCATAATTTTTGCAGCATGTTTTCAACACTCCTCTTTGCTTTGTAGTTGCAAAGGCTTAATCTGCTTCTTAGAATTTTTTTTGCTAAGATACAATAGTCTGAATTTCAGATAGCTCTGAAGGACTGGCAAACCAGCCGCTGCTTTTAAATCTTTTAGAACAGAATCTTTTATGTCCATTAACTTTTGATCAAGTGGACCTATTATTGAGGTTTGTGCACCACCGGTCTTTGAAAACTATAATTCTAAGACTGAGCATGAATTTGACATAGTAGTATCTTCTCTATCCCTAGTATTCTCATCAACCAGCTGGGTTCCTTTGCTTTCTGGTTCCATAGCCGTGACATCCAAAATCAAACCCCCATCAACTGGAATAATATCTAATTTGTTTCATGCATTCTGATTAATAGGATGTCTATCTGCACTTAATACTTCTGCATGAACAACATTGTTTGCCGAGCCTGCTTTTGATTCCGCTGTCATAAATTGTCCACTATTCACTGGTTCATCATTAGCATGATTAGAATTTGGTTTGTTTAACTCTACTCCTGGATAAGCCATGTTTGGATCTTTTATAACATAATCTGCTTGCTTGATTATAACATTATTAATAGGCAAGGAATTCATCTCCTCCATTTCTTCCTCACAGATAACACTGCCAACTTCCTAATATTTCCTATTTATGTCTATAAAATACATTTGGGAAACAAAAGCTTCATGATCTTTGCCTTGATCACTACTCACCATAGACCCTTCAAGCTGCTCAGTTCTGCAGCCACTTATTATATTGCAAAATGCTATTTGCTCCTCCTTCATTAGATTTAGAGCAAAACCTTTGCTCTTATTTTTACTTTGAATAGATCTTTCCTTTGGCATCTTTGATCAAGCACCAATCGTCTTCAAATATAACTTTGAAGTCTTTTTTAACTAGCTGTCTAATACTAAGCAAATTTTGGTCAATATCAAGTACATAAAGAATATCAGTAATGTACCTTAAATATAATGTAGACTATTAAATGCTCCAATTAGAAAGAGTGATCTTTTAACAATCCATGGTAAGGATAGAGGTAGAGATAAACCTAAACTAATATGAATAAAAATAATTAAAAAATATAACTATTTATAATTCGAATATCGACTTGGTCCTAAATAGAGTAGAGTGGAGGAAGCGGATTCATGTAGCCGACCCCATGTAGTTGGAAAAAGGCTTAGATGAGTTGAGTTGAGTTGAGTAATGTACCTTAAAACTGTCAAGCTTTTTGTAGTCACAGTTTTTTTATCCTTTACGAGTATAAATTCATCATTTTTAATTTTTACTTTGAAAATATTAGTTTTATCCAACTTTGTAAATAGCTCTCAATCATTGGTCATATAATTTGTGCAACCACTATCAATTAACCAAGAATCACTAGAGTTGTTGCTTGTTGCAAAGCATGTTGCAACATTCTTGATATTGTTCAGTGGTAGCTTTTGCCTCCTATTGTTGTGACTTACAAATTTGCTCCATATGTCCAGTCTTTTCACATTTTCTACACTTGACATCAAGTCTCCATCAACACTTCCTTTGTGGTTGATTTATCATTTTGTAGTATGGACAAGATGGATAGCTCTTCTTGTTTTTGTTGTTGTGCTTGTCTTGTTATTCCTCTTCCTATTATTGTTCTTCTTGTCTTTGTTTCTTCCTGAATTTTTTGCCTTTGCTTGAAGTGCACCTTCTATAGTTTCTTCTTTTCTCAGTATTCTCCTTTGCTCTTGCGCCTACAATGCATTCACCAATTATGCCAAGGATATGCTTGACAGGTCTTTAGATTTTCTAATGAAGAAATTTTAGACTTATACTTTTCAAGAAAAGTTATAAATTTTTTTTGCACAATCTGTTCATTAGAAAAGTCCTTGCCAAGCAGCCCTATCTTGTTTACTATGCCCAGCAACTTGTTGGAGTATTTTTTTAATAGTTTCTGTCTTCTTTACTTTTAGCATTTCAAACTCCCTGATCAAGTTGAGTACTTACATATTTTTGGTTCTTTCATTACCTTCATATTCCTTCTTGAGATAATCCTAGATATATTTTCTGATTTCAAGTTCAAATTCTTGTAAATATAGTGCTTGAAACAGCGAGAATAGCGAGCTTTAGCTTTGGACTTTCTAATTTTTTTCTCTCTATGGGTCTTGAGCTGAATTACTGTGGGGTTATCAGGCAATGGAGGAACATAGTCTTCTTCTATAACTTTCCAAAGATCCAATGCTTTAAGATAGTGTCACTCTAACAGTCCAGGTTGATGGTTGTCATCATTAAAAATAGGTGGTAGAACATTAGAGAAATTAGATGATATAGACTTTATCCTATGAAAGGTGCTATGTTTTTGGTTCGTATCTCAATTCATAGGTTTCTTAATAGAAGTGTTTTGATACCAATCTGTTGTTGTATAGTACAAAATCAGAACTATATAATTCGGACATAGCTATAATTGGTTTGCAAGGAAGAAAATTAAAAGGTATTTGAAAGAAAAAAAAGAAAGGAAGAGAGTTTTGTATCTAAGCACACATAAATTTATCCATCGTATTACGCTTTATATCGAGTTGAAACATAACAAAAAGCATATAAAAACTAATTTAGAATCATAATTAACATATTCCTAATATCAAGCTTTGATTTTTGAGAACAAGCTATATCAGAAATATGCAACAAAAAAATCTTAAAGATCTGATTATTAAAATTATTATATTCTAAAAATTTGATTGTTGATCAATTATTTTGTTATAATTTTTTTAATCTAAGATACATTTTTAACCCCGTTGCTTTGGATGGTATTATAATTATTGATCCTTTATTACCCCATACCATTAAAGATCATAGCATCTGTGGTCAGCCATTAAGTCAGATTGGACAGCACAGCAAAATCAGGTCATGGCCAATTATTAGCTGCCAAGTCAGCGAGGTGGTCCAGTGTCATGGATGCCATGCTTTGGTGCTGGTAGTACATGACCGGAGAGGATTTAGGAGTTTGGGTGTGCGTCCGTACACCTAAACACGTTTGTGGTGCAGAAGTCCACGGAAGACGATGGTGGATGTTACGTCTAATGACGATCTCCGTGAAAGAAAGGCGCAGCAGAGCAATGACGTACAGTGGAAACCCCGGTCATGCACAATGGAACAGGCCGCATAAGTTTGTATAATAACCATAATGCCATTGGAGTTTGGCTTTGGGCTTTAAAAAGCTAAGGTTATTCTTGTCATCTGCCTTAACGTGACAATGACTCTCTCAACATGAACAAAATTGAAATCTAGGACCACTCCAACCTTGACGGCTATACGTGAGCCATAAATTTTGCCTGTTTGAACTCCGTTTACATGTTCTAGAAGGTGGGTAGAATTCAATCATTCATGGTACGAAATTGCGTGGAGCCGTAATGTTGTAGCGTGCTCAAATAGTCATCCATGAAATGATTTACGCCAATTATTTCCTTGTTTACTATCATAGCATTTAAGTCGAAAGATAAGAGTATTTATTTGTTTACAGATCGTCATTCTTTCCTCTTTTCTTTTTAAAATATCTTAGAAATAGCATGGTCCGATCAGTCCAACTTTATGAAAAAAGTTGATTTATTTAGATATAAATTTTTTCATGCCCAATAATATCTATATAGTTGTCAGATCCGCCGATGGAGTCACTGGATCGTTGATTCAACCATTGAGTCACCATTCGAACCATTGATTCAATTATTTTAATATAAAAATATATTATATTAATAAAAATTAATTTTTAATAAAAAAATAAGATTAATATGATAATAAATTTTAACATTTAATATCATAAAAAATTTTAAATTATAACTATACAAATACATTAAACTAATAATTTAAAAAATAATATGTATAATAAATTTTTAAAATTTAAATATAAAGAGTTAATTATATTTGCTTTGTGAGTCTAATAAAACTTTTTCTTTTAAATTTTTTGTTTCTATCTCTCTGTCGATTTTCTTTGGCTACGGTTTGGATTTAGAGAGCATCAAGGTTGGGGTACCTTTTCGAATTAGAGAGAAATAAGGAGGGAGACGAGGGGTTTTTACATTATGTTTTTATTCTCGATCGGAAGAATTAGAAGGGGAATTTATTGAGGAGAGAGAGGAAGGAAGGTGAGAGGACTTTGTTTTTCCCTTCTTATGGCTTTTTATCTTCTTTTGGAATTTTGGATTGGGATGGAAAGGGACAGGGTCACCGGGTTCACATAGAAAAATTTAGCCAACCTCTCTCCAAAGTCGCCTCGAAAGTTGAAAAGACTAAGGTTAGAATTTGAAACGGTACAAACACTTAACCTCATCGGATTCAAACTGAATTGATTGATTTATGGGTGAATTGAATGAGTTAACTGATTATTTGGATGTCTTATATATCTAATTTTATGTTAGAACTGAACTGATTTAACCTTCAGATTTTGGTTCAATCAACCGGTTCAGTCCGATTCTCTGGCAACTATATTGTTTACGCCCATAATTCTCAAAAAAAAAAAAAAAAAAAAAAAAAACCATGGGTTAACCTAGCATGTGTTTTAGGTGGGGAAGCTCTTGGACAAGAATGGAAGGCTGCCCCAAAATCTTTTAGCCAGTTGCCGGTTTGTGGGTCTCTTTTTAACAGAAAACCTTGAATTGAAATCTAGAGGCTCCTTATTGCCAGGTTGCCAGACTCACGGCAGAAAGTGGAGGACAAAATGGAAATTTCATCTCCTAAATCACCTCACTTCCCCTGGTGAATCTGACCTCGCCCTGGTTTTGAAAAGTTTGGGGATCAGAATTGGGAGGTGGATTAGCACGTATGGAAGAAAATAAATGCAAAAATTACTGTATTGCTGGAGTCCGCTGTTATCCCTGTCCCCATGCAACCTCACGCCTTTAGTCGCCCTCCGGCTCCTAGACTTCCAATTAATATATATAGCTCATGAAACCTCTCTTGTCGTGCATCCACTTGGAAGCACTCCTCTCCTCGCCCTTCCAATAACCAATTCCATTTGCAAGACTCCTCTGTTCTGCTCTCCTTTCTCAAAGCCATGGTGGTCGTAGCCAATCCAGTAGACCAAATATCCCTCGTGAAATCGCCGAAACCTGGCGATTACTTCTCGGGCGTCCCCGTCATCATCCTCGGCGAGCCAGGCTCGGCAGCCGCGATCGTCGAGGCCTGCCAGGAGTTTGGCTTCTTCAAAGTCATCAACCATGGGATTCCTATCGATCTCATGGAAAAATTGGAGGAGGAGGCTCTCAAATTCTTCTCCCTGTCTCAGATGGAGAAGGAGAGCTCGGGTCCCGCCAACCCATTTGGCTACGGTAACAAGACGATCGGGAGAAATGGCGATGTTGGATGGCTGGAGTACCTCCTTTTTTCCATAACCTCCAAGCCCTTCTCCTACGCATCAATGGCCTTTCTTCAAGAGCCATCGGCGAGCTCGTTCCGGTGAGAGATAGTATTCCGTCGTTCGAGCTCTGTTCTTGTTTGCTCCCTTTATCTGTAATCATTGTTTTGTGCTGCTCTTCTATTGGTTGCAGCTCTGCTTTGACTGAATACATATCTGCAACGAGGAAGCTGGCTTATGATGTGCTGGAGTTGATGGCTGAAGGGCTGAAGATTGAACCAAGGAATGTTTTCAGTAAGCTTGTGATGGATGAAGAAAGTGATGAACTCTTTAGGCTTAATCATTATCCTCCTTGCCCTCTCCTTCACGGTCTCGACTGCAGCTTGACTGGGTTTGGGGAGCACACTGATCCACAGATCATCTCAGTCTTGAGATCAAACAACACCCAAGGCCTTCAGATTGCTCTGAGGGATCAGAGTTGGGTCTCGGTCCCTTCAGACAAGGAGTCCTTCTTCATCAATGTAGGCGATTCTTTGCAGGTGATTTTCATCCCAATCTTCCTCTTATCTATCCTCTAGCTCCAACAAACAAGAAACTTGAAAGAGAGCTGATTCAAAAGGAAAAGAAAAGAAAAGAAAAAAGAAAACATGTTCTCTCTGTTTTAAAGCTACTCTGAGTAGTGACTAGAAATCCAACCACGTACGTTCTCGTTCTCTGTTTTCCGGCTTCCTTGGCAAATGGATTGAACCAAAGAAGAAAACAGCTAGTTTTCTAAATTCTAATATTCATAAGGTGGTTTAGTATAGTTATTATTATAGTTTTAGGTCCTCACTGTCTTTCTGTGTGGGGATTTCTATTTGTATATCTGTTGGTTTTTTGGGTGTATTGTCCATAGGTTATGACAAATGGGAAGTTCAAGAGTGTGAAGCACAGAGTTTTGGCCAACGGTTTGAAATCCAGAGTCTCCATGATATACTTTGGAGGGCCACCCCAAACAGAGACAATAGCACCCTTGCCACAGCTGATGGGAGAGGGGGAGCAGAGCCTCTACAGGGAGTTCACATGGGAGGAGTACAAGAAGGCTGCCTACAAATCTAGGCTGGCTGACGACAGGCTTGGCCAGTTTGAGAAGTAGTGGGTTGGGGGGTGGTCATGGTGACATCTTTTGATGCTGTGTTGGCTTTCCTATTTTGGGCTGTTATCTTGGTCAAGCACAGGCTGGCAAGGTGACCAAAGCTAGTGTTAACCAAAGATGGACAACAGAAAAGATTTTTCTTTTCTGTCATTTTTTTTTTAATAACTTTTCTTTTTGGTCTCTTATTCTCTCCTCATCCTTTTATACAAAATCTTGTATGTAAAGGACCTGAATATATATGGTTTGTTAAGAAAAGATGTTTAAGCTCTGTAGCAGCTTCCAAAAGTAAGAAGTGCTGTTCCTCATCCTTTTAATTGCATTTCGTTTGTTTGAGCTTGATGGACGTTAGAGCCATGGTTTGGTGCGCTGGGGACCATAGTCGCAAGTTTAGTAGGTGGGAAAGATTCAGCTTCAGAAATCAAGCAGAGATCTCACCAAAGGTTTGAAAAGAAAGGTTTCAGATAAGATGTTGTAAGACCAAAAAAAAAAAGTGAAACAGAGTTATTGATCCACTAACAACATTACGATCTATATATATATATATATAAACAAGAAAGCCTTGGCATCACTAGCTTGTAATTCATCATAAATAATTCCTGAATAAAATTGTAAACTTTGTATCCTTTGTTAGTTACTGATGAAACTGTTTCAGAGAATAATTTGATAAATTACAAAGATAATGAACAACCACACAAGAAATATACGCTAGTAAGGACCAGTGGTTCTCCCCCTTTTTTTCCTCGCTCTCCTGAGCAATGAACCACTCTGCCTATCTAATTTTGCCTATTTTAGACTTTTTAAATGTGAGGAGGGGATGGAGTATCTATGCTTCTCCATGGTGGTGAATCTCTGAAACAGGGTTCCGATAGCGAGGGGGAAGAAAAAGAGAGGTTGGGTGGCAGAGGACCCACAGTCGGGGAGCAAGCGGGCCAGAGGAAAGGCAGTCAGATTAATTGGGTCGTTCCGGGTCAAAGTGGAAGTTAAAACGACGTGTACCAAACTACGAATGTTCATAAACGCACTATCAGAGGGCTTCCTTCAGACCGTTGGCCATAACCTCTGAGGAGCAGTTTTTGGTACAGGGAATCAATGCTATCAGAGGGCCATGGCCCATGCCATCGTGCATCGCCAGGCTTCAAGACGATTTCTTCGTATAAGGTCCGACTGATCTAAACTTCAACCTTCTTTTATGTGTCCAGGACCGACTACTTTCCTGCAGCAGCTCATAAAAAGTTCCATTAATTTCCACTACTTGTCTTGTATTCAAGTTCTCATAATCTAAAATGTTTTTGAGTCATGGCATCGTACATGAAATTTTCGGCCATTTAAACGGGGCTTGGACGTACGTACATGTCCGGCCTTGGTTCGGTCATCCATCCTCCATTGATGCACAGGTGATGATTTAACTGGACCTCTCCAGCGTCCCTAGAAGATTGAAATTTATGCTCAGGTTGGGATGGCTATTGGAAGGACCAAATAATAGTTGTTCGCGCCATTAACTATCAGACGTAGCTGTGTGCTAACAGTATGCACCAAAGGACCGACAAATCTATAATTTAATTTATGAGAGATTTGGACCTAAATTTCATGAAACATGTGTTGATTATTGGAGTGGACATATAGGAATGGCTAGACTCGATTCATGTGGCACAGCAACATGATGTTACCACATGTTGACTTTAATTTCTCCTTATTCCGCTAGGCTTGATTTCTAGCTACTCAATAGTTCTATGCTTTAAATGCTCAGCCCTCACTATTCCTGATAGAAGACCATATATTTTGACGGGAAATCTTGGAATGCTGATCTAGAACTGAGGAATTTCTATCTGTAATGGTATTGAATATGAAGAGTGGATCGTTCTCTTTTACCTTTGAAGTATAGCACGCATTCGATCAGTCCCAAGTCATGTGAAGATGTAGAAGCGAGATGATATACCTGCTAAAATTCTGTGATCTTGGTAATTTTCCGAATTGATTAGCAATTAGGATTTTTTTGGTTTCTTGCGCCCCAAGATTATAAGAGAGGGTCGTGGCCTCTTTTTCTTACGTGAACCTTCAGATCTGATATAGAAAATCAAGAGATGCTGCCCTCACGTGAACCTCAGATCTGATATAGAAAATCAAGAGATGCTGCCCAAGAAGAAGGTGCTGCTATGGTTTCTTTCTTTTTCCTTGAGAGAGAGGCAGTTTCAAGAAGATAGCTAAAGCAGAGATGTCAGCAATAAAACCCTATAAATTTAGGGCATCTATACGTGAGAAAGAGAGAAAGACGTGCATAAGAGAGGAAAGGAGAGGAATAGCTCGTTTTGGAAGAAAAGAGTTTAATTCAATAATCATCGTCGTTACATGACTATATCAAACCTGTCCCCATAACGACTATCAAAATAAAATCAGTACCACACATAAACTGGTGCCTTCTTTGGACAATTCATACCTTAAGCCCAAATCTAGCTCAATGATAGACTAGCCTCCTCAAGACCCAACAATCTGGATCTTAACCCTGTGAAGTCTAGCTTTGAAGTACCATACCAAGCTAGAATGAGTGAGCAATGCCAGCTTATACTTCTACTACTACTACTGCTACTCTACCCAGAGTGCGGTAGATCTACCCAGAGTGCGGTGAGCAAACAAGCACAGGATCCATGCAGCCCTGACGTGAAATCCCTACTGTGAGTGTACGTCCGTTTGCGCATACAACCGGATTGTTGTGCGGCTACCACAGCTAATTATTAACGGCCCCACTAGACAGGGACACGGCAATGAGGCTGCTAGCAAGAAATCTCCACCAGCCCCGCAAAGCGATGCGAGTCCACATATATCACTCCACGATCAACTCAAAACTTCCAGCCAGGGGATCGTTATTGCTCGTCATAGAGCGTGTGCGGCCAAGTGGCCAAATAGGCATGAGAAATTTGACAGCCTTTCTTTCCTTGGCTCCAAGGCTTTGTTGACCGCTGCGTGGAAAGTTGAAGGAGAGGCCGTGGGCATTGGAACGGATTGACTCGCCGCTAGCTGCAACAACGTAAGCCACAACCGTTTCGGAGGGCGGAGGCATGGACGCGCCTCGCGCATGGACGAAAAGAAGACCGGACTTGCGATCGTGGTGGAATCTCGGTGCGGTCTCTGCCGCCTGACGCGCCTTCTGGGTCATCTTTTGGCGACATTGGGTGGGTGGGGCTTGACCCCATGGGTTCGGTGCCCAGCGCCCATGATGCATGCATGGCGCCCGATGGCTCATGGACTTGTAACACCAAATGTGGGCCCAACGCCAAGTAGGCAATGGGGCCATCGCATGTCAGATGGGACCCACATGCGGTTGCCTCTCGACACGCCCGCATGGAATCATGTATCTAAAGTAATGCTCACGTGCTCTGGAAATGGATTTGGTCAGTCTCTTGGTAGGATGGTGGTTGCACCATGAATTCATGCCGGTAGGATACATAACGGCGTCAATTTGTTGGGGTCTGCTACCATGAATCATGCATTGAAAGACGTGCGTTGGTTGCAGTGATGACTTGTACTGTTCCACTTTAGGGACGCCTCATGGGCTTCCCATGCACGGTTCCGTCACCGCAGGCCCCATAAAACACGTAGTGGGTGTTTACAAACGTGGTCCCTCTTCATGAAGTTGTTGTTATTGTTATTGTTGTTGTTGACTTAACTGTGTTTGGGCCAATTAATTGTTGATTTTAATTATTCGGAAACAGCAACCTCAGATGAGCTGATTTTGAACAATTATGATTAACTCTTCCAGCAGCTGTCTCAAACGGAACCTGAATCAGTTTGCCAGAGAGCTTACACCCAAAGCTAAGGGTTGACCAATAGTACGTACATTCGGTTTTATTAAGGTTTGAAGCACTTCTCACAGGGATATCAGAGAGACTGTTTTGGGCTCAACGCTAGAAATCCACCAATAGTATTGCACAATCCACATGTGGCTGTTTGCTTGGCAAATATAAAAGTAGTGTAGATAAGATAACACCAAGTCCAACTCTCATATTGATGTGGAAGATGATGCAAGTAAATATATATTGGTAGATACGAATCACTTTTTGTTCTATGGTGAAGTTCTTTCGCTTTTGAAGCTAGCTTCCACGCTCTAGATAATTATGTACGCTTGACTTTCTTTTTTTTTTTTTTTTTTTATGTAGCACATGGGAGAAAAAGCTGGTCAAAATTGATAGGGGACTTGAATCTAAATTATCACGACTCACTTTCAATGACGACCAACCAATGCACTAGTTGGCATCTTTAATTATGTTTAATTTGGGTGCCACTTAATTCTATAGTTTGGGACTCTTTTGGAGAAAAAAAAAAAAAAAAAGAAAGAAATTCTACACCTGGGGGCCATTTTTAGCCATCTCCACGGGTATCTTTCCAGCCATCTCAATCAGTGCCTTCTTTTTTTTTTCTTCCTTCCTTTTCTTCCAGGAGAGAACTAGTGACTATAGCTGTGTAACTTAAGACGACGCCTTTTCTTATGGCACTTCGCTTTTGAATTGAAAGCAAAGATCAATCAAAGCAGTCCTTTTTGAAGTGCTAGTGAATGGAGCCGAGGACAGCAAGTGAGATGCCTCATCAAGACAGGAATAAAAGGAAGACAGCCCAACCCACAAATTGTCTTTTGACTTCAGAGAAAAATAGCTTTCCATTTGTGAGAGTACTTCCCCCGCCTTACACCATGGGGGAGAACCTTCCCCAAGCGTCATTATCACCTTTAAAAGGCTTTGACTTTAAAAGCAACAAGTAGAGTGAATCAAGCAACGATTGTGAGATAACAACCCCATCCTTCTCACACTCACTCTTTCCGACCTTCAATGCGTGCGGGCTTAGGAAACCTATCGCCGTAGTGTAGCCCCCACTTTGTTATGGCTCGAAAGGTTCATGAATTCAATGAAGGCAGGAGGGTTTGTAGTGCCCATTGCTTTAAGAAGAAGATTAGGTTTCAACTCCCAAGTCTTCTTCGCAAAAGCGGTGCGCGATTCTCTTCTAATGGCACAGTACGGGTGGCGGCCTTGCCGCGGACTTTAAACGTCAGCTTCCGCCATGATCAGTACGATAGAGATTAGCAGTGCGGTTCTGATGGCACCACCGTCTAACATGGCCGCGCGTGGACAGCATTGAGTTTTAATGACATGGGCCCGGTAAAGGATTCGTGATGGGGTTTTTTAGTTTTTTTTTTTTGTGCTTTAAGAATCGTGCAGCCTAAGCTCCGATTCTCTTAGACTTTAGTGCTTTAAGATTCGTACTGTTCTTTGCTTCTTCCCCGATCTTCCGGCGATCGTCGTCGTCTGGTCTTCGCCGCGGTTCAGGTGCTCCTATTTGATCTCTCCGTCTTTCCTATGGCCTCGGATGCGGCTGATGTAGGCCAGGCTTCCGGGAGGATGCGGCGGAAGGAGGGTTCGTTTGGGTGGCTTCGTCCCCGTCGCCGGCCACTGTGGCGAGGTTGGAGGCTGCCTTCCCTGAGGTGGTGACCCTCTCAGCTGAGGAGCTTGCTGAGGAGGTGGCCGGGTGGATGCAGATAGCCATCATCGCTCGTTCCTATCATCGGTGGGTTCCGGCGGATGCATTTCTCAGGAAATTTCGGCGCGCCAGAGTTCCTGGAGAAATTGTTCCGACTAGTATGACATTCCGTTGCCATGTCTTTCGCTTCGAATCTCCCGAAGCTCGGGAGTTAGTGATGCAACGACCATGGGTTATCAACGGTCAGGTTATTGGCATCGATGGATGGCGGCCGAATTTCGCTCCGGCTGAGGACTCAATCTCGTCGGCGTTGGTCTGGGTCCGGCTGCCGAACCTTCCCCTTGAGTTCTGGAAAGCTGATTTCCTCAAATCTATACTGGCTATGGGGGGGAATTCGTCTGTCCTGATGCTGCTACCCTGGCGAGAAACAGAGGAGGTGGCTTTGCTCGAGTCTGTATGGGGATCGACCTATCTCGTCCTCTTCGTCCAGGAGCTCGAGTGCAAGGTCTCAACCAGAGGTTTTGGCAACAATTCTCTTACGAGAACCTTCAAGGGCTATGCTGGAACTGCGGTTCGCTTCATCTGGGAGGTCCCTGCTCTCTCCCGTCTCGTTCGGCTGAGGAGGATTCGGCTTCGGCTTCCGTTTTTGGGCCCTGGCTTTCAGCTGTGAGGCAGCGGAGAGGTGCTCCTGGATCTCAGCCTGTGGGAAGGAGAAGCTCTCTTCCGAGTGTGTCTGCGTCTTCTGCAGCCTTCGTCTCTGCTTCCCCTTCCTCAGTGGATGGGCTTCGCCCTGGGTCAGAGGGTCGGCGTGATGGTTGGAAGTCTCCGGTGAAGGTGGCTCGTCGGCAGTTATCCTCATCCAAGATGACCGCTGAAGGGTCGGGCGTTGCGTTGATTCAGCCGAGGAAGAAGAAGTCCCCCTTCTCTTTAAGGAAGGGAGGTGTGCCTGGGGGTGCCGTATTGAAACACTGTGATCAGAAGCAACAGCCAGTGAATAAGGAAAGTGCCAGTAATCCTCCTCTGAATAGTGTGGTGAAGACTTCCAATCCCTTCTCCTCTCTTGATCTGGAGCTGGGAGCTGAAGGCCACATGGACTGTAGGGACGGGTTCCCGGGTTCCCTGAAGCGGGCCAGACCGGAGGTGTCAATGTCTCCAAGGTCTTTTCCTAAATCGGTGCTCCGGAGGGAAAAAGAAAGGCCTCTGTGATTAAAAAAGGGGGGCCACATCTTTTCCTCGTGTCGGACTTGACTTACCCCCTTCTGGCCAGAACGGTGACCTTGTTCGGTCAAGGGGGCAGTCTATCCAGGGTTCTGGGCCTTTTGCGGAGGAGATTGACGGATGTCCTGTTGGTCAGGGTCCTGGTTCCGTGTCAAACGGTTCTGCTTTGGAGATGGATGGGCCGCTGGTCTGTTCAGATCTTCAGTCTGATGTTTGCCCTCCGTTGGTAGGGGGTATTGCTGACAGCATTATGTTGGAGGACCATGGAGGGGTCCTAGCTTCTCCCAGTCTGTAAATGAGGATTCTTCTGTGGAATGTAAGAGGTGCTCGTAAGCCATCCTTTCGTTCCTCTTTTGGAAGATTGTTGCAGTTGCATAAGTTTGATATATGTGTCCTTTTGGAAACGAGACTGTCGGGTGAGAGTCTGGTACGGTTTCGTAAGCAGATGGCCCGATCTTGGTCCTCGTATGCCATGGAGGCTGAAGGATTGTCAGGAGGTATGTTGGCTCTTTGGCGTTCCACTGCGGTTACGATTGATGCTTTTCATCAGTGTAGTCAGCAGATAAGTATGATTGTCTCTGAAGGTGCTTCTGACCCTTGGCTTTTATCGGCTGTCTACGCCAGTACTGACTATCGGAAGAGAAGGATTCTCTGGTCTGAACTTCGTTCCCTTCTTGATCAAGGTATTCCTTCTGTTATTGCTGGGGATTTCAATTGCATTACGGAGCCTAATGAGAAACGAGGGGGTAGACGGGTTACTGGCTCAGCTGACATAACTGAATTCAGATCTTTCATTGATTCTGCTGGATTGCTGGATTTGGGATACTCTGGACCCCAATTCACCTGGTGTAATAATCGGCAGGGTTCTGCTCGTGTTTGGGAGAGGCTGGATAGAGTTATGGCTACAGCTCAGTGGCTTCATTTGTTCCCTGCGGTTACAGTCACTCACCTTCTAGAATTGCTTCTGATCACTGCCCTATTTTGATTTCCACGGAGGTTGTTCAGCATCAGCGCAAGCAGTTCAGATTTGAGCAGTTTTGGACTGCCCATTCAGCTGCTCGTGCTATTATTCATCACATCTGGCATCTCCCTGTCAGGGGTAATGCAGTTTATCGTTTATCTCGCCGTCTTAAGATGACCAGGCATAGATTATCCAGATGGAGTAGAGTGGAGTTGGGGGATTTGGTCAGACATATTGAACAGTTAGAAAGTGATATTAGCGCTCTACAGGCTAAGGAAGATCAGGACGGATTTTTGCAGGCCTCGGACCTCTATTCTCTCCGGGATAAGCTTGCTCAGCATCACTCTCTTCTTCGGCAGCAGGAGGTTTATTGGTGGCAGCGATCCAGGGCTCAGTGGATATGTGATGGCGATCGTAATACCAGATTTTTCCATCAGGCTACTCTGAAGCGGCGTGCTGCCAATAGGATTCGGAGATTAGTAGATGATGAGGGGAATACTCAGGAGGATACCCAATCTATTAGGGAGATGATTCTTCATTTTTTCCAGTCTAGATGGGCTGATTCTTCTGGTGCGGGGGGCCGGTAATTCCGGTTTCAGATTCTGTGAAAGTCTCTTCCTTGGATAACAGTATGCTTGGCCAGATCAATTTCTGCGGACGAGATTAGGGCGGCCCTTTGGGACCTTGGCCCGGATAAGGCCCCTGGGCCTGATGGGTTTCCGCCTTTCTTTTATCGTCATTATTGGGACATTGTGGGTCAGGAGGTGGTATTGGCAATTCAGTCTGTTTTCCTGGCTAAACAAATTCCTGCGGAATGGAATCAGACCTTTATTTCTTTGGTGCCTAAGCGTCCTGATGCCTCCCTTCCTCAGCATTTTCGGCCCATTAGTCTTTGCACTACTCTCTATAAGGTCTGTGCTCGGCTTTTGGCTCGTCGTCTTTCTCTGGTGATCCCTCGCCTAATTTAGCTGAACAAGGGGCGTTTATTAGAGGGCGTTCTATTTCAGATAATATTCTCATTGCCCAGGAATTTATGTTTGATTTGCAGAGAGCTCCGGCCAGGAGAAGTCTTATGGCTGTTAAACTTGATATGAGAGAGCCTATGACAGACTGAATTGGGCCTTTTTGCACCGCTCTCTTACGAGTTTGGATTGATGGCTTGTTCATTGAGTGGATTATGGCTTGCATTCAGACGCCGTCCTTTTCTATAATTATTAATGGAGTCCGACCAGATTCTTTCACTCTACTGTGGGGATCCGACAGGGTTGCCCTTTATCCCCTTTGTTGTTTATTCTAGCTGTGGATGATCTGTCTCGGGCTTTCCATCAGGCGCAGAGAGATCGGAGGATAGCCCCTTTTTTGGCTGGTGCGGAGGGCCCTTTGGTGTCCCATCTCCTGTTTGCGGATGACCGCATTCTCCTGGGCCAGGCTTCTATTGTTAATGCATCGTCTTTCTATTCTATTATCCAGCATATTGTCAGGCTTCGGGCCAGAAGGTTAATTTTCTAAAGTCCACTATATGTTTCAGCCCGAAGACTCCTAGAGCTATCAGGGAAGCCATTATTTCTTTATCGGGAATTTCTACTCAGGCAGACAGATTGATGTATTTGGGGATTCCTATCACAGGAAGACGTCCCCGTTGCTCTGATTACTTGAGCTTGAGAGGAGGATTCATCAGCGTATGGAGGGGTGGCAGGTTACTGGCCTTTCGATGATGGCCAGGATTATTATTATACGCTCGGTTCTCTCCTCCCTTCCCATGTACCTTCTGTCTAATTCTATTATTCCAATTACTTGTCTTAAGAGGATTGAGAGAAGTTTCCGTGATTTTCTGTGGGCTTCTACGCAAGAAGGTCATGGTATGCATCTTCTATCCTGGGAAACTGTCTGCATGCCTATCCAAGACGGCGGGCTTGGGATCCAGTCTCTGATTGTTAGAAGGGATGCCCTTCTTGCCAGACATGCTTCTAGATTCCTTCTGAGCCGCATTGCCTTTGGAGTACTATGATGCGTGCTAGGTATGGTGCCTGGATGCCGAATTCTTATATCAGGCCACCTCGTGGTTGCTCCTCTTTTGGAAGGAAGTTTGCAGATTTGGTCAGGCTATCAGGGGTAATGTTACGTGTATGATGGGAGATGGATCATCTATTGATGTTATTCAGGATATTTGGTTTTCGGATATTCCTCTCTCACGATGGCCCTCTTTTATAGTATTGACATCCCTTATAACCTTCGGGTAAAGGATTTGATTTCTTCTGATCCCCCTGCCTGGCATATCCCCTCTGTGACCCGTTTCTTTGGGTTGGAGCTTTCTAGACGTATTCTCTCGATGCCCATTATCCCAGGTTGCTCATCTGACTCCAGACTTTGGCAGAGATCTTGTCTCTCTAGGGCTCCTATCAAGGATTTGATGATTTTTAGGCCGGGGTCCAGCGTTCGATGGATGCTGATTGGATTTGGAAGCTTCCCACCCTCCCCAGAGTGCAGCTATTTATGTGGAAGCTTCTGTGGGATTGTCTTCCTACTTGTCTTCTTCTTTCTAGAAGGGGTCTGTCGATTCATCCATGCTGTCCTTTATGTAGGATGAAGGACGAATCCTCTGACCATGCTATCTTTACCTGCCCCAGGGCGAGTCGGATATGGCAGAGGGTAGGTTATTCTTTCAGGATGGACGATCAGGGTTCTCCTCGCTCTTCTTTCTTCCTGGATATTCGTAGAGCTTCTCCGCAGAGGTGCAGTTGTTGGATTGCCACGGCTTATCATATCTGGTTATCGAGAAACCAGATTCTTTTCACGGACGACCCTATGTCTTCCTTCAGAATTATGAGGAAAATCAGATCTTTGGTCATGGACTGTGCCCGGGTTGGTTCTGATGTCTCTGGCCTCTGGGGATCCCCTGCTGCTTCGGCAGCGAACCGTCATTCGGTGTTCATCTCCTAGGATCCCCCTCCTCCAGGGTTCGTCAAAATCAATTTTGATGGTAGTGTCCGTGGCAGAGCTGCTGGTTCTGGTTTCCTCGTCCGTGGCCCTCAGGGTGAGCTTCTGGGAGCGGGAGGTTTTGGTTCTATTGACTCCTCCATCCTGATGTCTGAGCTTTATGCGGCCTGGGCGGGCATTTCTTATGCTGTCAGGACTCTTCAGGCCCATAGGGTTTTCATTGAGGGTGATTCCCTGTCGGTTATTTCCTGGCTACAGAAGGAGAATTGCCATTCTGGTCCTACTAATCCGATGCTGACGGACATTCGTTCCATCCTTTCCAAGGTCGACTGTACCCGGATTCACCATATTTATCGTGAAGCCAATTCGGCGGCGGACTGGGTAGCGTCCTTTGTGGCCCAGCATGCTGGATCGTGGTTTTGGAAGCCGAGCGATCCCTGTCCTTCTATTTTACAGTAAATTTTGTATTCGGATCTTTCTGGGCTGACTCGCACTAGGTTAGTGTGATCGCCCATTTTTGTACCAAAAAAAAAAAAAGGATTCGTGATGATGGAAAACTCTTTGCGCACTGCATTGCATCATCATGCGCGATGATAAATTCATGCATAATATGCATTTATAAACATGTATGCAATGTAAATAAAAAAAAAATATTTATGCACGAATTAACCATCATAATTCATAAAAACTTTTTTGATATTACAATAAAAAAATTTTATCAGAGGTGATGCAGAAAGTGCATCCATTGACAGTGCATCCATGCAGGTGCGCATGCCATAACCCAATGGGCCATGTGGCGTCTCGGATGTATGCCTGCGCAGGCACGCGGTCAATAGCCACGTCTGATGCATGCATTGTAATTGAGTTTTGTGCCCTTTTACAATTGGGCTTAGAAGATGCAAAGAGATGTAGGCCTTGGGTTACAATTAGGCCGGAAGTCAGCTCAACCAGCCTTGAGCTACATTTTTCTATACATGATTTGTGCTTAGGTTTAAAATTGAGATCACATTAGCTAAGCTCAGTCCCAGCCTAGACTCGAGCATGATCCCAAGCGCTGGAATTATTGAGACTCCACTTGGATTATGGTTCAATCATATTGGATTATTGAGCCCGGCGCTAATAATTAGCAGTTAAACACTCCTTGCTTACTTAAGAGCTAGGAATGTAGATGCTGAAATATGGTTTATTCAGATTGGAATATTGAGCCCGGCACCCCCATCTAGCACTCTCTTAGCCTATTCTTCCACATCCATGGTTTTGTCAATGGGTTTAATTACCCCCTACATCTATAGGTTAGTTACCACTTGCTTGGCATTTTCTCCCACATCTATAATAACATTGGCCTTTACAACTATCCAAGCCAAACGATCTCTAGTTTCTCAATGAAAAATGACTATTTTCTTGATGGTCTCTTATTTCTTTTCTCTCACATTAATTCGTAGCTCGGATGACCCCTCTCCAACCCTTGCATGCCTTCGTCACCATAGAGAAATTTGGGGCCAAAGACATCATAATGAGAAGCAAAGTCTCAAGCTCAAATATCGGCAAACCCCTTCTTCCACTCGATACCTAATACAGCCATCAATGACAAGAAGGCACTCCATAAAAAGAAAGAGAATAAGAAGCTAACTTGGGCCAAAGTTAGGTTAGCCTATATATTGTTTGGCATAAATGGGTTTTGGGCCAAATTTCAGCCTCACTTCTAGAATAATTTTTAAGTGCAAGCCATCATACACCGAGGACAGTATACAAAGACTTTTCCAAATGAAAGGCTACACTAGGCTTGGTTAGAGGTATGGGCTAATACAGTCTAACCTATTTCCAGCACTAGTTATAATGCAACGAAACTAGGGATGCAACTATCGCATGTATACCCTTGTAGTTGAATCTAGCTATGGATAGTTACCTCAAAGTGTTAAGATTAATCTTAATTTATTTGTGATGATAAACTATTCAACCTCAAAAGTTTGGGTCGCTAGAAAAGTGGTCAACAATATATATCAACCTCCACACCTTTTAGGTGGTCAAAAATACATATCAATCATTAACAATTTATAACTTAAAGGGCTAGAAGTGCTTAACAATGGATGGAAAATTTTGACCCATGATTACAGAATTTTGACAGGTGAACCCGAAGTGGATAGATAAGAGTTGAATTACGTTGGGTGTCAAGAAAAATACATGTAAACAAGGCTAGTTGGCCAAGAGACAAAAGAACTTAATCATGCTATGCCAACTTCTTTATATATATTATTTAATGAGATCAATCCAAACTAAAGAGGGCTGTGTAGGTTTGCACCTTTCAACTTGGTCAAATCAAGATTGATTTTAGATTTTCATCTGCATTAAATATGCTAACCTAGCCTAACCAAATTCCCAGCAAAATATTGAAGTCCTTGCATTATTGCCTATTTGCCCTTATTAACAAAATAGGACGAGGAATAAACAGAGGATAATCACCGTTCGCATGCAATGCAAATGTTTGTCCAATGACTCTGATTCCATTAACTTGATTGCAAGCAAAATGAATGAATGAATAAATAAATAAATAAAAAGATGATGATTATTATATATAAAAAAACACATCCTTTGCGGACCTCCATTGCTCATCTCGCTAACTAGCAATCGATGGCATAGCAGGTGAACTGTCATTAATAGACTGACACGCTCCTTCTCTCTAGGTCTAAATAGCAATAACGATGTTACGTTAAGCAGCAGCTGTGTTACCTGCTTGCCTTTTTCACACCCGCTGAAATGGAGCAAACTTTTCATTTTAAATTTCTTGAGTTTGAAATGCGTGATATATGGAATGGAGATAGACGGCCGACGAGTGTCACGTCCCAGACTCAATGTGAAATTCAGGGATGATAATCATCGCATGCCTGGCATGCAAGACGTTATGTAACAATCCAAATTATTCAAGGAAGGATAATACCACTATATCATTCATAGTCAAATATTTTAGTACAAGCCATAATTATGAGTTTTGGGCTATATGCACATTATACATAAATCAATGGGGTTACAACAAAATGTTGGATCTTAATTTTCTCTGATAAAAGCTCCAACTATCCCAAATCCCATTCTTCAGTCTTGTGGCTCTGAAAAACATTGTGAGATTTATATGAGCTCACACTCAATAAGTAAGCCTACTATCATATAAAATAATCATTTCATCATTTCAAGATATTATCAAACCACATTTTCATGTATAAAACTTCCAATTTCAAATACATTCATCATGTTATCAAAACATGTATGTCATCAGCTCAAATAATTTTGGAAGCTTAATTATACAATAAATGCTGAAATATGCAATGTAAACAAACCCACTGTATTCATATTATTATTTTTATGTGTCCCACGGCCCTACAACACCCATCTGGTGTATCACTCTTAATGTCCCCTAAGAGGAAGGGTCCTGGTACCAGCGTTATGCCATATATCATAATCAATCACAACACATCCTCTAGATGTGTGTGCGTTATGCCATATATCAATCACATCACATCCTCTAGATGTGTGTCCTCCACATATCTCCCCTGTGAAGGTGGGTCCCGTATCTCTTGGCATTTCACATCGTTTCACATCATATGAGAACCGCGGCGACACATATCATCATCATATTTGCATGTAGCACATCATGCATCATCATGAGCATAAGCTCCTCATGTCACATATACAGTGGTTTGTACATTCATAGCATAAAATACATCAATAGTACCAGTATATTTTGCAAAGCCAAAATAATCACATCATTCAATTTTTGCACATTTATAATCTATTACTTTGCAAAATATTAGCAATCACATATAATTATAACAGATACCCAATTGCATACTCGTGGTACTATTTATCAAATTAAATAACAAATTTCATTTTTCATTTCATAAATATGCATATAGCTGTAAATCCAAAGATTATATATTAAATAATTCATGAAAATTATGATAATTAGCTTACTTACCTCAGTACGCTAATCCCAAACTGTAAATCAGCTATGTGGACATCTGGTTACCTACAGCATTAATTTTCATAATTAAATCTTTAAAATTGGAATAATAAAGCATCCCCTAAGGTCTACCCAGTCTAATCCTGGGCCCAACTTTGGGCTCGAATATTTCCCAATGTATAAGCCCGAATGGGGAAATAAAAATACCCAAGAAACTAGAATCAATGCCGAATCGGGCCATATTTTTATTTCTCCATTCTTGGCCCAATACGGAGCCCAAAATGCAGCCCAAAGTGGCTCATGAGCCGGCCCAACAGGGCCCAACGTGGGACGGCCCAGCCGGCCCACGTCTCCTTCTTCCCCCCCCGCCTCCCCTGTTTCACCCGAAACAGGGGGGGAGCCGTGCCGGCGGCCAGGGCCACCGCCGGCCAATTCCTGGGCAGCCCGGCGCCGGCGACCGGGCCAGAGCCGGCCGCCACCGCAGTCTCCTCCCTTTCCCTCTCTTTCTCCCTCTATTTCTCTCTCTCTCTCCCGTTCTCCCGCGGCTTGGGATTGTGCCGGTGGCACGGCCGGCCACCATGGCCAGCCGGATCTCCACCGGACGCTGCCCCGGCGCCGATGGAGGTTGCCGTTTGTAGCTCAGGCACTCCGCTGGCCCGAACCAAGCCGTGGACCGGCTTGGTTCCACTGTGAAGGGGCCGCCTCTCTCTCATTCTCTCTATCTCTCTCTCAATCTCTCTCTTCTTACCTTGAGGTTGGGGGGGATGAGAATGGAGGAGGAGGGGTGCTCCCCCCTCCTTATATCGTGGCAAGGGGAGGGTTAGCCCCTCCCCTGTGCTCGTGTGAAGGGGGTGCGTCGGCGCCCCCTTTCTTTGATTGGCTGCGGCGCCCCCTCTGCCACGGCCGTCAACAATGGCGGAGGAAGGGGCGGCGCCTCCCTTCCTCCGTCAACAAAGGCGGATCCTCACATGGTGAGGATCCGCGGAAGGAACAGGGCTCACATTCTTCCTCTTATAAAAATTTTGGCCTCGAAATTGATGTACTTCATATAACATTTAGAATCCAAAGCTTTGATCATATGATTAATCTTCTTTCCAATTACATATGCTATGTTACAAACAATTGAGGATATTTCTCTTTAATTTCCTCCTCAAGCTCCCAAGTAGCTTCCCTCTCAGAATGGTTACTCCACTGATCTTAACATAGGGAATGCTACGCCGTCTTAAAACTTGATCCTTGCGGTCCACAATACGCACAAGATGCTCCTCATATGTTAGATCCTTTCTTAACTGCATGGGCTCAAATTCTATCACATGGTTGGGTCAGAAATGTACCTCCTCAACATAGATACATAAATACATTGTGTACCCTAGAGAGTGCCGGAGGTAACGCTAGGCTATAAGCCACCTCCCCTACTTTGCTCAGAATCTCAAATGGCCCAATGTATCGTGGACTCAGCTTACCTTTAATCCCAAATCTCATCACATTTTTGGTTGATGATATCTTCAAGAAGACATGATCTCCAACCTGAAATTCTAGCTCCCTTCTTCTTACATCAGCATAGCTCTTCTGTCGGCTCTGAGCTGTGCAGAGTCATCCCTTGATCAGTTTCACCTTCTCTACTGTCTGCCGAATCAGCTCAGGGCCCAATAATTTTCTCTCTCCCACATCATCCCAACATAAGGGAGATCTGCATTTTCTACCATACAAGGCCTCAAATGAAGCCATCTAGATGCTGGCTTGGTAGCTGTTATTGTAAGCAAATTCCACTAAAGATAAGTGGTTGTCCCAAGCACCAACCAAGTCCATCACACAGGCTCACAGCATGTCCTCCAGGGTCTATATGGTTCTCTCAGACTGCTCATGAGTCTGGGGATGGAAGGCTGTGCTGAAGTTCAATTTGGTCCCCAGAGCTCTATGAAGACTCTTCCAGAATTGGGACACAAACCTAGTATCCCGATCTGATACGATAGATACGGGAATACCATGAAGCCTCACAATTTGCTCAATATACATGATGGCCAATCTCTCACTGGAAATCCCAACTCTGAATGGTAGGAAATGGGCTGACTTCGTCAATCTGTCTACAATGACCCATATTGCACCATTGCTCTTAGGGGTCTTAGGCAGACCAGTCACGAAGTCCATAGTGATCTTCTCCCATTTCCATTATGGAATCATCAGAGATTGAAGGGGTCCCGCAGGCCTTTGATGCTCAGCCTTCACTTGCTGACATACCAAACATTTGGCTACATACTGAGCAATCTCTCTCTTCATTCCCTTCCACCAAAAGTTTTCTTTTAGGTCTTTGTACATCTTGGTACCCCTGGGTGCACCGTATAAGGAGAATAGTGGGCCTCCTTCAGAATCTCTGCTCTTAGTTCCTCCACATTTGGCACACAGAGCCTATTATCAAATCTCAGGGATCCATCCTCCATTATAGTAAATTCATTTTGAACCCCTGACTTCACAGCTTCTTTAATCTTTTGCAGGTCCAAGTCTTCTTTCTGGGAGGACTTGATCATGTCTAACAGAGTTGGTTGGAGTACAAGTGCTGCCATAAGCCCATCAGACCGTTGTACTCGCAATTCAACCTCCAACTTCTCAAGATCCCTCTGGATGTGAGGCTGAGAAGTGATCATAGAAGCTAACTCCGAGGAGGACTTCCTACTCAAGGCATCAGCTACCACATTGGCCTTCCCTGGATGATAGTGCAGGCTCAAGTCATAATCTTTTAGTAGCTCCATCCACCTCCTTTGCCTTAAATTCAACTCCTTCTGAGTGAAGATGTATTTCAGACTTTTGTGGTCTGTATACATCACATGCCTCTCCATATAGATAATGCCGCCAATCTTCAAGGCAAAAATCACAGCGGCCAACTCTAGGTCATGAGTTAGGATAATTTTGCTCGTATGGCTTTAGCTGTCTGGAGGCATAAGCTATCACCTTCTCATTTTGCATCAGAACACATCCCAATCCCTTCCAAGAAGCATCCGTGTATAGAGTGAATCCTCCAGATCCTAACGAAGGGTAAGGATGGGGACTGACACTAGCGTTGTTTCAGCTCTAGAAACTTCTCTCACACTCCTCAGTCCAGTCAAACTTCACTTGCTTTTGGGTCAAGCGAGTCAGGGGTAGAGCAATGCGAGAAAAGCCCTCCACAAATCTGCGATAATATCCAGCCAGCCCCACGAAGCTTCTGACTTCAGATACATTGGAAGGTCGACTCCAGTTTACAATTGCCTTAATCTTCTTTGGGTCCATAGTTATGCCATTTTTAGATATTACATGACCCAAGAATGATACTTGGCTCAACCAAAAGTCACACTTCTGCAACTTGGCATAAAGCTTTTTCTTCCGAAGAGTTTGCAGAACAATCTTCAGTGGTCTACATGCTCCTCCTGGCTTTTAGAATACACTAGGATGTCATCAATGAACACCACCACAAACTGGTCCAAGTATGGCTTAAAGATTCTATTTATCAAGTCCATGAATGCTGCCGGGGCATTAGTCAACCCAAACGGCATCACCAAGAACTCATAGTGGCCATACCTAGTCCTGAATGCTGTCTTAGGCACATCTCCAGCCTTGACCTTAAGTTGATGGTATCCTGACGAAGATCAATCATCGAGAATACCCGAGCTCCTTGGAGTTGATCGAATAGATTATCAATCCTTGGCAAGGGATACTTGTTCCGCACGGTTACCTTATTGATTTCTCAGTAATCAATGCAGAGCCAAAGACTTCCATCTTTCTTTTTGACAAATAATACTGGAGCACCCCAAGGATAGACACTCGGTCTGATAAATCCCCAATCTAGGAGCTCCTGCAATTGGCTCTTCAACTCTTTTAGCTCAGCTGGGGCCATGCGATAAGGGGCCTTGGATATAGGTCCAGTGCCAGGGACCAAATCAATGGGGAACTCAACTTCCCGGTCTGGAGGCAATTCGGTCAAATCATCCGGAAAGACGTCAGGAAACTTCATAGCCACTAGAATATCCTCAACTTGACTCTTCCTGCTGAAGGTCCTTGACCACAGCAAAAAACCCTTGGCCACCTTTCTTCAAATATTTGTCAGCCTACAGTGCTGATACAAACACTGAGGCCAGGTGTTCCTGGCTTCCAGTAAAATTGAATTCAGGCTAATTAGAATTTTGAAGATCACCATTTTCCTGAAACATCTACTGAAGCATGATAGGAGGCCAACCAGTCCATCCCAAGGATAACATCAAAGGACTTTAGTGGAAGGATGAATAGATCAGCCTTCAACTTTTATCCTTCAAATTAATCAGGCAAGATTTGCAGACTGAGTCCACCCTCATAACATCTCCATTTGGGAATGCAATGTGCAACTCCTGTTCTAGGGGAACAGGTGTCAACGATGCATTACTGGCAAGATAAGCCTCAGATATAAACGAATGCGTGACACCCGGATCTACTAAAATCTGAGCATAAGTGTTGCCTACTGTAATTGTCCCTGATCACAAAGTTTAGTTTGTCTTAGATGTCATATAGCTGATCCTATTTATCCTTCATGATCAATGCATTATATCACAGATGAATGAAATAATCTTAAAGGAGTACTTAAGTAATAGGTATACCTGCCACAACGGAGTTAAAGCGGCAGCATCCTGTTGGGTGAGGGTGAAGACCCTTCCCTGGGTCCTCGGCTGCTGCTGCTGGTTCATCCCCAGATTTGGAGGAGGCAGCTGGTCTCTCCGAAGGGGACAAGTGGCCATCTTGTGATCCACTTTCCCACATATGAAGCAGGCACCTCTCGGCCCACGGCACTGCCTGCCCGGGTGGAAGTTCCCATAGTGAGGGCAACGGGTCTCCTTACCCTTCGGTCTTGAGGGGGGCTGATATGTATCTTTCTTCTTGGCCTGCCCCGAAGACTGGCCCGAAGGAGACCCCTTCCTCTTCCTTTGTAGCTCCCACTCCTTCTGGTTCCTATTCATGTCTCTTTCGATCACCAGGGCTTTGCTCACCACAACACAATATGTGGAGAGTTCAAATGCATTGACTGCTTGCCTCAGTTTGGGTCACAGTCCTTCAGTGAACCTGGTGATCTTGGCTCTCTCAGTGGTCACTATTTCCGGAGCAAACCGGGCTAGCCGAGTGAACTCGGCTTCGTACTGGGCCACAGAGAGATTCTTCTGCTCAGCTCTAGAAACTCAGACTCCATCTGTCTTTGCACACTACTGGGAAATATTGTTGAAAAAGACCTCCTTGAACTCCCTCCAGGAAACAGCCTGTCCACCAATCGCTGCTCCATATGCAACCACCAATCATATGCCTCCCCTTGAAGGAGGTAGGTGGCAAATCTAATCCGCTCCTCCTCCTGGCTACCATGGGCCCTGAAGGCCTTCTCCATCTCCCTCATCCACCCCTCAGCATCAGCGGGTTGGTGGATCCAGAGAAGGGAGCAGGGCTAAGCTCTTAAACTCAGCAAAGCTCCGACCTCCTCCTTGCCAGGGTTGCGGCGGAGCGGGCTGGACAGGTGGTTCAGGTTCGACTAGCGGATTGTGCGGAGTAGGAGGGACGGGCTGAGCAGGCACCACTTGTTGGATCTGCTGCTGCATAGCCTGCACCATTTCTATAAGAACCTGAAGTATCTCAGTCTGGCTGTTGCTGGCCATTGCCAGCCACATTAATGGAACCAGAACCTCCAGAAGTTTGCTGGCCTCCCTGCTGGCCAGAGTCACCAGCCTGGGAACCTTCAACTTGTCGCATACTTCTGTGTGACGAGGCATGATTATTCCCTGCCAAGTTTGGTTCCAATCAATATCTTTACAAACCAAGTTTTCAAAACATATTTATTTTAAAAAAAATATCTTCTTAGAGTTCTTACCCTCCCAGTGTCATCCTACTGTTTTGCCTAGTGTCATCTTATGTTTGTCCCTAAGGTCAAACCTGGCTCTGATACCACAAAAGCTGTCACGCCCCAGACTAATGTGGGATCCAGGGGTGGCAACCCGCCGCATGCCTGGCATGCAAGGCATCTTGTAACAATCCAATTTATTCAAGGAAGGATAATACCACTATGTCATTCAGAGTCAAATATTTTAGTACAAGCCATAATTCTGAGTTTTGGCTATATGCCCATTATACATAAATCATGGGGTTACAACAAAATGTTGGATCTTAATTTCCTCTGATAGAAGCTCCAACTACCCCAAATCCCATTCTTCAGTCTTGTGGCTCTGAAAAACATTGTGAGATTTATATGAGCTTACACTCAATAAGTAAGCCTACTATCATATAAAATATTTCATCATTTCAAGATATTATCAAACCATATTTTCATGTATAAAACTTTCAATTTCAAATACATTCATTATGTTATCAAAACATGTATGTCATCAGCTCAAATAATTTTGAAAGCTTAATTATACAATAAATGCTGAAATATACAATGTAAACAAACCCACGTATTCATATTATTATTTTCTTATGTGTCCCACGGCCCTACAACACCATCTGGTGTATCACTCTTTAATGTCCCCTAAGAGGAAGGGTCCTGGTACCAGCGTTATGCCATATATCATAATCAATCACAACACATCCTCTAGATGTGTGTGCGTTATGCCATATATCAATCACATCACATCCTCTAGATGTGTATCCTCCACATATCTCCCCTGTGGAGGTGGGTCCCGTATCTCTTGGCATTTCACATCGTTTCACATCATATGAGAACCGCGACGACACATATCATCATATTTGCATATAGCATCATGCATCATCATAAGCATAAGCTCCTCATGTCACATATACAGTGGTTTGTACATTCATAGCATAAAATATATCAATAGTACCAGTATATTTTGCAAAGCCAAAATAATCACATCATTCAATTTTTACACATTTATAATCTATTACTTTGCAAAATATTAGCAATCACATATAATTATAACATATACCAATTGCATACTCATGGTACTATTTATCAAATTAAATAACAAATTTCATTTTTGTCTCATTTCATAAATATGCATATACTGTAAATCCAAAGATTTATATATTAAATAATTCATAAAATCATGATAATTAGCTTATTACCTCAGTACGCTAATCTCAAACTGTAAATCAGCTATGTTGACATATGGTTACCTATAGCATTAATTTCTACAATTAAATCTTTAAAATTGAAATAATAAAGCATCCCCTAAGGTCTACCCAGTCTAATCTTAGGCCCAACTTTGGGCTCGAATATTTCCCAATGTATAAGCCCGAATGGGGAAATAAAAATACCCTAAGAAACTAGAATCGACACCAAATCGGGCCATTTTTTTCTCCATTCTTGACCCAATACGGAGCCCAAAATGCAGCCCGAAAATGGCTCATGAGCCGGCCCAACAGGGTCCAACGTGGGACGGCCCAGCCGGCCCACGTCTCCTTCCCCACCCGCCTCCCCTGTTTCACCCAAAACAGGGGGAGCCGTGCCGGCGGCCAGGGCCGCCGCCGGCAATTCCTAGGCAGCCTGGCCGCCGGTGACCGGGCCAGAGCCGACCGCTGCCGCGGCCGCCTCCCTTTCCCTCTCTTTCTCCCTCTATTTTTCTCTTTCTCTCCCGTTCTCTCCCGTGGCTTGGGATTATGCCGGTGGCACGACCGGCCACCACGGCCAGCCGGACCTCATCGGACGCTGCGCCGGTGCCGGTGGAGGTTGCTGTTCGCAGCTCGGGCCCGGCGAGCCGGCAGGCACTCCGTTGGGCCCGAACCAAGCCGAGGACCGACTTGGTTCCACTATGAAGGGGCCACCTCTTTCTTTCATTCTCTCTGCTTTCTCTCTTAATCTCTCTGCTTCTTACTTTGAGGCTGGGAGGGATGAGAATGGAGGAGGGGTGCTCCCTCCCTCTTGTATTGTGGCAAGGGAGGTTAGCCCCTCCCCTGTGCTCGTGTGAAGGGGGCGCATCGGCGCCTCCTTTCTTTGACTGGCTGCGGTGCCCCCTCTGCTGCAACCATCAATAATGGCGAAGAAAGGGACGGCGCCTTCCTTTCTTCGTCAACAAAGGTAGATCTTTACATGATAAGGATCTGCGAAAGGAACAGGAACTCACAACGAGTCTCAGAAATACTATTCAGAAGATTTTATTTTGAATAGAAAATAAACGTATATACCTGCCATGCATGTTGGCTGTGGAATGCCAGCTGAAATCAACAGCGACCGTAGATCACATCAGTGATATGCCTCTTTAAAAATACTTTCGAATCCTAAGCCCTTTTGGTTCTTTTGAGCTCTCTATAATTTTTCCTAAACTCATATAATCTCTTTACTCTTTTAATCTTTCTATAAGCTTTTTTTTAAAATTTTCTATGAACTTTTTCAATCCCTTCACAAGACATCTCTAATCTCTACAATAGTCAATGATTATAGCTCTCACTCTTATGCATCTCATTATAACTTCAAAGTCAGACTTGGAGAAAAGCAAGTGCATTAAAACCAATATTGACATACTACGGTTACCAAAACCAATATTCTCAACATTAACGTTTCTACTTCGAACTTTAGGTTCAGAACCTTTGATGTCTAAATGTAATTCAACATGAAGAAAAAATGGCTAAAAGGACTTTGACTTGTATGCCACATATATGAGAAAAAATTTGTGATATTTTAGAGGGAGTGGATCATTAAACCCAATGTAAGAAGAAGAGGATCAAGCAATATATAGGTCCAATGGTATGATCATGACGGAAAACCAGCCGCCTACCTAAGAATGTTGGCATGTTTCTTTATTTTTTTAATTTAAATTTTATAAAATTAATTAAAAAATCAAAATCTTGCTTCATTAAGTGGGTTGAAATTAAAAAATATTTTTCTAAAAAAAATAGGTCGTGCTGTTGGCTATACTAGCAGGCTGGCACATGAGTCGATTGTGGGCTAACTAACGGGTCAGGTTAGGCATGACGCCGCTCCATCCGTATGCGTTAGAGGCTTGTGGGATGTGAAAAAGATTTTGTATACTGTATTGTGTAGAGCTGCATCACTCATTTTTATTAGTTTACATGCATATGATATTCATTAAAAATATTAAGATAACTTTATGATATCTTCAAGAAAAAATTACAATATTCAATTTTAAACTTACGGTACCATAGTTATAAAATTAAGATACCCATTCAGAAAATTAAAAAAAAAATGACATCCAAGTTGTAAACTTACCACACCATAGCTATAAAATTATGACACCCATTCAGAAAATGTGTCTGTACATAAATTCTAAAAAAAAAAGCTAAACGGGTATTAATACACATCACATCAAAATTTAAGATGATATCTCAATTTTAAACTACGATACCGTAATTATAAAATTAAGACATCCATTAAAAAAGTTAAAAAAAATTACAACATTCTAGTTATAAATTTACGACATCGTAGTTATAAAATTATGACACCCACTCAGAAAACGTGTTTATACATAAATTCCAAAAAAAAGCTGAATGTGTATTAATGCATGTTAGACAGTTTTTTTTTTGGAATTTACACGTTTTTGAATGGGTATCGTAATTTTATAAATATAATGTCGTAAATTTACAACTGAGATGCCATTTTTTTTTTACATTCTGAACGGATGTCTTAATTTTATAACTACGGTATCTTAAGTTTAAAATTGAGTATCGTAATTTTTTTCTTGAAATGTTGTAAAATTATCTTAATATTTTTTAATAAATAACATATGCATATGAATCAATAAAAAAGAATAATGTAGCCTAAATAAAACTTGCTACACTTACGATGTACAAAGTCCTTTCCCTCGTACCACTTCGGATGCCGAGGCCGCTCTTGTACCGTTCATAACAACCGTTAAGCTGGACTAGCGTGACATGACGACCTCATGGGCCACAACTTATGTAGCTTGTGGCGGCTGCCTTGGGCCGCGGCCTGTTTGACACAAAAGCTACGTTTGGATGGGGAATAAGGCCTGGAATAGGCCCTTATTCCGCCTTATCCCCTAAACAGAATAAAAAAAGGAGAGTGGGCCCCACTAGAATAGCTATTTCAATCAACCCTCTTATTCTGATTTCTTATTCCATGGTACCTCATGGAATAGCTCCTATTCCACTGCAGCTATTTCAGGAACACCGATGGAATTAAATTAAATAAATTAAATAAATTTATTTATAATATCATTTAAATAAATTAAATAAATTTATTTATAATATAATTTAAAATTAAATAAATTTATTAATAGAAAATAATAAATTAAGTATGTTATTTTTTCTTTATTAATATAAAATAATTTATTAAGTATGTTTTTATATTATTTTATTAATAATAATTAATTTATTACCTTATTTATTAATAAATAATAATTTATTCAAGTCATTTTAAAAATAAAAATTGATAAACTATTTTTATTGAAAGATGTATCTTTAAAATTTCAGAAAAATTCTTAGAAATACATGCTTATTACCATATCATTCAAACATCATTTGAAATAATATTATATTAATTATACTAAAATAATATGAAATACCATATTTCATCCAAATAGAAGTCTGAAATAATAAAAAGAATAAATTATTTCTATGAAATTCTTATTTCTGTTCCTAAAATAACTTTTTGACGTGCAAAGGCAAGCGATGGTTTGAGCCCATTGTGCCACGTCATCGCCACGTCGGATCGGGATATGATCTCAAGGAGACAAGGACTCCGCTCTCTGGAAATTTCACTGCGAAGAGATAATTCGCCACCGGTATCGCCTCCCCGGTGTCTGGAGATTCCCCCGGTTTCCGCTCCAAGAAGTATTTGCAGCCTCCGCGTCGACGCTTCGTTTCTCATATAATCTCCACTCCGTAGCTGTACCTGGCTCTCTCTTGCTGTCCTTTCTACTCACTTCGAGAGGGGCGCAAACCGGAAGCCGAGAGGGAGAGGACGAGTGATCTGTTGGTGGCCTCTTCCTCCCTGTCTGTGGCGGCCGTCATGGGAGACGATCCTTTGCCTACCCGCTGGACGTTCGAGGTGAAGCCAAATCCCCCAATCTCCTCCTCTTTGCCTTCCGTCTCTTCCGATCCGATGGGGAAATCTTTTGGTTTATTTTCTTTTTCTCCCTTCTTACTTTCTAGAGTTCCTATTTTTATTGTTTCTTTGATTTTGCTTTCTTTTCGCGATTCTTGTTCCGTGATTTATTTATTTATTTATTTGATTTATTGTGCTTGATTTTAGGATTTCGAATTATATTATGATGTGATATTTGGAAGGAAGAAAGAACCCATGGAAGATGTTACGGATTCGAGATCGAATGTTCATGCGAATGATGCAAATGGAGCGATCAGTGCCAATGGGAGTGTGAAGAAACCGTCCGACCTGGCTGTGTACGAGCAGTTTGAGCGGCAGGTTGCCCTCATGGTTCTGGGACTGTGACCTCTTTCATACGTCTATGTGCTTTACTTGACGCATATGTTGGCACGGGATACTGACACTTGGCTCCCAATTTCAGGAGAGAAATATGGAGGAAAGGGCTAGAGAAACAGTGTAAGAACTAACTGGGAACTACATGAGGGAATTTTGATTCTGGGGCCTTTGTTGGTTGATTGTATGGGAATTTGCGTTTTTCTCAACGTTTTTTCTCTCTTTTTATTTCTCTTCTCGTACCCTTCTCTTCGCCTTAAATAAAAGTACAGGTGGGGTTCTTCCCTCCTGTTCCTTAAAAAAAAAAAAGAGAGAGAAAAAACACTGTAAGAATTAATGAACTACACATAAAGATTGGTGGTTGTTCGGTTTCCTGATTGTTTTGCATCAATGTAGATGATTGCGTCATGTTGTGTTAAACTATTAATAGCACGATTTTATTTTAGTGTTGATGAACTTTACTGATTGTTTTGCATCAATGTAGATGTTTGCGTCATGTTGTGTTAAACTATTAATAGTACGATTTTGTTTTAGCGTTGATGAACTATGTCTAATATCCAATTGATTTTCATGAGGTTTATTCTCGCTTTCACGGAAGGGACAGGTCCCGATTTAGTATTTTCATTCTTGTACTTCTGTAACAGTGGTTCATTATGTTGTAGAATTTGACTGATGATAACTTGAAATAATAGCACTTCTTTTATTTGATATTATGAAAAAAATGGAGGGTTGACACCTGGTTGACAAGTAATCATAAAAAGCGCATATGAAATAGACAGAAATTTAATACTCATGGATGTTAGGCTGTCACCTTGATTATGTTTCTAATAACAAGTGAAGTGCCCATCCCAAATTGGGCATGTGTGTAGCAATTTATATAAGTCCTAAAAGACTTTTCTAAGGGAATCACAGCTATTCAATCGTTCTATCAACTGAACTTTGGTCACTAAAATTAGAAGGTCAAGCCTGAACATGCAGTTGTGCATAAGGATTAACTTAATCGATAACTGAACCAACTTCTTGTTTGGTAAGGATACTGGATAAATCTGATAATTATCATATCACAGAAAAAGTCCAAATAAAGAAAAAAAGGAAGAAAATCCATTTGTCCATCTCAAATTGCTTGTTTATGCCACTTCAGTTATGTCTGAATTGATAATATAATAATGAGTTTTACTTGAGGAGCATCTAAGATAGCTTCACTTTATATAATTGTGTTGTTTATCTTTCTCCCGACTCCTTTTTTTTCTTTGATATGTTATTTTCCTCCCAAAATGTCATTGCGTTCTTCTGTTATATTTAATTTTGATCACATAATGACATTTGTGTACTTATTATTAAGATGACCTATTAAATCTTGGATACTGCAAATAAGATAACCTATTTTGTGGTTGGAAGAAGTATCAACTTTAGAAAACTTAAAGCTTCCCAATCTGTGCTTTGCAGGCAGAGATCTCTGCTTCCTCCTCTTGAATCTGCAGAAATGCGTACCCTGGCAGAGATACTATGCCGGTAATTTTAGATGATAAGAATGTTCCATTCTATGCTCCAAGAATGGCAATTTCTGAAAACAAATAATTTATTCTTATTTTTTAAAACATCCTCTTGGCCATTCATATGCAAAATCCTTACAAAAGGTAGTTTTTATAACATCTTGCATCAGAGATATCATTCGTGGGAGTCCAGATGTGAAGTGGGAAAGCATTAAAGGGTTAGAGAATGCAAAACGACTTCTTAAAGAAGCAGTTGTCATGCCCATCAAATATCCAAAGTAGGTGCACTAATTTATTGTAAAAAAAATAATCTTATGTTTTGTCTTCTTTGTTAACAAAAAAACTAGTTGTACAATAAGTCTTTTGGTATGTTTTTAAAGATTTTTGAGTTTATGTCATTGGTAGGGTAAGTTGAAATGATATTAATCTTAATAGCTTTAATCCTACATGTCTGTTTACTAATTTTTATGTGCTTGCTAAGCTTGATAATCTGTTTCTTTCGCACTACATTGTGTTGAAGTTCCAACATTTAGAGATCAAATTTCAGTTTTATCAATCAGACTGTTTTATTTTGGTGATTCAGATTTGAAATAAAGGAACTTCAATAAACCAAGGAATGAAATTTCATAAGGAGGATTGTGATTAGCAAGTGTTGTCTCTACAGAAACCATATGGTGCTTTAGAATAAGCTTGTAAAAGTTAACATGAAAAAATAGATGCACTCATGAAGGAGGGAACTAAGTTTGACAATATATTTCTTGGAGAATCCAAAAGGAAGCAGCACATATAAAAAGAACTTTATTGGGAAATGTTGAAATTATCTATAAGGATTGATAAAGGTGCATGAAAAAGCTGAGGAGACAATATCAAGTCTGTAGCTAATGATATTTTAATGATATGTTGGACTTTCAAAGAAGGCCAACAGTTTGGGAAAAGATGAAGGGATCATGAAAGCTGGTAATGTTAATTTCAGAACTTATAGAATGCGGATTGCACTTAAGAATGATGTATAAAAATACCATAGGTGAGAATCTTGCATGGCACAATTTAATTAGGATTAGGGAAACAGAAATAGCTTTCAGAATGACACGAGATTCAAAGCATTTGTACTAAATGAAACAAGAATTGTTATTTGTAATCATTAAAGAAACTGGGTATATTTAATTTACTTAGTGATGCATGAAAAATTAGATGGATACCGGATGAATGAAGAAATGCTATAAAAACTAATATTGATAAAGGCAATATGCAAACTCGTACCAACTATCATGAAATGAAACTTGTGGTCTGCAATAGGAGGGTGTGCTAGAGAGCAGATGGAAAGGATTAATGAACATGTCATAGATTGAAGAAATATAGGTTTTATAGGTAAGATAAGGAATTTATACCTGGCAATTGTTAACTTGGAGAAAGCATATGAAAGAGTTTTGTGATCTATAATTTGGTGAACAGTATTTAATTTATTGTGGATTTGTATGGAGTGGTTACTGGAGTTTTGGAAATGTTAGGCCTCAAGCCTGAATCTTTTTACATCACATATGGACTAAAGAATGATGTCCAAGAATTATGGCATGTTTTTTCTTATTGTTAAATATATGCTATAATTTTAATTTGTAAGATGAGAATTGGGCCAGGTTTGTGTAACAAATTCTTAATTAGTATGACTAGATAATTGGAATGTTATTCTTGTTGAAACGGAAGGAAAAAGCTCCAAATTAAAGTTGATGACTAAGGGATAACACATGTGATCATTTTATTATTTTGCAAAGTGGAACCATTATATAATAGAATTCATATATCAAAAAATGTAGCAGTCTCATAGCAAGGGACATTTTATGGTGAAATGTCTCTAGATTGTTATGTAATTAACTAAAAATTTTGAAGTTCAGATTTGCTAATGAGTGTTCCTCATTTGATATCTTTTCTCCAGGTACTTCACTGGTCTTCTATCACCTTGGAAAGGTATTTTACTTTTCGGTCCTCCGGGAACAGGAAAGGTTTGTATTTGTTGGATATACTTTCTTGCTTTTCAATGTTGAATATAAATCCAGTCAATTTATACATACACTTATTGGCTTGTAGTGTTCCTTCATATGCTGTTGGTAATTTATGTGATTTCTCCCAAATTTGGTTGGTCATTTTGTCTCGCTTGTCTTTTCAAACTAAATGCATTGTTGACCACTTAACATTGCCATCACTCGAGCTATCTTCAGTTGAACATTTTTTCTTCTTATGTGTGCTAGATGGTCCTGCACAAACACTTAGGGCTTGATCTAAAGAATTGTTCCAGGAAAATATTAGATCAGAAGCAAGTAGGCAAATAACTGCCAGGTCATATTATTTATTGCTGGCTGATTGGTTTTGTGTTGTGTGACAATCTCTTCCTTCAAACATCATTTACAACTTCAATGGTAGTTAACTTGCAATTACTTCTTTTAGTTCATTGCGCTGACATTGTGTAACATCAATACATCATGCATGGGAAATCCACTATGTGAATTCTACAACTTTTCTAACTGTTGTTGCATCTTTTATTGGCTCACCGGGACTTTTCATCTGATGATGAAACAACTATCTCATCATAATATTTCTATTAGTCAATCAGATGTCGTCCATGGTGCATGCAGTAGCTAACCTTGAATTTCTCCATGTTTTGTTTGGTCATCTGACATCCTGTGCATCATCATTCATGTAGAATACCCACTGTGAAAACTCAGCTACCACTTAAATAAGTCTTCTTGCATTGTTACATAGATGCCAAAAATACTGTTAATTTGATAGGCAAACAACAATCTGATCTAGTTATTGCCATGAGGTAATTTGATCTGTGTTACAATGATTCTTTCTTTTAAATATCATTTTTGAATGCTAATTGAATGAACAGATAATTGGTGTTCATACAAGGGACATTTGCTGTATCTTCTCTTTCTCTGACTTAAAATTTGTTGAATATCTGAAGGGTTCTATGCATGAATGCAGTTGATTTTATTGTGTTACAGTATTAACTGATGCCACAACCAGTATGGAATGGAATCAGTTTTCCATGATTAAATTCCATCTCGGAGGTGCCCCATTTTTTTCTTCCAGAAAAAGGAAATGTTGTGCATCCACATAGTTGTAATCAGTTTCTTTCTTCTTTTCTTCTAGCATATGGAATACTTCATAATCCTCTTTTTCATTTAAAAATTAGGTATGGGACTTTATTTCTATTATTTTCTTCATTTGTAATAAATCATATCTCACTGTCTTCTCTTTAAGCTTCAATAATCCAATTTATGCTTTCTCTTTAAGCTTATTTCCTTTTCTTAACCATCAGAAAACAAACAATATTGCTGAAATTATCTTCCCGTTCATAATCCTTTACTTTATAAATAATTCTTATTTTAAATATTGTCATTCTGTCTTGATATTAATAGTTCAAAGTTCAACAATTGTATAGATATATGTTCCTCTTGTACCCTGTTGCCTATGGTAATTTCCATGCTTTAGAAATTTACAGATTACATGTACTCTGTCCTATAAAATATCCTAATTTATCCGAGTCTCGTCCTCTCCATTCCAGACAATGCTTGCAAAAGCCGTGGCTACTGAATGCAAGACAACATTTTCAATATTTCAGCATCATCAATTGTCAGTAAATGGCGTGGTATGTTCAAATTTTGATTATTATTTAATAATCTTTTTAAACTTTTGATCTTGTTATGTTGCATTTTCCTGGTTTTTTTCCTGTTATATGTTTATGTTTTGTTGGTACGCAACAAGAAGTTATTTGACTGGTCATCCCATTTTTTTTTTTTTTTTGACAATTATGATTTAGTTTTAGTGTATATGTGGTTTGTTTTGTGCATCTTATATGGCAATCGGGGTATGCCTGTGCGCATGTGCACATATGGAGTGTTTGAAATGATGTTTTTTCGTCAGAAATAGAAATCTTCTCTTTGTATTCACTTACAATAATTATCTTACAATAATTATATTAGATGCACTGTAATTGTTTGAACATCACTTTCGAAGTTTCATTATTTCCTGGTGAATAAGGATCTTATGTTTCACATTAGCTGATTAAACTTGATTAATGAAATGTACTTTTGCCTGTGTAACCTTGAGTTCCCTTCTGCATACAGATGTTATACAAATAATGGTAGGTACAAAAATAAGCAAGGTTGGTGCTTCATTGTATAATTCTTCTGTCTAGCCTTCCAGTAGAACTGGTATCGCATTTATTTGGATGTCATGATATGTTCTATCTATGATCTACCATCTTAGTTCTCCATCATAAAAAATAGTATTAACTGGATGTGCAGATGTAACTTGTTATGAATTTTTGTTTCTATATGGTCCGGTTTTAAATTAGTGATGTGCAAGTTTGCAAACCTTTGTATTTTTGTAAGAATGCAGGTGATTCAGAAAAGTTAGTGAAAGTTTTATTTGAGCTTGCCAGGCACCATGCACCATCTACCATATTTCTTGATGAGATGGATGCAATCATTAGTCAACGTGGTGAAGCACGTAGTGAGCATGAAGCAAGCCGACGTTTGAAAACTGAGCTACTTATACAGGTAATCTTGCATGTCATCTCAAGGTGTTTTACTTTTGGGGGGATATGTATATCAAAACATGTTGCTTTTACAATTTTCAATCAAAAGAAAGCTAGCTGCAAGTGAATAAAGTCATTTTCCTCCACAGGCCAAGTTTACTGTCATTTAAGTTCTAGGAATACAGAATGATCTTTGGATACCAAGGTTGATATAAAAAATATTGAACTATTTGGAGACTGGATTCTTCAGGTTCATCTAGAGAAATGCATCATTAGAAGTTCCCATTCGCTTATTGTACATTGATCTCCCTATATCTGGTTTGTGAGGCATTTTATTGGATTTTTTGTCCATTGTCTTCTAGTAAAATGTAATGTTGATACTTTGTTGTGGGGCTGTCTCCCTTCAGAAATTTCTTGGATTTCAAAATTTCAAGATAGTATCCAACTTTTGTGCGATTTCTGATTTTGCAATGCATCTGAAAATTTGGTCTTTTGCTGCAATTAGAAGGGAAAGGAAATGAATGAAAAAAGGTGAAAATTAGAGAAGCAAACAGAAATGAATAAACTAAGGAAGAAAGGAATTGAGAAGTCTGGCGGAGAGGTGAGTGAATAGAGGGAATGAGGTAACCTTTCAAAAGTACTCTAGGTATGTAAAAAGTGCTAGGTGGTGCCACCTTTTTTTTAATTAAAAATAAACAGGACAAATCTAGAACTCCCAGATGTTCCTGCTTGTTAAAATTCTTGTTATGTCAAGATGTAGAACCATAAATTAGAGACAAGGGAACAAAAGTAGGAACTTGATTTTGATGTCATGTGGAATGTGTTCCTCTATGCTGATAATACACAATATGATGGTTATAATTCCTTCTTATGTTTCATGTCATCATTGTTCTCTTTCTGTTTTCCTTATTTTATCTTGGTCAGCGAGTTAAAATTATAATTTATGATAACGTACCATGGGAAAAGCTTCATGGTGTTCAATGTTTAAATAAGCTGGTTCATGCTATTAGAAATTATTTGAAGATCTAAAACCACCTAACATCAATAATCTTAATGAAGGAATTACCAAACAGAAAGAACCCCATTTAGGTTCATTTATTTGATCATACAAATTTAAACAGCTGACAAGAAGTAGGATTCTAATGGTTGCACATTATAGTTTTCTTAAATTCAATTAGTGTTATCTGTCATGTTTGAAAGATCACAAACTTATAACACACAGCTCAGTTCTGATTTCTACTGTAAAATCGCTTTTCTATTTCAATTTTATTGCAGATGGATGGCTTGATGAAGACAGATGAACTTGTATTTGTTTTAGCAGCAACAAATCTGCCTTGGGAACTAGATGCAGCTATGCTCCGGCGTCTTGAGAAGCGGGTATCCTTTCAATTCACTATTCACAAGTGGAGTGGTAATCAAGAATCAAGAAAATACTATAATGCATTGAAATCACTGCTCATCTGAAATATGACTAGAGGGCACCTTGGTCTCTTTGCTTTACTACTCCATGGATATGAAATGACTGGCTGTAACAAGATATTTTGTTTCTTTTGTAGGAAAAAAACATTCAAAGCATTAGCATTTATTCCAGAACCACATTAACACAATTCCACTAAAATTTGGACATTGGTGTTCTCATAGTTATGCAATAAAGCATTAAACCTCATCATGTATGGATGGCCGCCCTTAAGGGCCTATTAAATTTGCTAGGTATTGGAGTTAGAAACTAGTTGTCATGTGGAAATATATATATATTTCCAAATATTTGCTTTGCAAATAAACCAAGGATGCTGAAAAAAGAACTATGCTGAAACACTAGTATATAAGATGTCTGAAAATGACGATGAGCCTGGGCACAATAATAGTAATGTTGCTTTGGCATACATTTGACCCTCTTCAGACTTTGCAGCAATGGTGGAAGCCTCATGCACCAAGCCACCTAGGAGGCTGAAAATCCTTTATTATATATGCTGGAAAACTCAAGACCCTCTTTCCCCCAAAAAGAACCAGAAAACAATAATCTCAACTCTTCTCAAGTGTGAGAGCAGCTTCTTCTGTAAATCATCAAAGTTATCATCAAACCAAACAATTGGAAAGCTGCATTTTCTGTTCCCAAGAAAAAGATGCCCCTCCCCATCCTTTTTCCACACATTTACTTACAAGCAAACAGACCCTGAAACAACATAAAGATTTATTTGTTCTCATATAATATCTGTCTTGATTATTAATCTGATGTCATTTATTAAATCAGCATGATACACATGAATTTTCACTGCTATCATCACCATTCAAGCATGTTAACCATGGAATTGATCCTAGCTATGGTTCATAACTCTTGGTCAAGACAGAACATCAGCCAATGAATGATGAATGACTTCAAGAAATTTTTTTTTTCCTGAGAATAACGTTTGGACAAGGTGGATTCCCACATAAACATATTTCCTTTGTTGGACGGAAAAGACATTTGAGGAGTTAATGCCATGCTTATGATTCTAGGACACTTCTACTTCTTGTTGATTCTTAATTTCCCTGGGATTGATAGAGAAATAAGAAAATAAAAAAAAATCAGGTATTTTCTAGCTATTAGCTGATTAGCTCAATATATGTTGGTTTTCTGAATGATGTTTTTTTGCTTGGAAAATATGAATGACTATTTTACTCTTGGCATAAAGTTCTAGTTTTCATTATAGCCTAAGGTTCTTCTTAGCTTTGTTCTGTCAGATTCTTGTACCTCTTCCAGAACCAGAAGCAAGGCGAGCAATGTTTAGGGAGCTCTTGCCATCAGTCCCTGGAGAAGCAGAGATTCCATATGATATTCTGGTGGAGAGGACAGAAGGCTATTCAGGCTCAGATATTCGGTTGGTATGCAAAGAGGCAGCCATGCAGCCGTTGAGACGATTAATGGCAGTTCTAGAATGCAGACAAGAACAAGTGCCTGAGGATGGTGAGTATAGTTAGCTCACAAAAGTTTTGATAATGTTTCGAGATTGGCAAATGAACTAGAAATAAGATAAGTAGATTGAAATAATATAATGGCTTGTGTGGCTGGAAATTAATTGTATGGTTGGAAATCATGAATGCCTGATTCAGAACTCTAGTTGACTTTCTGGCTCCATTATAGTGGGTAGGTAAAGTAACTGAACCATCATGTTGAGGTCATTTTCTTCGGCACAGTGCAAACCACGAAAAGGACGTGGAGAAGATATGAGGTAATTAAGTTTAGAGAAAGGAGAAGAAAGAACACACACACATTTTATGATTTAATATAATTTCAATTTCCAAAGCCCAAATAATATGGCCTATAGACATTGGCATGTCATAGCTTGCATCTATCACCAACAGCTCAAAATCTTGATAGATGCTTAATCTGAAAAATAGTTCTACCTAAAGGTCTTTAACTCTTCATCATACATAGTTTGCATATCAAGAAGATATGTAAACTTCAGAAAAGATTCATCCCTACAAATCTCTTCAGTCCCTAAATCATTTAAGTTTAACCAAGAGACAAAGCCAATCTTGCAAACCTTGTAGAGATTCTTCCCAAGTATTGGATCTTTATATTCAACATGTGACATCTAAGATATTCTTTTCTTATTACTTGCACATGATTCATTAATCTAAGATTTGTCCTTAAAAGAATGTGTCCTCTTGAAAAGAACATGGAATCAGCACTTCTCTTGAAAAGAATGCGTCCTTAAAGGGCAACCATTTCTCTTCTTCATGATAGACGATCATGTATAAGACTCTCTTGGATAGAACCTAAGATGCCTAAACTTTTCTAACTAATCCCTTTTTTCAATGTTGTCTATAAGATTTTTCTCCATGGCACTTATGGACTTAAAATGTTGCTTCCAGCATTAAGAGCCTTATTCTTTCGGATTAGCCATGGTCTTCTTAAATGAGTGCAACTGTCACAGGAGCATTGCACCTTTCAATTGCCAGAGAGAAAAGGATGAGGCATTAATATTTCATTGTGACTCACTCACACCTATTCAACCATGTGAAGTTGTTAAGGACATGATGCAGGCTCCACCTTGTAGTTGATCTGTTTCATCACCTTAGTTTCTTGATGTTTCCAGGATCAATTACTTTCACATATTTACTACTGATGTGTAGATGTTCACATATTTCATGTCAAAAGCTGCTTTTAGGATTTCTTTTTGTTCTGTTCCACACTTACATTTTAGTGGGCTAGAATTTGTACTTATATTAGGCATGTGTGGGACATCATTGCCAGTAAAACTTAATTTTGTGATGCATTTTCTTGCATCTTATTGGTCACTTCCTCACTTCCACATGCTGTTTCAAGATCTCTTCATTCAAAATTGCAGTGCCTTTTTGGTGCTGTCAAAGCATGAAATGTGAAGAACAGGATGATGATAAGCATAAGGGGAAAAATAATAATTAAAGAATAATAAGCAAATCTACCATGGTGAGCTTAGACAATTTAAAAATCCCAAGGTTTTCACCTACATCTCTATCCTTTCCTGTAGACAGTTTGCTAGCTAGGACCATATATCTGTGAGATGACCCTATTATAATTTAAAACATTCTTACATGCAATATAATTTTGGAAATGGCATGGTTTGATCTGTGAAATTTTAACTAATCACTGTGTCCAATGTGTCCAGGTTTGAATATAGGCTTCCATCTTAGTTGTAAAGAGATTGTTCTAATGATTTTCATATCTTTATAATGTGATTTGGTGGTTGAAATGTGCCTTATTGATGTTTGCTGGTCTATTTCATATCTCATTTAACTACGATGTTAGTTTCTGAACCAGACCTTTCTCATGGAAAGTACTAGGACCTCATTGTTTCTTGAAAGATTAAATCCATGTATCATACTGAGAAACCCAATTAGCTAGTAGAACACCAAATAGGGTGGCCTACTTTCTCACAAACAAAGTTTAATTCTTTGAACTAAAATGATGTGCATAGAGATGGGTAGCCTACTTTCTTGCAAATAGATATTCTCATTAGTTTTTGTGAAAGGTTTGTGATAGATTAACGATCAACGTAAAACTATAGTCACATCCTATGAATATGAATCTAATTAAAAAAATTTATAGAGTTAGGGCATTCCTCCAGAAGCGATGCACTGCATCAAACCCCATATAGTGGAAATGGTAAGGTAAGCTAAGGCGGTCCCTGAAAGTGACACATTACATCGGCTTTGGGTAAGAAAAATAAGCAAGGGTTCTCACACCTTCATGGATGGATGTGGGTAAACAAGATAGTTCAAGAAAATAAAAATAAAAATAAAATATGTTTAGCGATTTTGAGTATAATAGAGTAATAACTATTATCAAAACAATAATAGGAGAAACTAGTAAGTTTTCAATTACTGTAGGTTTACATCATGGATCTGCCTCAAAGTCCGTATCTTTTTGTATTGGTTATGGATGAATTAATCAAACATATTCAAGATGATATTCCATGGTATATGTTATTTGCAAACGATATAGTGTTGATTAATGAAACTAAAGCTGGATTAAATGCTAAGTTAGAGATTTGAAGAGAGGCTTTAAAATCCCAGGGTTTCAAGATTAGTAGAACTAAGATTGAATACATGAAATATAATTTTCGCAGAAGTAGAAATACAAATGAAGAGACAATAAAGATTACAAGCTAAAAGATATCAAGGAGTGAAAAATTTAGGTATTTGGTACAGTTATCTAGCAAGAAGGTGAAATAGGTGAAGATGTGAATCATAGAGTTAAAGTAGGATGGATTAAGTGGAGTGCTTCGGAAGTATTGTATGATTGATATATCCCATTAAAATTGAAAGAAAAATTCTATAAAATCGCTATTAGGCTAGCTATGCTATATGGAACAGAGTGTTGGGCAATACTAAAACATGTGAATAAATTAAGGTAGTGTTTGATAGAAAAAATATTATCCATGGATAAGTGTACGGGATAGAGTTTGTTCCCTGGCTATCCTTAGGGATATCCCTTGGCTATCCCATTGATCATATCAAATGCAAAAAGGTAAATCCATAGGATAACTTTTTTTTACACTTATTTGGAGGGATAACCAGCTATTCCTGCATTTCTAGGGAATAAATTGAGGGGATATCCTATGGTTAACCATGGATTATCCCTTTGGTTAACTTTATTCCCAGCTATCCCTTATAGTCATGGCTTTTGGGAATAAGAGGGGATATCCCCTCTTATCCCCTATTTCAAACACTACCTAAGGTAGTGTTTGATAGCTCAAAAGCTATCCCTGGATAAATGTACGGGATAGCATTTATCCAGGGATAGCTGAGGAAATAAGCATTTTTTAAATTACAAGTCTGCCATCAAGGGATAACTTTAGTTGTTCCTGGGTTCCCTAAGGAATAAGTCCAGGGATAACCCATGGTTAACCATGGTTAATCATGGGTTATCTCCTTTGGTTAATTTTTTTCAGACTTATCTCTTTTAGCTATAGCATTTGGGAATAAGGAGGGATATCCAGGGGATATCCCTTCTTATCCCCTATATCAAACACTACCTAAGTGTAACAGAAATGTGCATGTTAAGATGGATATGGTAAAATTTTAAAAGATAGAATTAGAAATAAATATATACGAGAAATAATTGGAGTAGCTCCAATTAAAGATAAAATGAGAGAAAATCGATTAAGATGGTTTGAATATACAATAAAGACCTTTAGATGCTTCAATTAGAAAGAGTGATCTTTTAATAATTCATGGTAATGATAGAGGTAGAGGTAAATCTAAATTGATATGGATAGAAATAATTAAAAAGATATAACTATTTGTAATTTGAGTGTCGACTTAGTCCTGAATAGAGCAGAGTGGAGGAAGCAGATTCATGTAGCTACCCCATGTAGTTGGGAAAAGGCTTAGTTGAGTTGAGTTGAGAACTTGGAATATACGGTCATTAATAGAAAAGTTAATGGAACTAATAGATACAATGATTAAAAGAAAAATTAAAGTCGCTTGCTTGCAAAAGATCAAGTGGATAGGTACAAAAGCAAAAGAGGTTGATGATTTTAAACTTTGATATACAAGCAAAGATAGAAATAAAAATGGAGTAGGAATTATTATAGATAAAGGCTTAAAAGATGAAGTTTTAGACATTAAAAAGATATGAAATAAAATAATTTTATTTATATTAGTAATAGATGAGGAGTCAATAAATATATTAATGCTTATGCTCTTCAAGTAGGTTTAGATTATATGATAGAGTAAAGTTTTTGGAAGGATATGGATAGATTGATTCAAGAGATTTCTTCTAGAGAATATATTTATTGGAGAAGATTTGAATTAAGAAAGTATAATATAAGTTTTGAAAGACTATACAGAGGTTTAACTCCGCCAAGGCCGGTCCAAGTTCGGGTAAAGGAGGAGGGTTACGTTATGTAGCTGACAGCCATTGTAAAACTCCATCAGATCCCTTAAAACATGAATCTACTAAATCAAACTATGCGAAGGGCTAGGACGTCCCATTAAGAGACGCATTGCATCTGTCTTCGGATGTTTCGAAAATGGGCAAGGGGCACTGGTGTCGCCGTACTGGTGCCCAGGTGTGGTAATAAGTGAGCAAGGGTTCCTACACTACGGACGAGTGCGAATAAAGAAGTTAGTTCATAATAGTCAGTTTAGAGTATCAACTTGGAATAAAGGAACACTAACAGGTAAAGCTATGGACATAGTGTACACTATGATTAGGAAAAAGTAAATATAATATGCTTACAAGAGACTAAATGGGTAGGTGAAAGATCTAGAGAAATAGAGAATACATATAAATTATATTATACTGAAAAATATAAAAATAGAAATGGAGTAGGAATAATTATAGACAAGAATTTTAAGGAATATGTTGTTAAGGTAATCAGGAAAGGAGATTGGATTATATCACTAAAACTTGTAATTGAGAATAATATAATTAACATAATTAGTGCGTTTGCACCATAAGTAGGATTAGACCAACAAACTAAGATACAATTTTAGGAAGACATAGATGAAGTAATGCAAGAAATATCATAAGGAGAAAAGATATATTTGGAAGGAGATTTTAATGGACATATAGGTAAACAGAGGATGGATATGAAACGGTACATGGAGGATATGAATTTGAAGATAGGAATGAAGCCGACACGAGCTTATTAGATTTTGCAGTGGCGTATGATCTAGCAATAGCAAACTCTTATTTTAAAAAGAAAGAAGAGCATTTAATAACATTTAAAAGTGAATCTAATAAAAGCCAAATAGATTTTTTTAACTTTAAAATTAAGTGAAACAACCGCTATTAGACCAGCTATGCTATATGGAACAGAGTGTTGGCAATATTGAAACATATGAATAAATTAAGTGTAACAGAAATGCGTATGTTAAGATGGATATGTGGTAAAACTTTAAAAAATAGTATAGAAATAAATATATAAAAGAAATGATAGGAATAGCCCCAATTGAAGATAAAGAGATAATCGATTGTGGTGGTTTGAACATACAACATAGACCTTTAAATACTCCAGTTAGAAAGAGTGATCTTTTAACAATTCATAGTAAGGATAGAGGTAGAGATAGACCTAAACTAACATAGATAGAAATAATTAAAAAGATATAACTATTTATAATTTGAATGTCAACTTAGTCCTGAATATAGCTGAGTGAAGGAAGCAGATTCATGTAGCCGATCCCATGTAGTTGGAAAAGGCTTAGATAAGTTGAGTTGAGTTGAGTTAAGAAAGGCTATATAGAGGTTATGCATTTAGAGATAGAAATGATGAGGGACATGCTATTTTAGAGTTTGTGATGGCATATTATTTAGTCTTAGCCAATATATATTTTAAAAAGAGACTCTCATTTAATAACTTTAAAAATGGATATAATACTAGTCAATAGGTTTTTTTTTAACAAAAAAGATTGATCAAGTGTTGTGCAAAAATTATAAGGTTATACCAGATGAGGGTCTAACTATACAATATAAATTAATGATTATGGATATATATTCAAAAATAGAGGAGAAAAACTATAAGGTATAAGAATCTAAGGATTAAGTAGTGGAATTTGAAAGGAGAGAAACTAATAACTTTTAAAGATGGAGTAATGAAGAAAAATGATCATATGATAAGAAAACTTGATGGTGGAATCAAAAGTTCAATTAATAGTTAAGGCTAAAAGAGTGCTATAAAAAAGTACCTAAATATAAGAATGGATAAGCATATGAAAACTATAAGATGGTTAAGAAAGGAGTTAAAAGATGGTACGAGAAGTTAAGTATAAGGCATATGAGGAATTATATCAGAAGTTAAAAACTAAAGATGAAGACAAAGACATATAGAATTGCAAAAATAAGAGATAAAAAAACTAAAAATATATCTCAGGTTAGATGCATTAAAGATTAAAAAGTATTGATTAAGGAGAAAGAGATTAAATAAAGATGAAGAAGCTATTTTAATAAATTATTAAATAAAATTATGTAGATAATTTAGGATGCCCTACTAGTTCCATTGAAGATAAAGTAATGGTGTATACTCGTAAAATTAGGATATTTAAAGTAAATGAGGCTATAAGAGGCTATAAAAAAAAAGCAGGAAAAGCTATGGTACTTGATAAGATTATTATAGAAGTTTGAAAATGTTTAGGTGATGTTGGAGTAAAGTGGTGACAAATTTATTTAATAAAATTTTTAAAATTAAAAAGATGCCTAATAAATGAAAAAAATATGATACCAGTTTATAAGAATAAATGAGATATTCAAAATTGCTTTAATTATCGTAGTATAGAACTTATGAGTCATATTATGAAACTTTAGGATAAAATAATTGAACATAGATTGAAATGTACTACAAAAATATTGAAGAATCAATTTGATTTTATGTTAGGAAGTCGACCATAGAAGCTATTTTCTTTCTTAAGAGGCTAATGGAGATGTATAGAGGAAAGAAACAATATCTCCATATAGTTTTTATTTATTTAAATAAAGCATACTTAGAAAATCTTATAGTGGATGGTAGAAAAGAAAGGAGTATCTGTTAGGTATATTAACATAATAAAAGATGTATTATGGAGCAATTATTAATGTAAAAACTATTGATGGTAATATTAGCAAATTTTCTATTACAATAGGTTTATCTTTTTTCTTTACTTATAGATAAGCTTGCTAGACATATTCAAGATGATATTCCATGGTGTATATTATTTGCAAACGATATAGTACTAGTAGATGAAACTAACGCCGGAACTAATCATAAGTTAGAATTATGGTGAATTCATTAAAACATAAAGGTTCAAGTTAAATAGGATACAGATTAAATACATGGAATGCAATTTTAGTACAATTAGAAATAATGATGAATGTAAAGTATAAATTGAAGACCATAAAGTTATTAAAATAATTATTTTGGCTATTTAGGATCAGTTATTCATAAGGAAGGAGAGATTGAGAATGATGTAGTGTATAATATTAAAGTAGGTTGGATAAAGTAGAGAAGTGCAATTGGAATATTATATGATTGTAGAGTATCTATCAAGTTGAAGGTAAAGTTTCATAGGATAGCCATAAGATCATATATACTTTATAGTATGGAATGTTAGATGCCGACCCCATGTAGCTGGAAAAAGGCTTAGATGAGTTGAGTTGAGTATGGAATGTTGGATAGTTAAAAAAATACACGTACATAAGATGAATGTGGCGGAAATGAGAATGTTAAGATGGATATGCGATAACATAAGAAAAGATAGAATAAAAAATGAAACCATTTGTAAAAAGGTAGAGGTAGCTTCAATGAAGAATAAATTAAGGGAAGAATAACTTAAATAGTTTGAACATGTGCAACATAAACCTAGAGATGCATTTATGCGGAAAGTGACTAGATACATGTAGAGAAAAAAAGAGGTTTAGGTAGACCGAAAATTATATGAAAGAATGTGATAAAGAAAGACTTAAGAATTTTTGCTCTTTACAAAAAAAAAAATACGACTTATAATAGAACTAAATGGAGAAAAAGGATTTATATAGCCGATCCAATTAGTTTGAGATTAAGATTTTATTATTGTTGTTAATATTATTCCTCGTCATTTGTTAAAAAAGCCTTTTGGATTCTGGATTGATCAGCTAGAAACTATTCTTTAAATATATGATCTCTGTTTCAGTGAATACATGCAAGTTATTACATGGCCGTTCTTAATTGCCCTGAACGATCTGAAGTTTATGAACCTGAAGCAAATTTCTCTTTCGTGGATTTGTGCTCACATCGAACCATAGCTGACCCTATTATGGCCTGCAGAGTTGCCAGAAGTTGGTCCAGTGAAACCTGAAGATGTAGAGCTTGCTTTGAGGAATACAAGACCATCAGCTCATCTCCATGCTCATCGCTATGAAAAATTCAATCAGGATTATGGCAGCCAAATTCTTGATTAAAGGTCGACTAGTATACCCTGATTATTTTTCAAGGATCGTGTGGTCACTGATGTCATCATCCTCGTCAAGATTCTTAATATGGCTTCATTCAGGCAATCATGATTCATTTGGAGCACTTCACTACATCACGGAATTTAAAACAAGTAGAGGATCTGGATCTTTGTAAATTAGCTACTATTTTACACTGCAACTTGCCCAGGAGGGTCACCTCAGTCGTTGGACATGACAACCACCCTTAGCAACCTAAAGTGATACATTTAAAACTTATTGCAAATGTGTGATGAGTAGCTGTGCGTTATGTTTCTGTTTCATGTACAACTGTATTGATTGGAAAATCAAATTAAGAAATCTAAGCTCCATTTTTCAGTGTACTTTTCCAACTAGGGAATATGTGAGGGCAGCGTCTTGCAAGACTGGGTTATCCCTTTTCATGCAATAAGCACTAGTTACCATATGTTAACATATGAAAAATGTAGGTTACTGACGGACTTTCAGAGTATTATTGCTTTTTTTCCCCAAGTAAAATGATAATCGGGTTCGAGTTCAATTATCCAGTGTACTTTTCCAAGTATCATGTTAGAGCAGTGATCTTGAAGGGCTGGATGATCCTTTTTCAAACAATTAGCAGTATCAGCTACCATATGCACAATGTACTATTCTTAAAATGATTTAGAAAATTTTTGGTAAAAAAATTGATGAACGACTCTCTGAATTGTTGTATGACCTTTTCGATGCTTCTTTTCACTTGAGTCGATGTACATATTTATTTATTTATTCCGTATCTTCGGTCATCCAAATTCTTTCTCGCTTTTTGTCAATTATTTGCATCTCTTCTCAAATTCTAAATCTTGAACTCCAAATTGTTCAGCTCAAGCCAATTCAATGTACCGATAAGCAAGAATCTTCAACCTGTGGAATGTTTCGCGTGATTTTTATTGAACAACTCTCATCGAGGATCCGTCGCGTCTGTATTAAACGGTGGGGCACGTTTTATTAAGAAATTTCACCAAACCAAATGCAAAGAACGACGGTTTCACTAATCTGGTTTTAGACGAAAATGTTCAGGGCATCCCCGCCTATATCCTTGTTGAACTATCAACTCATACATTAAACAATGGTGCATGCCCATACGTATCATATTCGTCCATGCCATACAGATCATAAACTCCTATTCACTCATGGCTGTGACACCACCAAGCGTATTCGGTGGTAGCTCAGACATGCAGGCAAACAAAACTGGCATGATTTGGTGTGCAGGCAAACAAAACTGGCGGTGATTTAAAGTAAATCCCTGACCTCATGGCTTAATACCGTAGCAACCGCGGCCCTCAAAACCACATGTGCAAAGCCGCACGCCAGAGACAAATGGCAAATACAGTACGAAAAACAAGAAAGCTTGATTGAAGTCATCCAAACTTAAACCACCCACAAGTTTAAGAAACAAGATTGTTAAACAGTATTTACTCTCGACATTATACAGCGAACAAAACTAAAGATCAAAATCTGCCACCAACTCATCAAGGGTACCCTCTCAATGGGTCAGCTGTTTTCCCAGATCTCGCATCGGACCAAGCTTTGGCAATTGTTCTTTTCATTTCATCGTCACCTTCCTCGTACATGTTCTGTAAAGCATTCGCATTATCACTCAGCTCAGGCAACTAAATAAAGAATGAAACAAAGGAAAAGAAATTTCTGATGTTGTCAGGGTAACAAAGAGAGTTAAAAAAAAAAAAAAAACGATACTCACCTTCATCAAATCCATAATTCCTGCCATTGGGTCTTTATCCTTGTCCAAACTTGGCTTTAACTGCAAATCATGAAACAAAGCAATCAGCCATCAAATTGTATCCAAGCCCTCACGCACTTTAGAAGCGTGATGAATGGCATTCAAAAAAGTCCAATCTATCGAATTACAACTGGAGTTTGTTACAATATGCCTACTAGAATAATCAGGTATCTTTCACTGGTCTAAGCTAACCTCATTAAATTAAGGAAATTTGTTTAGAAAAAAAAAGGAAGAAAGAAGGAAATATAAACCAAAAGTTCTTTCTTCTAACCTTATATTGGTGCAATGATGTGGTAGAAGCAAGGTCTACAAAAATGGCCTCAAGAACCACACCAATATATTACCGGTTTTGTATGATATGGGTTGGCACGATGCCTAATTTTACTCATAACACCAATACTACTACACACCGTATAGTATGGGCCGTTACTATGTAGTACAGTCAGATTAGACTGGTTATATTTCTACTAAATTGGAACTCAATACCATACCGATAGATATTGGCACAATACAATCAGTATGACAGATACAGACCTTGAGTAAAAGTGTGCTTCTTAGAAAGCATATGTGACACATGCCGAGATGCCCATCATATTTTTCCACAATCAGAAAGACATGGGACGTCAGAGCAACACAAAACAGCTTATTCAGCAAAATTCAGACACAGGGCATCCAAAGTAGATATTAAAAGTACTTAAAACCTCCAAATCTCTAAGGAGAGGTTGATTATGAAGAATCCTATGCGAAGTATGATGGCTGTGAAAAATCAAAGAACCAACCATCTACCTTTAAACCTGAACTCTTCAGTGTCATGTGTGAAGTTCTGCAATGTAACATCTCCACCCTACCATAGCCACTCCCATTTAATAATAAGTATACCTTAGAAACAATGGAACTGCACATCCTATAATCGGGACAGAATTTATAGGATCACACGAATGATTTGAATTTTTAATTGAACTGAAGCCCGCAGCCACCCTCAGCAGCTCTCACGTGCTATATGCATCCAAATAGGTTTCTATTTTTCTTAAATAAAAGAGGGGCTAAAAGAGAGAGATCAGCAAAGTTACATCCAACACCTTATAATCCATAGTTGAGAAAAAACTTGGCTCAATTTATTAAAAAATAGATGAAAAACATGAAAAGCTATTTATTACCTTGTCCTCTTTGAAGTGCAGGTCTAACCAGTTTCCTTTTGAAGCCTTGGACAGTGTAACAATAACTTTCGTGGGCTTAACCACCGCTTTGCATTTCTCGGGAACTACTACTTTGTTTAATTTTGGTATAGAAAATCGGTAATTTTTCCCTTGGATGTCATGAAACTTGATGTCCACCGACATTGGCTTAAAAACAGCCTCCATCTTCTCTTCTTGTACACATTCAAGAAATACATAGAGCTAAAGCACAGAAGGCAAGTTTGCAGAATTATATTAGTTCCAGCAAGAGGGGGAAACAAAACAAAACAAACAAAATCTGCCTGTAATCAAGCATTTGAGAGTTCAAGAGGGAGAAAAGACTCAGCATTTTATTGGTCAGTCAGGTTTGCACAGTTAAAAAGTGGTTATTCTACATATTTCTGCATTAAAAAGATCATGACTCTTGGAAGCAATAAATAAAAAAAAAGAGAAAAAAAAAATGAAGGGGGGGGGGGTGCAGATGATAACATAATAAAAAGGTGCTTGTTTGGGGGGCACATAGCAAGCATACATGCATCAGAAGAAGTTATATTCGCATAAACTGTATCTTTACCTGTAATGCTACAGTGACCACATGAGTCCAGACAAGATGCAACAGCTTCTTTCACGATATCATGGCACAACACCAAGACTAACCTACCATCTATCAGTGGTTATATAAAGAATGCCCTCAGAAGTTGTAACATAACCAGAAAAACTGACGGGTTATCAAGAAAGTGGAGGATAATTCATCACATCCACTTCAGTACTTATTTCAGCATATTGCCATAATGACAAACATACCCAATCTTACCTAGATTATTTTAAATTTTAGCTTTCTGGATCCTATATTTTCAAGGAAGGCATCTCTGATCATTGCATTTCTCTTTCAGATTCTTCACCGTGAATTCTATCCATGTAATTTAAGATTTTGATATTTCTTCATTTAGTAAGCCATTTAACAGAAGAAATAACCTCAAGAAATTTTTTTTTTTTTTTTGAAAAAAAAAAACCACCACACAAGCCCGTACCTTTCTGGATCTAAAACATATTCACCTTATCTATATATCCAACACTCATGTTCTTGGGGCAATTGACAACAGTTCAATGAACAAAAGCTTTTTTTATTGTTATCTAGAAACAAACTGAGAGTTGCAGAAATGAGAACACTAAGTTGAATGTGTGATAGCAATAAAAATAAATTATGAATATATTAGAGATGTAGGAGTTACACGAATTAAGGACAAAACGATAGCAATTAGTTCAGATGGTATAAACATGTACAATAGAGATCTCAGACTCTCATAAGAAAAGGTACTTTAGTTCATGTTTTCAGATTGCAAGAAAAATAAAAGGATACAATTTAACATGGATAGAGATTACAAGGCAGGATATAGAGAAGCTTTGATAAACATCAGATGGCCCTAGTTGGGAAAACTCAACACCACCTCTCTAATCTATCTAATATATTTAGATCATAAGTAGATATTCTTGGAGACAAAACCCTAGAGGCTCATTGGACCCACTAAAATTGCAGGTTCATTATTTTAGACCTTTAAAATCTAAACCTTTTCACCCACATATACCATTTCCATGGACAGTTATCAATTATATCAGAAATCATTTAGAGATTTACTTGCCTTTTATACATGATTCTTAGATTTTTGACCCTTCTTGTCTTATCAACAAAAACTATATTATCCTCCAATAACATAAATATCACTAATCATTTATTACATCAGAATTCAGTTACCATCGGATCTACAAACTCCTCATACAGAATATCATCAAAGCCATGCAGATGATCAAACCATGTTAAAACTGAACAAAGCTTTTAGACTTTGACAAATCAATCATAATTAGTTCTACCCCATGAGCTTTCCCTGACATATTTATACCTAGCTTTACCCTCTCCAAGTTTTCAATTCAACCACTTTAAATAAAGTTTAATCAACAGAATACATTGATAACATGCCAACTCTAACCAGCCTGGTTTGAAGAGAAATTTAAGCTACAAGAGTCTATTAATGTTAAATTATTTCCTTTGGCCAAAGAGTCATGATATCTTCACCCCCCCCCCCCCCCAAAAAAAAAAAAAAAAAAGCCGTTTAGCCTCACATAAAATTGGATTTGACAAGCATTTTACCTGAACCATGGACATCCACAACCATTAATGAATAACCTAATGTTTTTTCAACTATTTGTGTTTTGCAGTCATTTGCTTTTATATCATCTACATTTTAATGATTTTGCAAATTGCAATTTCCATGCACAAAAATCTTAGCTTTTTTTGGGCTTTGAAACATAATAAAACCCCTCCTTATCTAGACATTCTCATGTTTCACACATATCTAAACTCCTTTTTTTTTTATCTCTTTATATTTTTTTAAGAAAGGCCTTTGTGGACTGACTCTCCAAAAATTTCTTTTTAAGGCATGCCATTACATGTAACTGAAAGAAAATTTAACTTATAAATCATCCAAGAGGATATTCTAGGTTTCTTTTCAAACTTCATATCCATTTAAATAGACAACTCCCAGTTGGGGAAAAGAAAGTAGCTCTTTTTTTGTTGCTATACAAAATTCTCCTCTCCACTTGAGTTATGGAAACTCAATCATGCTGTCCTCACCTTTGCATGCATCACACATGCCAAAAAGTTGCTAATTGCAACTCCTAAACTTCATCTAAGAACTCATTCCAATCTATTTATAATGTCTATCCACATTCACACAACCTATTTATTATGTCTATCCACACTCATCTCAACCTTCCTGTACCCTATAAAGTTGATATTGATGTTCCTGACGCTTCCATGTAGTTCGGCATTATAATCCACATAAGATTGCTAGATTTAGTTTGGCTGGTAATAGTTTCAGTTGGGTGTCCCAAATATAAAAAGGTTAATTAAAAAAAAAAAATCAAAAGCACCCCATTACCCTGTCTCATCTCATTTCAATTCCAGTGGAATGCTATCAACAAAACCCTACACCCCTGCCCTCTTCTCTAAATCCAATCAGTTGCTACTTAACATTTGAAGCGAGCGTGTAGGGATAATTATCAAACTCAAATCTCAACCCAAATGCATATATACACAAAATGCACCAATTTAATCCCCGTGGAAAATTCAATCACACACTGATTCTAGATCATTTTCTTAGTACTTTTTTTCCTTGGGTAAATAACATGTACCTTGATCTTGTCATCGTCCTGATCCCAGCTGAACGATCCGAGTGCCACATAATTCAGAACGCTGGCGGCAGCAGGAGCCTTCTCGGCCGAAACCGCCGGCTGTGATGCTGATGCTGCTGCTGCAACCGCAGCAGAAGCCTTCGACAACTGCCAATACAGCAAACAGTAAATCGATAATAACAATTCATAGCAAATAACGCTTAATCCCACAATTCAAAATAGCATGGATCAATCAATCCAGGCAACTTCAAGAAACATCGACCAAATAACTATCAATGAATCAATCTAACTTGTCCTACAAAAATAAAATTCCAAATCGTGGGGTCCAAAGAAGTGCTTTTTTGAGTTGGAAACCCGCTAAAACTCGTATCCAAAGCGAGCAAGGATAGGTTGGTGCAGACACCTTGGCGTCCAGGTTACGTATCTCAGAGGCGAGGAGGGAGAGGACGCGGGGCCTCTTGGCAGTGGACTCGAGATGGCGAAGCTCCTCCAGGTCCAGCCTCAGCTGCTGCTCTTCCGCCATCGCTTCTGTGCTTCTTCCTGTCTCGCTTCACGAGAAAAAAAAAATGGAAGCAGGGATGAGGATGGAAACCGAGGATTTATTTAGGGTTTCGTTTGTCTGGGGAAAGGGAGGGAAGGTTCTAGAGTGGCGAACCGCCCTCGAGAAAGCGGATCGCCGAAGCGATAAGAATGCTCGCGAAGGAGCACCGATGGGCGCAGCCGACTGTGATAACGGAGTACTTGATTATCGGTGATGATCGGACGGAGTTTCCTGATTTCGACGGCCGTGATCATACTGGTGGTATAACAACTAGTTATTATTATTATTATTATTATTATTGTTAGAGGATAAACATAGCGAGAGGATCTGAGGAATTTTTATTTGCACCGCTCAAATTAACCCAGCACATCCTTGATTTTTTTGTAAAAAAAATTAAATTTTAAATTACCCTTAAATCTTTTTTTTTTTTCGTACCTTTCTTCCTCACCCCCATCCAACTGATAAATTTTTTTTTTTTTTTCAGTGACGATGAGATGACAGTGATGAATAATAGCTCTTTTCTAACCTTGATTTTTTTTGCCTTTTTATTCGATCAAATATAGAGGGCCTTTATTTGGCCTCACATGATCAACAAAAATATTTGTTCAATCTATTCTTTATTCAACCTTGATAGACAGAATAAAGAGGACATAAAAAAGAAAAAAAAGTCGCATAAGCCAACTCAAGGTGTAAAGAGAAATCTTTACAATAGAGAGAGATTTAAGCACAGTTTAGATTTTTAATTTTTTTTTAAAAATAAGAAATGTACTTGAATAATTTGAGCAGTACAAATAAAAATTTCCAAGAATTAAAGGCCTAACCATGTTATAATTAATTAGAAGTAAATATTTGAAATAAATAAATCTTAGGATTGTTGGGGAGCGCGGAACCCCCAAGATGACGGCTATAGCCAAAAATCTTTTACCGTTCTAATCTCCTTCAGATCTTGACTCGACCTCAAACCTGGCCTTCCGCCGTATTCCCGAAATACCTTTCTCTCACAAGATGGTGGGATCTCTTCGGCCGACCTAGGGTTTCTTGTTTTCTTTTTTCTCAAAAGTTCACCCTAACAACCAATTGAACTACTACAGGGACCAAATAGGCTATGAAAAGGACTTCTAATTAAATCAATCCTTCCCGGGTTAGCGTAAATTATAATTCATTCACTAAAGAATTAGTACTCCTAGTCATTCGAATTTAATTTTCGAGCCTGTTAAGATTACAGATATCCACCAATCTGACATTATAATTTAATTGATCCTTGAGACTTATCCACTTAACTTATTTGACGTATCGGATTCAAAATCCACTTGCAAGATTTGATACGTCAAAACTTATAAGAAGGGGATATCATTGAGACGTGGATTCCTTCATTATTAATTTCACCATATATATAATGTTATTGCCCAACCCACTGATTATTGACTCATATAGAATCTCACTCTATGTGTAATCAAAGCAATAATCACTACACACACGTGTCTAGTAATAGGATTGAGCATAAGTAATCATAATATTCATGAGTTCCAGTATAAAATAATCTCAACTGGGTCCTGTTCAATACACACAAAGTGTACTTAGTTAGAATAAACCAAGTCAAGACAGACCTACTAGATTTGTGCTACAGCTTACTGATGGTGTGTCCAATTCCATCTAAAATTGTGAACAATAAACTATTCCAGATGATCTAGTCTTCTGATACTGATCAAATACTCTAAATACTAGACACATGCACATCACTTGCTTCTCATTTGGCATTTGTCAACGATATCCCTGTTTTTCGAACGCACTCCTACAGCCCAATTAGGAGCGCTGCCTCATTGCACTCGATTACAGAGGTCAAGCCGCTTTCACACTTCTTCATATCAGTACTACTATGTACCAACGCTGTTTTTCGATAAGGAGCTTGCTCGTCAGATATCTATTCCGCCCAAGCTAGGATGATAATGCCAGATGATAAATGCGATCGTGCCTTTCCAGGACTCCGATCAAGGATCTAATGAAGATCTTTGGACCTCAGCATCAGTATATGAGAGATGCAGCGTGGATCTGAAAGCTTTATATCCATCACATGATATAGCTCTTTATATGGAAGCTTGAGTGGAAATATCTCCCAACTTGCTCCCTGCTCTCAAGTAGGGGTAAGTCTATCCATGCTATATGTCCTTTATGTGGTCAGAAAGAGGAGACTATTGATCATGCCATTTTCGTCTGCACTAGAGCAAGATATGTATGACATATTGTGGGATACCAGCCTAGGGAGGGGGATATGTTTCTTGGCGGACCTCTTTCCTGCGAGATATCATGAAGGAAAACCAGCAGCAGAGTATCATCTTGGCTGCCACGACCTGTCAGATTTGGCTATCTCGGAATCAACTCATATTCACTAAGATACAGTCACCCCTCAGAGGATTACTCGGAAAGCCTTATCTTTAGTGGCCGAATACATACTCCACTGGACTGCTCTCGATTCTGATAGCACTGGTCATTGGGGTTTCCCTACTACTATGGCAGCGAACCAGCAAACAGTTTATATCTCTTGGGAGCCCTCCTTATGGTTTGTCAAAATCAATTTTGATTAGAGTGTGCATGGCAGATTAGCGGGCTCCGCTTTTATTATTCGAGGGTCGATGGAGTTTTGCTGGCGGTGGGAGGATTTGGGCTACTAGACTCCTTGGTTCCTATGGTTGAGCTATATGTAGCGGGCCGACATTTCTTATGCCATCAGGTTTCTTTATGCTCAGAGTCTTTCCATTGAGGTGAACTTGTTGACTGTTATTCGCTGGATTCGGCGGGACTGTCCAGCTCATTCTCCTACCAATCCTCTGCCCCGAAATGTCTGGTCTACTTTGCGGGATGTCCATAGTTTCCAGATCAGACATGTTTATAGGGAAGCTAATACGGCAGCTGACTAGATGGCAATCTCTATGGCCCATAATTTTGATTTTTGGTTATAGCTACAGGGTGATCCTTGTCCTATTGTTCTTAGATAAATTTTATATTCTAATTTATTTGCGCCGACTCGCACTAAGACGGTGTGATCACCCGTATGTACCCATAAAAAAAAAGTTAATTCAAGCCAGAAAAGTAATAAATATTTAGTTTTTTTCCTATGGCCTTTGGACTTGCATGGGGTTCCTAATAAACAAATTTATTTAATCCTAATAAACAGCCCATCTCCATGTAGCAAGGATAATCCAACACATCCAATTATGGAAGATTGAATTTGCACCCACTTAATTATGCAATCTTTTCAATTTTAATTGATTAATGTATGCTATTCACACGAGTTGAGATTAAAAGTTCACTGCCTCACAGCCTTATAAATATTATTTAAATTCTAAACTAGTTTACATACTGATATTTGGTATTCATGAAAAATATATTAATTTTTAATTATAATTAAAAATTTGAAAGATAATTATTTATAAATTTGATAATATAAATAGTTGATATACATAATTAATAAAGTATATTCATTTTGAAAGCTTAAAACATTTTTTTTCGTCTATTAAAGCAATATTATGTTTCTAGTTAGTAATAATGGCTATAGATAATTTATTAATGAATTGTATAAAAAATCATATATGTAGAAAATATGATTTTTTTAGTCAAAATAAATTTAAACTTTTGTGGATGGTTAAGTTCAACTTGATGTAGAATTCATAAGATGTACTCTTTTTTTTTATTTAACAAAATGACTTGTCATCCAATAAAACATTTAGTTTTTTTTAATTTAAATATTCTTTGTTTTTGCTATTACATTCATCTGCTACTTCTATGGATATTATGACCTTTTTAAATTAGTAATGATTATAAAAATATATATTATGTTAATAAGCTTATTATAATTATTGCTAAAACTATGAAAATTCTTTTTCGAACGTTTAATACAAGCTGCTTGCAAGAGGTGCCACGGTAAGGCCAACTTTTAACAAACGACACCTTTCTAAACATATGTGGCAACGTTACCCAAGCAATTATCTTGCATGTGTCTTGAAGTGCCAAGATATTGTCTTTTCTATCGTTCCACTAGTAGTAATAAATAATAAAATTTATATTTTAAATATATAATTTTTTTTAAGTTATAAATTTTTTGATATATTATTAAAATATTTTTTAACAAATTCTTTTTATAAATTTATATATTTAATTAAAAAAATAAAAGTCATCGTTGACGATCGTCATGCGAACTCTTAAGCAATCGTCGATTGTAAAAAAAAAATACATAATTGAAAAGTTTAATGAGTTAAGATACTTAATTTTTTTAAAAGTATATAACAACTCAATTGATAATCCTAAATAATTATTCCTAAACTATTATATTTTAATATTATATATATTATAAATAGTTATTAAATATATCTTACTAAATAATATAATATATTATATATCCTTATTGACAATATATACTAAATATTTATAATATTTAAATATATAATATTGTAAAATAAATTTTGTGAAGAATTATTGCTTTTGCTAGAATATTTCATATTTGAGAGGATTAAAAAAAAGACAATCACTTGAAAAATGGAAAAGATTTATAACGCAATACAAATAAAATTTAAAAATATGATAATATAAATCTTTATTCTTTGAACCTAAACTAATGTTATTAAAATAAATCAAATATAATAACTTATATTTTTAATAATTTGATTATTAAATATATATTATTTAAAATATAATATATTTATTAATATATTACTGCAAACCAAACATTTAGTACAATTCATCGTTTAATAGTTCCTGAGGTTGCTTTTTGTGTCAACTCCAACTCAATATGAGGGTCGTTCTTGAATGTATTAATACATGATTCAGCTGAAACTCAGGGTGCTTTTTTTATGCGGTCAAAGTAACTTTAGTTGATGGGCCAGTTGACCCATAGACAACAAAGATAATAATTTTTGGATGGCATCCTCTCAAGATAATAATTTTCAAATGATTTTCCTAGGCTGCTATCTTTGGCAGCCTTCTTGAGCGGCTTAATTTATGGGCGACCTTGTTGGTCTACTCGGCTTTAATGGGCATTTAATTCCATCCACGACATTGCTCTTGACAACAAGCATCTCGCCATAGTGAAAGAGAACAAACGGAAAAGGGCGACATTACGTGCGTAGCCCCTTCCGTCATTAATGTCAAGTGGTTGAGTCAATGACTTGAGAACATTTAATGGAATGGAGTGTCTCTTGCCTTCACACTTCAGCTCGGCCACATAAATCTCGCCTCTCGGCATCGTCTCGGCCTCATCTAAGTCAGCCTCGGACTCGGTTTCGCCCTTTGCCCTCGGCTTCGGCTTTGGCCCTGGCCCCGGCCTCGATTTCGGCCAAGGCCGAGGCCTGTTCCTCTCTGCCTTGTTCCTACAAAGCTGCCACCACATCTCTTGCACAAAAGCATTTATGACCTCAAAGGCCAAGTGCATTCACTTGCTTTAAAACATTTATTGCTTTATTCTCTCTCTGTATTAAGGCATTTATGACCTCATAAAGGCCTCGTTGCTCTAAGGCATTTATTGCCTTATTCTCTCATTTACAGCTGCCACGTTGGCCATAACACTCCCCCTCGGCCTCAGACGTGCTCGGCCTCGGCCTTTAACTCCCACTCGGCCACCACCATCTTTTCTCTCCGCATGAAACCGGCCTTGGCTTTGGCTCCCACTCGGCCTCGGACTTCCCCTTCGGCCTACTTGTGAACAGTACCATGCGCATGAACAGTGCCTTGCACGTGAATAGTGCCATGCAAGCACTCCGTAATTAATGTTCTACGAGGGGCAACTGGCTCCAACTCCAAGCGTCATCTTCTGCCCCAATGCTGCACTTTGGAGCCTACGTGACTAACTTTATCATATATCGTTGTTCACGCAGGACTTCCACGTGGCCTGCCAATCCGTTTCTCTTTTGCCAAAATCATGGGTGGTTACCGAAATACTATGGACAATTGTCGATATTCAGGGCATGAGTTTAACGGCTATTCGCCCACCTACCATTAACGGAGCCGATCTTGGCAGAAGGCATGATCTGACGATTATCCTCGAAGGGTAAGAGGGACTCCCGAACAGGTATATAAAAACCCCGACTCACAATGAGGAGGGGGACTCAATCTCTACTTTTTCATTAAAAAATCCATGTTCTCCAGATTACTGACTTGAGCATCGGAGGGTTTCCATCGGCACTATCAGTTCGAAACTTTTCTTATAGGTTTCCAGCTAAAGGAGGCGATCTTGTCATACCTCTGAAGGCCCACTTCCTTTTTCGTCCTACGCTCTCCAAAAGTGATTTGGCAGCAACATTAGTAATTTGTACTCTTTTCTTGGAAGCATTTGTTATCTCTTCTATTAAGAGTGTAATTAATTTTTTTTAAGGGATTTAAAATATTGTAGGCTTGAAATAGCTTCATAATGTTTAAAGTAAAAATTATGTAAAAGTAAAAAAGGATTTAAAACATTGGAACCAAGGACCTATTTAGGATAGTTGCTAGAAGGGTTAAAAGTAACTGTTCCTTATTTAGAGCTAGAGATAGCTATTTCTCAATAGTGAAGTCCAACAGCTAACACAATATGCCTTAATAAAAATTAAATAATTTCATCATTCAATTTTTTTACTTTTTTTAATTTTATTTCAAATATGGTTAATAACAACACTTATAATATTTCAATTATTATTTACCGTTAATAAAAAAATTTACATCTTTAAAATTTACACAGAAAGAATATTACTTTTGTATTTTTTTTCTCCCCTTTTCTTTTTTAATCCCATGCGAAGGCACCTTCTATGTGAGCATGGATCGTTGGCCTTGTTTGGACCCATGGCAATGGCAGCCACGGAAATGATTTTGTGCTTTGGTGCATAAAAGCTTGTATGCATTGATCGCGTATCTATGCAAATGCGGGTGTAATGATTTATTAAGTCATATCATGTTTTACATGTGTGCTCGCATGGGCATGCGGGTGCTCATACAAGCATGCGGATGCGCATTAGGTGCGTGGCACTGCACAAAGACTTTTCGTGATAGTCACAATCTTAATTATATGAGTTGGGTTCAAGTAAAGCAACGAGTAGTCAAATCGGGTTCGCTCCACCCATTTGGACCCCATTGGAAAGGGTTGACTTTCAGGTTTAAGCCTGAACCTAAAATGCCCATGGCCTAAGAACTAGATGGAACCCATCCATGGACCGCTCGTAAAAGAAAAGTCTTTGTACATAGCTTTTGATGTAGCAAGTTCTACGTGGGTTGCATTGTTCTTTTTTTATTGATCGATACCTATTAAAAGAATATTAAGATATTTTTATGACATTCCAGTTTTAAATATGATACCGTAGTTATAAAGTTAAAGACATCTGTTCAAAAATTAAAAAAAAATTATGATACTTTAGTTTTAAGCTTACGGTATTTGTTTAAAAAAAAATATTTTATAATATTTTTTAAAAAATTTATTTAATATACATTAATATTCGTTCAATTTTTTTTAAAAAAAATTTATGCACAAACATATTTTTTAACTATCGTAAGTTTAAAATTTATATTTTTTTTTTACTTTCTTAAAGATATCTTAATTTTATAACTAAGTTTAAATTAGAGTTTTGATTTTTTTTTTTTTTTTTTTTTTTTTTTTTTTTTGTCGAGTATCTTAACCTTAAGGCGCCGTGACGTTACGGACATTAATACCCAAGCGGCCAAACCCAGGGGCCGCCGGTGCCGCTCGTTTCCTTGCTGCCTCTTGTTTCCGCCCTCTGGTCTACAGCCCCCTATCCTCTTCTTGGTTACAACGATCAGCCCTTAAACCTCGCTACATCCACTCCTATCTAGTTGCCGTCCAGTCCACGGGTTATTCAAGGCCACCACGTATGTCCATGGCACTGTCCCCACGTCCAAAGTAATGATAAAAAGAAGGGCGGAATTGGAGTTTGAGGGAGATGGAGTTTACGGCAGGAGGGATGGAGGGATGGTTGGGGAAGTTTGGGAGGCACGTGTATGCGTTTCTTTGCTTAGGGCTGTGCTCATCGCCGCTAGCTTCGTCCATTAGGCCTTTCCTGGTATCTATCTACAAGAGAAAGAGCAGTTGGTTGTCGATTATTATAATGATGGCTTTAATTTTCCTTGTCCTCCTCTTTCCTCCTCCACCTATGTTCTCTATTTCTTTAACTTCTTCCTTATAAAATGGCTGGAGGAGAAGAGGTGGACACTCGTTAGAACTAACGTTTTTTTTTTTTTTTTGTGTGTGTGTTCTTGGTGGATGGTGATGGTAATTGCGATGCAGAGCAGCCGAAGGGCGATGCGCGGGAGAGGTCCAGGCGAAGGCTGTTAGCCGTGCAGGCCGCTGATTTCTGACTCTTCTAATTTGCCAAGTACTGTAACTCTCTCCTATCTTTAAGCAAGTACTTGTAGAGAAAGAGAATTGTTAGATCCCAACCTCCTGGTTTTTACTTCGATGGAGCAGCAAAGCTATGTAATTTGACAAATCTAGTCCCTGTAAGAACGATTATAAGATCAGCTCCAAGTATGATTAAGTGGTGTGCTTCCGTAGTTTTACTCTTGTTATGTGGACGTGTACTGGGTTGATCCTCTTTGGTAGTAGTGAGCACAGAGCTGAGCCATGACAATGCCTCCGTTAACTTCCTCCAGCTAAAAGTTAACACGGAAGCAGCCGTGGAAGAATCAGAAAGGCTTTATAAAAAGCTTTGCATGTAGTTGGACATCAAGAAGAGGTTTCGCGATAAACCCAACCTCGACTGGGATGAGTTTAGGATTGTTGCGTTCGAGTGGAAAAGCTTCTAACTAAAGTTATTCATATCAGCCTGCTGAGAATGTTACTGGAATCAGATCAGCGTCACAGACAAGTTTCTGATATGATATAAGAATGGGGCCATTGGGTAAGAAGGAAATGGTGAAGTGAAATTGTTGACGTTAAATCACCATCCTCAAATGTCCGTGAGCGTCCGATCATCTCCTCCAGCAAGCTCGGGATCTTTCGGCGAACTTCTAGTGCCTATGAGCCTGTAAATAAGTCTCGGGAGCCGAAAATTTTGACGGGGACCCTCTGACGCTCAAGTCAGTGCTATGGGCAACATTCGTAAGCTTGAGGAAGCTCGAAAAAGAGAAGAAGAGAGAGGCTTAGAGCCGTGCTCTCTGTGAGCAAGAATGAGCGTTTAAGAGTATTGTTATGGTTTCAGTTCTTGGAGTTATCTGATCGAGGATCCCTCTTACCCATTTTATAGATGCTTAAAGTTTGTCTGGTTTGAGTGGTTGGGGCTCCATAATGATGTTTCATGTGATGTGTCAGGCTGCAGGCCATATCCCATCAGAGTAGGTGGCTGCAGTTGGTTCACAGATGTTATTTTGGTTTGGACAGCTATCGCAGGCTGCTGTAGGGCGTGGCCGACTGTTACGACGCTTGCCAGACGTGTCCCCCATGTCACCTTTTTGGTTGTCCTGCGTAGACAGTGATGGGTGATAAAAGTTAATCACGTGGGTCTTAAGGTAAAGCCGTTGGGCGGAAGATGATGTTGAGTTGAAGCCAACTGTCCCTCGTAGAGCACTGATTATAGAGTGCTTGCATGACACTATTCACGGCCGATGAGAAGAGCTGAGGCCGAGGGGAGTTTGATGCGGGGAGCTGAGGCCGAGGCCGAGTGGAAGAGCCGAGGCCGAGGCCGTACAAGGCCGAGGGGGCAGCGGAGTGCCGAGGGGAGCTCGGTGCTGGAAGCTGAGGCCGAGGCCGTACGAGGTCGAGGGAGAAGTCCGAGGTCGAGTGCCAGGGGGCCGAGGCCGACTGGAGCCGAGGCCGACTGGGACCGAGGCTGAGATGGTCGAGCACTGTTCATGATGGCTGAAGGGATCTCGGCAACTTGCATAGCCGAGGGGCTTGGCAGCTTCCGGAGGAGCTTGGGAGCTGCCGCGGGGCTCTATGACATGGCAGTCGGGCCGAGGGAGCATGCATGGCCGAGTGCCGAGGTGGAGGCTTGAGGCGAAGGTGCGAGGCCGAGGCCGAGGCAGAGGCTCGAGGCCGAAGGGACCTCGGAGGTCGAGGCGGAGGTTGAGGCCGAGGCCAACTGGAGCCGAGGCCGACTGGAATCGAGGCCGACTGGGGCCAAGGCTGACTGGAAGACCAAAGGGGCCTTGGAGACCGAAGGGACCTCGGAGCCGAGGCCGACTGCGATCGAGGCTGACTGGAGACCGAAGGGATCTCGGAGGCCGAGCGAAGGTCCGAGGCCGAAGCGGAGGCCCGAGGCCGAAGCGGAGGCGGAGGCTCAAGGCCGAGGGACGCTTGAGGCCGAGATGGAGGCTCGAGGCCAAGACCGAGGTGGAAGCTCGAGGCCGAGGGGGTGCCAGGTTCGAAGCCAAGGGCGAGGGGATCCCGGAGAGCGAAGGGATCTCGAAGGCCGAAGGGACCTCGGAGGCCAAAGTCATCCTGCGGGACCGAGATGGGGCTCAGTCAATTTCCTTTAGGGTTTACTCTAACGGCATCGGATCAGCCACATCAGAAATGATAGTTTTTGACTTTAGCCGTGGTTGATCCTGTAAACTTGGGAATGAATACCTTGTGTGGTAAGGAAATCCAAAATCCAATCCAACTAGTTGAAAAATGCATGGGTTCTGCACTGGAGGAGCAGAGGTAAATACTCTTGATTGAGACTAAAATGTCCCAGCTTTTGATATGACTGATCCCAGCGTCGTCAGAAAAGGAAACGGGGTCCACTGTCATCTCCCCACCCCCGGCACCCCCTCGGGTCAGGGGTGGGGTCATCATTTCATAACCTCGGGGCCCCCACCGGTCCCGGGGCGCATCGTCATTCCCTCACCCCCGCCACCCCTCGGAGTCGGGGTGGGGTCATCATTTCATAACCCTGGGGCCCCCACCGGTCCCGGGGCGCATCGTCATTCCCTCACCCCCGGCACCCCTCAGGGTCGGGGTGGGGTCATCATTTCATAACCCCGGGGCCCCCACCGGTCCCGGGGCGCATCGTCATTCCCTCACCCCCGGCACCCCCTCGGAGTCGGGGGTGGGGTCATCATTTCATAACCCCGGGGCCCCCACCGGTCCCGGGGCGCATCGTCATTCCCCACCTCCGGCACCCCCTCGGGTCGGGGGTGGGGTCATCATTCTTAACCCCGGGGCCCCCACCGGTCCCGGGGCGCATCGTCATTCCCCACCCCCGGCACCCCCTCGGGGTCGGGGTGGGGTCATCATTTCTTAACCCCGGGGCCCCCACCGGTCCCGGGGTGCATCGTCATTCCCCACCCCGGCACCCCCTCGGGGTCGGGGGTGGGGTCATCATTTCTTAACCCCGGGGCCCCACCGGTCCTCGGGGTGCATCGTCATTCCCCCACCCCGGCACCCCCTCGGGGTCGGGGTGGGGTCATCATTTCTTAACCCCGGGGCCCCCCCGGTCCCGGGGTGCATCGTCATTTCCCCACCCCCGGCACCCCCTCGGGGTCGGGGGTGGGGTCATCATTTCTTAACCCCGGGGCCCCCACCGGTCCCGGGGTGCATCGTCATTCCCCACCCCCGGCACCCCCTCGGGGTCGGGGTGGGGTCATCATTTCTTAACCCCGGGGGGGCCCCCACCGGTCCCGGGGTGCATCGTCATTCCCCACCCCCGGCACCCCCTCGGGGTCGGGGTGGGGTCATCATTTCTTAACCCCGGGGCCCCCACTCCCGGGGTGCGTCATCATTCCCCACTCCGATATCCCTTCGGTGGGGTCATCTGCGATCAACATGCACTCAGCTACCAAGGAAGACGGCAACTTCAGGTTGCATGGTACTTGCGCATGATGGCGCATGACCATGCCTTGCCGTAGTACCATTTACGATACGGAGGGCCATGCCTCATAACTATACCATGCCTTGTGTACTTCCGTGATTGTGCCCCGTTACGGAGGGCCATGCCTCATAACGGTTTGGCGGTTGCATGCCCCTGTGCGTGACCATGCCTTGCCGCAGCGTACCATGTACTTCCGTGATTGTGCCCCGTTACGGAGGGCCATGCCTCATAACGTTTGGCGCGTTGCATGCCCCTGTGCGCCATGCCGCTACGGCGTACGCTCGCTACTAGCAATGGAGCCCAGTCATATCAATCGGCAACAGTACGACAGAGATCTTCCAAGCCGCAGTCATGGTATTCAGACAGGTATAAAAACACATACTCACGCTGTAAGTGGGATCTGAACTCTGGTTTTTCTGAGCTTTCTTCCTCCCAGCAAAAACCCTAACCGCCTCAGCTCTCTTCGCTGGAGCGGTTCTTTGTCTGAACCCAAGCCACTGACTTGATCGTCGGAGGGTCCCCACCGGTGCCACCGGTCCCCGGGGACTTTTCTTGCAGGACTTCCCGGAGCGAGACGTCCGTCTTCCCCGACGTTCGAAGGAAGGTGACTTGGCGTCATCAGATTGGCGCGCCAGGAAGGGGGAGTGTAAGAAAGACTTCGAACCAGCGCTTTTCTTTCTCCTGTCTTCAAGACTTAAGCCATGGTGACACTCGAACGAAGGGAGTTTCAGCCGGTCGCGCTGGGGGGCAGCGCTGCGGGGCTGGTCCACCCGCGGAGGCCCCCCGGCTCTCGCATCTTTTCCCGGAGCCTCCGAATCTCCAGGGGGCAGGGCCTTCTGCTCCGCAGAATGACGCCCTGCGTCCGCTCCACAGCCACTTCAAGAAGATCGATTCGCTGCCCTGGCCACCAGGTCCAGTCGCTGGCGGCGATGGTCAAGGCATGCAGCAGCAGCAAGCAGCCTTGCGGCAACCGGAGCCGAACCCGTCTGTCCCTGGGGTGATGCAGCCTAGCCAGCATTCCTCCCGCCGGAGATCGCCAGTTCCTGCAGATCATCACCGCCGATCCCCGGCCAAGCCGCATCACCGCGAGGCATCCAAAAGGCCCCGGTCTCCTTCTCGCCACGCCAGCGTCTCTCCTAAGCGGCGGCACGGAAAGGAGGCGGAGCGCCCGCGCCGGCATCGCCGCCCCCGCTCTTCTTCTGAATCTTCGGGGAGGGCTCCTTTGATGGCCGGATGCCTCGTCGAGCTGAGCGTCGACTCGAGGAGTGCAACCAGAAGCTGGAAGAACTTAGCCGTCGGATCACCCACCTGCCGGAGACTGATTACGACAGTCGGCCTCCCCTGTCCCGCCGCATCATGGAGGAGCCATCTCTACCAGGTTCCGCCTTCCTCAGCTGGACCCTTACGACGGGACTACGGACCCCCTGGACCATTTGGAGAGCTACAAGGTGCTCATGCAAGTTCAGGGGGCCACTGACTCCTTATGTGTGTGCTTTCCCGGCTACTCTGAAAAAAGCTGCCCGGGCCTGGTATTCTCGCCTGCCGCCACGAAGCATCGACTCCTTTCCGCCAGTTGGAGAGGGCTTTTCTGGCCCACTTTGACGCCTGCCGGAAGATCCCGAGGGTGGCGGACAGTCTGTTTGCCGTCAGCAGAAGAATGGCGAGTCCCTGCGGGACTATGTCGCCCGGTTTAAGGAGGCCGCCTTGGAGGTATACAACTGGAGGACTCGGTGGCTACCTTGGCTCTGAAGCGGGGGCTCCGCCCTTCTCGCTTCGCATATCTCTTGACAAGAAGCCGCCGGGTCCTACTCCGAACTTTTGATCCGCGCCCAGAAGTACATCCGGGCGGACGAAGCTGACTTTTCCCGGCGTGAGGCCGGCGGGATACCCCGGAAGCCAACCCAGCCAGAACCTGCGGAAGCCCGCCCCAGGAGGCCGAGCCTCCTCGCCGACCAGACAACCGTCCTCGACCTCCTGCACCGAGAGACGGGCCTTACACTCCGCTGCTTGCCCCATATCCCAGATCCTGCTCGAGATCGAAGGGGAGCCTATCTGCAACGCCCTCCTCCCATCAACCCGAAGATCCCCGGAACAAAAATCTCTACTGCCGCTACCACCGGGACCATGGCCACAACACCGACGACTGCCGGCAGCTGAAGAAAGCCATTGAAGACCTCATTCAACAAGGCCACCTGAGGAAGTTCGTCCAAAGGAACAACCCAGGAGCTCCTGGCCCGTCAGCGCCTGCACCGCCGGATTGATAACGCCCCGACGGAGAAGACGTGGCGATGATTTCCTGGGGGGCAGGAGGCCCGCCGAAGAGACCAAGGGGAGAGGGAGGAGTGGAGGCTGTAATTCCTTTTTTCGAAGAGGACTTGGAGGGGGTTGTAAATAAGATGATGATAGCGTCGTCGTATCCATGACGATTGCTAAGCACCCTGTAAAACGAATCCTAGTCGACAGTGGAAGTTCCGTAGATGTTTTGAACTACGACGCCTTTGTTCGCATGAACCTGTCGCATGATCTACTTCGACCTGTCGTCACGCCTTTGATGGGATTCACAGGAGATTCTGTGAGGGTCGAGGGGGAAATTACTCTTCCCGTGACAGGGAACGGCTCCGTGCCAGAGCACTGTCCTTATAAAATTTTGGTGGTCCGTGTGCCCCTGGCGTACAACGCGATTCTTGGGAGGCCCGGGCTCAACCTCTTGGATGCCGTCATATCCACCAAGCGGCTCCTGTGAGGTTCCCAACCACCAGAGGGATCGGCGAGATGCGAGGAGAGCAGGGCCTGCCGGCGCTATGCTATCACTTGGCCCCCCAGGGGGCAGCCCTTGCACCGCCATCTGCACCGCACCGAGGCCCTTGACCCACGAGACTTGGAGAGGAGGGGGGAACCGGCCGAGCGGCTGCTCACTTTCCCCCTCGGGGAGGACCCCGCAGACGGTTCGAGTTGGAGCCTCGCTTCCGGACGAAGCTCGTGACCGGCTCCTACCTTTCTGCGGGCCAACGCCGACGTCTTCGCGTGGTCAGCATCCGACATGCCCGGGATCCCGGAGGAGGTGATTACACATCAGCTCAACATCCGACCGGAGTGCCGGCCCATCAGGCAGAAGAAAAGGAGTTTTGCCCCGGACCGGCAGAAGGCTGTTGACGAGGAGGTGCGGAAGCTGTTGGCGGCTGGCCACATCCGCGAGGTGCGCTACCCCGACTGGTTGGCGAACGTCGTGATGGTTCGGAAGGCCAGTGGAAGCTGGAGGATGTGCGTGGACTTTCACCGACCTCAATAAGGCGTGCCCCAAGGACAGCTTCCGCTCCCCCGAATCGACCAGCTGGTGGACGCCACCTCCGGGCACGGGACGCTCAGTTTCATGGATGCGTTCTCGGGGTATAATCAAATCAAGATGAGCTCAGCAGATGAAGAAGCAACCTCCTTTGTCACGGAGAAGGGGATCTACTGTTACAGGGTGATGCCCTTTGGACTGAAAAACGCCGGGGCCACTTACCAAAGATTAATGAACAAGGTTTTTGAGAATCAGCTGGGGCGCAACATGGAGGTATATGTGGATGACATGCTGACCAAGAGCACCAGCAGAAGACCATGTAGCCGACCTCGAGGAGACTTTCAACAATCTGCGCGGTACCGGATGAAGCTCAACCCCCACAAATGCGCCTTCGGAGTAGCGGCTGGCAAGTTCCTGGGTTTCATGGTGACCCAGCGCGGGATCGAAGCCAACCCCGACAAGATCAGAGCCATCCTGGAGATGCGGCCCCGGTCAGCAAGAAGGAGGTGCAGCGCCTGACGGGGAGGGTGGCGGCCTTGAGTCGTTTCATGTCAAGGTCGGCGGAGAGGTGCCTACCCTTTTTCAAGGCGCTGCGCAAGATTAACGGCTTCGAGTGGACGAAAGAGTGTCAGGGCTCCTTTGAAGAATTGAAGCAGTTTCTCTCCACTCCTCCGCTGCTGTCCAAGCCTGAAAATGGAGAGGAGCTCTTTTTATATCTGGCCGCTTCCCCGGAGGCCGTTAGCTCCGTGCTTGTGCGCATGGATACCGACGGAGCCCAGAAGCCAATCTATTACACCAGCAAGGTACTCCATGACGCTGAGACCAGGTATTCAAAAACTGAGAAGATTATCTTCGCCTTGGTGGTCTCTACTCAGCGCCTTCGGCCTTACTTTCAAGCTCATCCCATCGTGGTGCTTACGGACCAGCCCCTGCGAGCTATCCTGTCTCGCCCCGACACCTCCGGCCGGCTGGCTAAATGGGCCATCAAGCTAAGCGAGTTCGACCTGTCCATCCGGCCAAGATCAGCCATGAAGTCCCAGGTGTTGGCGGATTTCCTAGTCGAGTGCTCCTGGACCGAGAAGGACGTGGAGGAGGCGCGACCGGAGGAGTTTGGGACCTCCCTCATCTGGGGAGGTGGAGGATTGGATCCTGCATGTAGATGGAGCGGCAAACTCTCAAGGGAGCGGAGCCGGACTCATTCTCGCAAGCCCGGAGGGAGACGTGGTGGAGTACGCTCTCAGATTCCAGTTCCCGGCGACCAATAATCAGGCGGAGTACGAAGCCCTGCTGGCGGGGATGAGACTAGCCAAGGAGCTGGGCGCGGGGCGCTTGAGGGCCTTCACGGACTCTCAACTCATTTCTGGACAAGTCTGGGAGTACGAGGCTAGGGACCCACCATGTCCCGCTACTTGAGCAAGGTGCAGTCCCAGGCGTCTCATTTTTCTTACTTCCGTGTCAGCTATATCCCCAGGGCAGAGAATGCCAGGGCTGACGCTGTCCCGCTTGGCCACTTCGGTCGACGGGACGTTAGGGAGGACATACGTGGAGCATCTACAAGTCCCAAGCATTGAGGCCGCGGATGAAGTGTTGCCAGTGGAGCCGGAGCCCTCCTGGATGGATGCCTACATCCGGTACTTGACCGACGGTACTCTCCCGGGGACCCGCGGAGGCCAAGCTGCTCAGGCGAAGGGCCCCGAGATTCTTGATGATGGACGGGAAGCTTTATCGGAGATCCTTCTCATATCCGGTCCTTAGGTGTGTGGGGCCAGCGAATCAGATTATATCCTTAGGGAGATCCACGAAGGCATATGCGGGAGTCATCTGGGGGGCAGAGCCCTAGCTTACAAGGCCCTGCGCCAAGGGTACTTCTGGCTGACGATGAAGGAGGACGCGGCCGAGCTTGTCAAGAAGTGTGATAGCTGCCAACGTCATGCCAATATCCAGCGACAGCCGACGTCTCACCTGACCCCCTGGTGGCACCTTGGCCCTTTGCCCAGTGGGGCATGGATATCTTGGGTCCATTTCCCCCGGCTTCCGGGCAGCGGAAGTTCCTCTTGGTGGCGGTGGACCACTTCACCAAGTGGGTCGAAGCTGAGGCTCTGGCCAAGATTACCGAGAGCAAAGTGAGATCTTTCTTCTGGAAGTCAATCATATGTCGGTTTGGGCTGCCACGCACACTAGTCACTGATAATGGCCGGCAGTTTGACAATGCGCCTTTCGGGAGTTCTGCTCCGAGCTGGGTATTTTTCAGAGGTTTACTTCCGTCGGGCATCCTCAAACCAACGGGGCAGCTGAAGTGACAACCGAATCATCCTCCAGGGACTGAAGTCTCGGCTGGATGGCTGCAAGGGACGATGGGTAGAGGAGCTCCCCAACGTGCTATGGGCCTATCATACAACGCCTCGAGCCCCCACTGGCGAAACGCCGTTCAGCCTAGTCTTTGGCTCTGAAGCTGTTATCCCTGTGGAGATCGGAGCACCCAGCCCCCGGGTGGAGGCTTACAGTGAAGAAGGTAACCCTGACCAACTGCGAGCCAACCTCGACCTGGTGGAGGAAGTGCGGGACAGGGCGCGGCTTCGAATGGCAGCCTACCGGCAACGGGCCGCGAAATACTACAACGCACGCGTGCGCCCCCGGACGTTCCTACCAGGAGATCTAGTCCTCCGACGGGCCGAGGTCTCAAAGCCAACTGAAGGAGGCAAGCTAGCCCCTAACTGGGAGGGACCTTACCGGATCACCGAGACGCTGCACCACGGAGCTTATAAAATTGAAGAACTTGATGGGACACCACTTCCTAGGACGTGGAATGCGGATAACCTCCGCCGGTATTATCAGTAATGTATCCCTCCTTTCATGATTAAATCATCTCCGTGTTTGTTTGGGTGTTCACCCTTATTCAATGCTAACAAGATTCAATTCTAGTTATCTGAATCTTCTCAAAGCCCTGCACCAGCCAGGCATAAAGCCCAGTGTACCACTGGCAGAGCGGTGTACCACCGGCTCTCAACAACAAAAGCCCGGCACCCGTCGGCACTCAAAGCCCTGCACCAGCCAGGCATAAAGCCCAGTGTACCACTGGCAGAGCGGTGTACCACCGGCTCTCAACAACAAAAGCCCGGCACTTCGGCACTCAAAGCCCTGCACCAGCCAGGCATAAAGCCCAGTGTACCACTGGCAGAGCGGTGTACCACCGGCTCTCAACAACAAAAGCCCGGCACCCGTCGGCACTCAAAGCCCTGCACCAGCCAGGCATAAAGCCCAGTGTACCACTGGCAGAGCGGTGTACCACCGGCTCTCAACAACAAAAGCCCGGCACCCGTCGGCACTCAAAGCCCTGCACCAGCCAGGCATAAAGCCCAGTGTACCACTGGCAGAGCGGTGTACCACCGGCTCTCAACAACAAAAGCCCGGCACCCGTCGGCACTC
>UESW01004524.1:0-52037 GCA_900491605.1 Calamus simplicifolius
GAGTTTTAATTAACTAAGTAAAATTCCTATTTTGCCCTCGAAAACTCTTGGGCTGTGTTTGGATGTCAAAAAGTTATTCCGGGAATAGAAATAAAATTCTTTAAGAATAGCTTTTCCCCTTGTTATTCCAAATTTTTGTTTGGATGAAAATCTGCTATTTCATATTATTCCAGTGCAATTAATGCAATGTTATTCCAAATGTTGTTTGGATGACATGGGAATAAGCCTCTATTCCACTTGGAATATCTGATGAATTTTTTGGTAATCCCAAACTACCCCTTGTCCAATGAGAGCAAAAAATTGATTTTAAAATTAATATTTAATAAACTTTTATTCTTTAAAAAATAATAAAAGACGTATTGAAACTAATTTTATAACAATGTAAAAATTATGAGTTAACAAAAATTAAAATTTATTATTAAATTGAGACAATAAATTAATAAAATTTTAACTTTATTTAATATAAATTAATGTAATTATATATTGCATTATACTTATAATTAAAATAAGAAATTAAATTATTTGTCTCTCTAAATAATTACAGCAGCGTTTGGATAATTTTTTTTAACTATGAATGTACCTGGTAAACTTCCAAAAGCAAGTTAAGGGGCATCGACCTTAACGTACAATGCAACAATCCAAAGTTTATAACGAAATATATGGGAAACGACACTTAAAATTTTAGAATCTCAAACCAGAGTACTAATGATTTCCAATCAAAGGAATTTCCATTTTTTTTTATTTAAAAAGGAAAAAGCCGGCAACACGAGGTCGACAGCTTGTAGGCAAGGATATCAAACATTATAACGATTCTATTATTAACATCGTTAGCGTGTTTCATTAGTGAGCATATTTTGAAAGTAGAAGATGTACCCACCAAGCGAGCTCAATTATGGGACCAAAAACATCTAATTACAAGATTCTCAAAGTCATCTTATAATTGAAACTGAAGATATCAGACCCCAAGTTTTATTACACATCCTTAATAAGAACAAGAGTTAATATTACACAAAATCTGCATATAAATGACATCAGTTTATTGCTCTTCAAGTGAAGAAAAACAATAGCACTCTAATTATATGCAAATGCATGTTTCCAGACTCAATCTGTATCACCAATGATCCAGACGTAGCAGATACAAAAGATACGACACCACTACGAATAGCGTCCAGAGAGCACTTATATTTGTTTGATGAATCATTTCTCCCAGTGCCCATCAATGCGTCAGATAAGTTGGTCCCATCAATGTGTCAACAATCCTCTCCATATCTGCGAATTAAAAAGCCCCCTTCAGGAATTTATAGTTGCATAATTCATATGTTCAAATGCTACGATGTGTTTCAGTGAGGATTACGGAAAGGCAAAACTCAATAACTCAAAGCACACAACATGCAAAATAATAACAATAAGATGCCATAATGATTCTACTATGAAATTTACCTGGATGCAGAGTATCATACTTAAGCCAAAATTGTGAGAATACTACCGCACCAAGCCCTTACCTGCAAGTTAGTGGTAATGTAGATACAAGATAGAGTGCCAAACTACAACTATAGGTTTACTGCATCCATTGAATTCTCACCTCCAATGTCAGAAATTACATACTAGAATTCGTCCCATGAAATTATTAAATCCCTTCAAAATCATGAACTCAGAACATAGGATTTAGCTTTTATCATTTCACTACGATAATAGCCATGAATCCAGTAATCATCCATAAGAGACAACTTTGAAACCATAGCCGTTTTAGGTCATAAATTGAATTCGAAAATCAAAGTAGAGAAATATCACATGGCACGCTACCTTAACAACCAACTGACAGTCAATACATAAACTGTGAACCAATACAGAAGGAACGATTAAAATATGAAACCGGTTCAGTGATAAATCTAAAGAGAAAAGTAGAAGAAACAGACCAAATCTTCATAGAAAAATAATGGAAGAACCTTAAAATTGACAACAATACGACATAGCTGCCTCCAACTTTAAAGGATGATCGATTCTAAATCCACTTTCATCATTGTTTAAATTTACCTGTCAAATCCAGCCAATATTAGTACTCCATATTGATGGCACTGCAACGACCAAAATTCAACATATGTGAACCTGCTACAATTCATGAAAATATTATGAAGTCTACAATATCAACTAGGGTTACTTCAGACAAGTGCAAGCCTGAGTTCTATTCTCCCAACATGGGCCAATTCAAGGTAAACTATTAATCCAATTTAAAAGATATGCACGGTACAAAATAGTTTTATCCAGGCAGCATGCAGAAGGGGTGTTGATCATTGTTCAAGGACCAAAAATAGGCTTCAGCAGTTAAGTAAAATTAGTAGTAGCAAAGCTTAGGAGATTTCGTGCAATATCAGCATGTTGATACTGCTACAATGAAATCAGCATGTCCTATAAATCCTTACTAAAAGGAATACAATATCAGCATGTCCAGAAGCTGGCATAACCTATGAAATCAATCCAATAACACAGTTGGAAATTGCCATGAAACCGCGGTTAGATAATTCATTACTAGCAACAAAAAGACCACCTCATCCGGTTGAGGTTAAGACCTGAAACTAATGTTCCAAAATGCACGATTGTACCCAAAACCACAATTTCAAAATGGCAAAGGAACTATCGATGTCCACAGTTGAACAAATCCATGAATAGACCCCCAGACAAATAAATAACAGAAACCAACTGACAGCCTCAGAAGCTTAATGTCATGGCGTGAAACAAAGATCAAATAATGCCATGAGGAAACCAAAAAACCAAATCCACAATGCTAAGAAAATACCAAAAATCAAAGATTAAAAATGCCCTGAAAATACCCCTAGACATTTCATTACTACAATGAAATGGAGCGCAACGCAGACATCTGTCACGGCCTGAAACAAAGGTCAAAAATTGAAAAGAAGATGCCCAAAAAACACAGTTGACAATTGCTAAGAAAATACCCACCAACATACATGATAAATTTCAGGAAATTACCTTGAACAGACAATTCAATAGCATAAACAAACAGAGCACCTCAGAAGGTTTATGTCACGGCCTGAAACAAAGTGTAGGAATGCCACGAAAGTTCCGAAAAGCACATCACAACAATGCAAGTGAACTACCAGTGGCATAGTTCAACAAATCCATGAAATTCCCCCCCGACAATTCGATAACAGAAAACAACCAGACAACCTCACAAGCTTAAAGAAACGACCTGAAACATTGATCAAAAAATGCCAGGAAGATACCCAAAAACCCAGATCGAAAATGCTCAGAAAAAACCAAAGAACACAGATGAAAAATGCCATGAAAATACCCCTAGCAATTTCATTACTACAATCCAACAGAGCACCTCCCAAGACATATGTCACACCTGAAACAAAGGTCAATAATTGTAAAGACGATGCCCAGAAAACATAGTTCAAGTTCCTAAGAAAATACCATAAGCAGACATGCAGGAATGCCACGAAAATACCCAAAAACACAACACAACATTGCAAGTGAACTATCAGTGGCACAGTTCAACAAATCCATGAAAATCCCTCTAGACAATTGAATAACAGAACAACCAGGCAACCTCACAAGCCTATTGCTATGGCCTGAAAAGTGTTCGAAATATGCCATGAAGATACCGGAAATAACCAGTGCCTTGAGGTTTTGCATAGACAAACCTCTTTTATGGATTTCCTGCATTAATTAATTTCCCCTTAAGCTTGTGAATGTGCGGAATTGTGGGAAGAGATTTGGGTTCAGAAAAAGAAAAGCTTCTTTGAGTCATAAGGTTGGAGTGAAAACCAGTTGACCCCGAACCGTAATCAGTTCGGTCCAAGAGCAGCAGCGGCTAGTTGATATCAAAAAAAAGCATCAAAGAAGGGAGAGCATACCTGATTCGCCGCTTCTCGAGGACCTTCTCAGGAAAATATGTTTCAGAGAAGAGGATGAAGAGCGAACCGAGAACTTGGCTAGATCCAGTTGATCCCCACCGTCCAGCAAGAAATAGGCTTGGGAGACCTATTTCGGAGTATCCGCAGAGAGATGGCCAGAGGGGAGGAGCAAGGATCGGAAGAAAGGGAAACCCTAGTCGCGAGAGCAAAAGAGGAAGGCCGGCCCCAAACCAGCCCCAATTTTTATCATTCGTCGATTGCCCCTGGAATAGCTACAGTGCCGAAATAGCTTATTCTAGGGGTCAAGACGGAATAAGAAAGGGGGATCCGAGGCGCTGACCGGAATAAGGATGGGAGTGGGCCCCACCGATGGTTTAAACGGGTGTTTGGGGGAATAAGCTAGAATAAGGCCCTATTCCAGCATCCAAAACACTGCCTTAATGCATACTTTTTAAAAAATACGTGGTTCACTCATAACTATGATATTTTGCCCTTCAAATTTACTTTCCCAATCTGCCCTTAGCAAAATTAGCAAATGGCCTCGGAGTCTTTTCCTCATTTGGCTCTTAAAATTATTTATAGACCAATTATTTCTATTCTTTTAAATTTGATACTTTTATGTAATGTTTTTAGAAAAAAGACCTTGCCAACACGAAGAACTCGATTTTAGGAGTCTAACGGTATAATCGACACTCAAATCGAACTTGAAACGGGCTCAAAATGTAATTTTCAAGATTTAACCCATAAAATTACAGTCCTGGAGTCGGCTTGAACAGAATCTCGAGTCGACTCAAGCACATTGCAAAATTTGCTATCTCATTATTTTTTTGATCGAGTCGACTCACCCAATTGTAGGAGTCGACTCGAGAACGTGCCAAAAGTGTCAAACCTGAGCCAAAGTGTGCTAAAGTCGACTCCTCACCCTAGAGTCGACTCCAAACACTAAAATTCGACACTTAAAAGCAGACTCACGTTTAGACTGATTTTCTTGTGATTTTAGCTGATTAAAAACTTAAATCTTCAAAACACTCCATCAAAATCACTAGCAACATAAGAAATATACTCATTTATACCATAAAATTTTTCTTTTATATTTATCAAGTGGCCAACACACCCAATACTTTATTGAAACCATTCAACTTTCACTACACATGAAAATGTCATTAATATTATAAAGATTACAAAATTTTCAAATGTTATAGGCTACATGAATCTGCTTCCTTTACTCTGACCTCCCACCTCATTTTACTTTTTAGGGTTATTAGGGTTTCTTGCAGGTTACGTTAGATTAGTATTAATATTTGAGCTCTTACATAGCTATTATAAAAAATGTTTAAATGATCCCTTATCATATTAAATAATACCTATTATCTAACTATTTTATTTATAAAATGTATTGTGTACTATAAATAAGTAACATTACATGGCATTCAAATTAGAATAAATTTTTGAGAAAAATCATGTAAATATTAACAGGCATGCCCCATTTCTAAAGGAAAATACCCCAATCCATATATTGAGGAGGTTCAGGGCAATTTCCACGAATCATGGAACTGGATTCAATCCAAATTGCTCCTGGCATCTACTCCCAATGCTTGATGCTATGAGGCCTCAGTCTCTACCGCATTTACCTGCGCATTATACTCGGGGTTGGTGCATGTGGAGCCCATGCTAATATATGCGAAGGCAAAAGAATCATTCTCTTTCCTTTCAATCTCCGTAGAGCCTCTAAGCAGAAGAATGATCTTTGGGCTGCCACGACTTATCATATTTGGTTATCGAGGAACCAGCTTTTTTTACGGATGATTCTATTTTTCTCTCAGGATTGTGAGAAAGATTAGATCTTTGGTCGCGGACTGTGCCCATATTGGTTCTGATGTCTTGACCTCTGAGGATCCCCTGTTTTGGTAGCGAATCAGCATACCGTTTTTGTCTCCTAAGAGCCCCCTCCAAGGTTCATCAAAATCAACTTTGATAGGTGTGTCCGTGGCAGAGATGCTGATTTTGCGTTCATGATCCGTGGTCCTCATGGTGACTTATTGGGAGCTGAAGGTTTTGGTACTCTTGACTCATTCGTCCCTATGACTGAACGGCTTGGGCGGGTATTTCTTATGCTACTCGGACACTTCATGTTCAGAGGCTTTTGATTGAGGATGATTCCTTGTCGGTCATTTTTTGGCTACAGAAGGAAAATTGCCATCCTGGACATTTGGTCTATCTGCGAGAGGTTGATTTCGCCTTAATCCGTCATTTTTATCATGAAGCCAATTCGACGGCTGGTTCGTGAATCTGGAGGCTGGATGATCCCTGTCCGTCTCTTTTGAAGCAAATATTGTACTCGGATCAATCAGGACTAATTTGTACTAGACTAATGTGATTGCTTGTTTCTATAAAAAAAAAAAAAAAAAAAAAAAAAAAAATCGTTCAGGAGCTTATCTGATCATTTTCAGTAAAATAAACATAAGATTTCTGAGAAAGTCAAGGATAATCATGGAAAGAAAACCAACAACAAAACCTTTTTGTTTTGTTATTTTTAATCTTCCATGCTCTTATCTGCTGCCAAGGCTGCAGTCCGTTTATCCAACGTAAGGTCAGGAACGGATCCCAATCGGATGGCCGGCGCAAGCGCTTCCTTCTCCCCAGCCCAGCATATTCCGCCTATCCGCCGGAATATTTCCTCGCGCGGTCTCTCCTCGGTGCGCACCCGCCTCGCCTGGACCGCGCCCATGGCGTGCGCCTCCGACGCCGCGCCCGACCTTGTCCAGGCCGCAAAGCTCACTGTAAACCTCGTTTCTTTATTCCTTAGTGATAGCTATAGCAGTAATAATTCTCCCGTTACTCTTTCTGAATTTATTCTTATGTCTATATATAACAATCTCAATGCACGTTTTTATTTATAGGAGCAGAACTTATGCCTGGAATAAAGTTTCTTACTTCTATGAGTCCTCATACATAATAATACTAGTCATGTTGTTAATTACTATCTTACTGAAGTTCTGTGCTTTAAAGCAATGCTGGAGTGCAAGCATTGTTTTGTCTCATAATGGGTTTGAGAGATGGCGAGCTTGTGCTAATCGAGTCTAACCTTGCGAGGTGTTATAACAGGTGGATAATTACGTAAGGAGTGGGATGATGGTTGGATTGGGGTCAGGACATGCATCTGGTCTGGCTATCCGGCACTTGGGCAAGCGACTGCGGGAGGGAGCTTTGAAGGATATTGTTGGAATCCCCATGTGAGTGCATCTTATAATTCTTCTTCTTGAAAGTCCAAAAAGTTGCAAATTAATTTAGCTATTCTGCTCAGTTCAGTTATGACTTAGAATTTTTGTATCTTACATTAAAAAAAAAAACTTAAAACAAAATGAAGAAAAAAGATTCATATAGCTGGTCTAATTAATTTGGGATTAAGGTTTTGTTCTCAGTTCGGTTATAATTGTACATTTGATCAACTATAGTGCGTTTGTTAGATTGCTATCTATTGCTTCTACATGAATTATGTGATTTAGATTAAGAATAGAGTAGTTTATGCGTTTTATATTATGGAGACTGATGATGAGAGGTAATGCTTTTGAGCCAGTTAATTCAATATTTTTAGTTGCTCGGTTGCAAGTTATTTCACTTGACCAGTGCCATATACCTGCATGGTTCACTACCTGATAGATCTCTCATGCCATGTTCTTTGATGAACTATTTATCAGGTCTGTGTCACATTCTTGGGTGTTATGGGGTGATCTTGAGGTTTCTTGTTTGAAAAGAACTTATTTCAGACTTGTGAAGTGTTATTCCTGAAGGCAATTTTATTCTAAAAGATTGGCTTGTTTCTCATGGGTGAGGATGTATCAAGTGACATAGGCTTATTAAACAGAGTGGGTTATGTGAATGGTGCACCTTGTGTCTTAGTATAATATTTTGAGATGGGAGCTGCACAATTGGCTTTTATATCACCAATGGCCTGAACAAGATGGTCTTGTGTCTTCTTTGCTTGCCATCACATGTCTTCTCTTACACCGATTTAAACATGTTCAGAAAAGTCTTTGAACACCTCAACCTTTAAACAGACAATGCAGTAATATTAAACCACATAAGCCACTTTTTAGTAAGTGTCTCAATATATATATATATATATTTTCATATGTGGTCTGCAAGCGTTGAATCCTCTTCAGAGGTTGCTGAAGCAACCAATTCCAAGCATGGCTGATATTCTAACTTGTTTTCACTTGATTTTTCTTATCATCTGAATATTTCTTTTATATATATTTGAAAAAGAACTGAACCTTTCACCTTACACCTTCACTCATCAAGTCTGAATACTTAGTCATGCCATTGCATTTTTCAAGTAAATCTTGGGACTAAAAGTGCATATCACGAAAAAATTGAGGGTCATTAATCCTATATCTCTTGCAATCAGGAACTTTGAAGCATCAACTTTGATGCTTGACCTTGTATGTTGGCCTAAGTGTGATCTTTAGTGACCTCACAGAGAAAAAACAATAGTGATCGAAATTCAAATCACATGGTAAGAAGGCTGTTGCTATTGAATCTATAAGAACAAGATGTGGAAGAAAAGGAAATTTCAAGTGATTTCTAGAACTACGAAAGCTATTACTATGCTTTTGGTGGGACATACATGCCAATGCTCAACACCACCTGTCAGCATGATTTATCAATATGAGGTCAACTTTTCATATTAAGTATATGTATCAGAGTTTAGTGACGTTCTATAACTGGCTCTTAATTTGAAGCCAACCATCTGAGATATCATCTATATCCTAGCTAAGGTAACTACAGATAAGAGAAGAATTGCTATTGAACCTTGAAGGTCTGTTGTGCAGGAAATTGATGATGCAAATCAATATGTAGAAAGCCTTCATGAAAGAGTAGGAATTGCAATCTGAAACCATTAGAAAGGATGATTGCAGTTTATTAAAAATCATCCCAAGGATTTAGGTACTGTCTCATATTGCTCTGTGCCAATTACATCAGATTGTATTCACAAGATACAAGTACCAATACGCCTCTTGTACAGCTAACATCTAACACACTATTTCACCTCAGTTTAGCTCTGCCAGCATCAAGAGTCATGCCTTGCATTGGTGCTGTACTGTATCATATTGGTCTGTACCATACTATAAGGTATAGAATTTGGCATGGATACTTTTAGCCCTTAGAATCATCCAAATCAAGAGATGAATGAGGAGATAAGGATATAACTTGAAAATTTCTATGTATGTTCATGAAACTAGCTAAACGTCACTTCGGGTCCGATACATGGTCCGGTATGTCTAACTCATTATACGATTCCAAGGATTGGTTAGCTAGAAATCAAGTCACGTAGAAATGGATATATTTATTAGCTCCCCTCTCCTACCCCATCCCCCATTTTCTTCTCCTTGTAACTATGAAACATGGATACTTCATATGGGTCTCGTACCAATATCTGGCATAGATATGCTCAAATACGCCTAGATGCATATTCGACACAATAACAAAATAGTTTTATTTTTGATGCGTTATGGATATGTTAGGGATATGTTCAAATATATTTGAGGTCAAAATAAAATTTTTATTAAAAAAAAGAATCTTTTCTAATGGTAAAGAGAATGAAGAACCAGTTCTTGCTCAAGCTTCATCAAACTAAAGATAAACACCACAATCTTTTGATCAGTTTTTGCTTATAAATTATGAAAGAGGATTGACTCTTTTTGCCACCTTCAAAAATTTCAAAATGGATAAACGTTGAACCAACATTGTATTTTTTTTGTAATGTACAACCTACAAGTTAAAATGGAAGCATCCTTTTGTTATAAATAGCTTCTAATAAACTTATATATTTTTAGTGGTACCTATTAAATTTTTTAAATTGAAATTATCATAATATATTCTCAATTATATTAAATTTATATAATTAATTAACATATCCTAAACGTATCATATCTTAGATTTTTAAGGGCTAGCATATCCCCATATCCATATCGTATTTGTATCCATGCTTCATAACCTTGTAAGGTTTAAGGAGTATAACATGGTCGCTTAGACAGAGGTTTAAGTTCTAAATAGCACAAGGTCTTAAGTGGATTTTTTCCTATACCTTGCATCTTTCTATCCTCTTTTCTTCTTCCTTCTTGCTTCTAATTTCTTCATCTCTCTCTATCTCTCTTTGTGCGCATGCTTGATCAACCTGCATCTTATCACTACTTTTGTGTTACATGATGTCAGTGTCAAATGCATTGGACATCAACATATGTCAACATCTATGCTACTTCAGCTCATGCAGACAATGAGCAACCCCCCAAGGTTTCTTTTGAATTTGAAAAGAGCTAAGACTATGACTTGGAAGCTACTGCAAGGCACAAATTACAAATCAGCTAAAATTTATGAACATTTGACATTTAAATTTAGAGTAATGATCTAACTGACGTTGACGGCTAGTGTAAAATCATAGCCACACCCTAGAAACATAAATCCAATAGAAAAAAATCGATACAAATAGAGCATTCTCCAGAAGCGATGTGTTGCATCAGACCCTAGATGTGGTGGAAATAGCAAGGATAGATAGGGCGGTCTCCAGAAGTGACATAAAACCATAGTTGCATAAAGTCCTCTAGCTTCTTCAACTACTCCGTTGCACCATCAATTAGATTTTTTATCACTTGTTTCTTTCTTAAACAACCTAAGCTTATTGCATATTATTCTGTTTGTATTTGTGTGCACAAACAAATGCAAAGCCAAAGTGGCCTTCCTCTATAATTGGGGTTGCTGATTTTTTTCCTTTGTATTTATGATTTTGGTTCATTATTGTAGGTCTGTTTCTAGTGCAAGCGAAGCAGCAAAAGCAGGAATTCCACTGGACCATTATGAAGATAGTCTGCAAGTGTGCACAAATTCTTATTGTCCAATAAGTTGGTTGCTTTTGTGTTGGTTTTTGTGAGTATACACTCTAAGGTTTTTGCTCTCGTAGACAATAACAACTTCATTCTGATGCCTTCATGTCCATGAAACTAATTTACCATTTATTTTTTGTCTAGATAAGTTAGCTAAGCTGATACTCTTATGGCCATTATTTGTAGATTGATTTTGCATTTGATGATGCTGATATAATTGAAGAGGGAACGCTAAACGCTGTCATTGGTCGACAAAAATTGGAGGGCGGTGAGTCCATACTTCAAGAAAGGTAATTTACAAATCTCTATTATAGCCCTTTAACAAGAATGGAGGTTGTAGTTGCAAGCATGTTTTGGCATTGACATGTTCTACATAGTATATAAATTAGTTTCATGCAAGGTTTTAAATTTCAGTGGAACGGAAAGCATCCAGACAATCCTATTCTCATTCCCATGGAAAAATGAGAGCTAGATAGAAATGAGATGTAGAAACCCCTCTGTACAGGAAAAGAACAAAGAGGGGGAAAAAAGAGAGAAAAGAAGGAAAGGGAAAAAAAAACAAAGGAAAGAAGAAGAAAAGTAGGAGAGGGAGGGTGAAGAGAAGAAAAGAAAGGAAGGAATAAAGGAAGAAGGGAAGTGAAAAAGAAAGAAAGAAAGAAGGGAGAAAGGAAAAAAGAAAAAGAAAAAAAAAAGAAAAGAAAGAAATAAACAAAGTAAAAAGTAACAAGGTATTTACTAAGACGCTCCATCAGGACAGGATATGACAGTGGGACGTCCCATTCCATGGTAAAATCAGGACACTCCTGTCCTATGAAATTTAGAACTTTGATTTTATGTTCTTGCACAAAATAATAAAGCAGTTGCTATCTTTATCCTGGTGTTCTGCAGAAGTGTCTGATAACCTTGACATTTGAAGTTACTTTCCTGTGTTTCTGCAGTCCATTGTAAAAACAGCCAGTAAACTTGCCTTCATTGTTGCTGACAAACAATATACCAGAGGTCTCAATGGATCCATTCCTGTCATAGTTAGTAGTGTACGTTATCTCCTGATTTTTGGCAAAATGCAGAAACATCAACGTTCTTGTTCTTAAACTATCAAATTCACTGATTCTTTTCAGGGTAATTGGATGGAAACTGCTGAAGAAATAGATGATTTGTTTCTAGGAGATGCAGAGGTTTGTTCCTTTAACAGTGCATGCAATGTTCTTAGCATGAATAAATAAATAAGTAAATAAACAAATAAATAAAAACAGTGCATGCAATGAAAAAAAAGTGCAGTGCAGATGCCTGCTTTTAACTAGCAAATAAATAATACAACCTGATGCAGTGAAAATGATCAGTTCTGCTTATTTGGCTTCTCTTGCATCCTTATGGGAATCTTTCTGCATTAAAAATCATTAAATGCTAATGAAATTTATGCTACCCACTTACCCTTGATTTAACACTTGATTATTGAAGTATGGAGAAGACCAACTTCAGGACAAGCAAATCCACTAGGAGGCGATTTTCCTTTGGTAACTAAAGAGGGACACCACATTCTTGATGTCATTTTTACGTCACCAATACTTGACCTAGGTATGTCATTGAAAATAAAAAAAATCTGCCTTGAACTTTTTTTAATAATTTTACCTACAATAATTCTAAATATTAAAATCAATGCATCGGTAAGAGCTCGTATCATACATAATTAACATGGTTGATGGTCATGTTGTTGCAAAATATATTTCTAATGGCTGTAGGTATTACTGACATATTCAGCCATTCAGTAACAGACAATAATTTGTCCAGGAATACAACCAATGATTCTGACACGCTGCAGAAATTTTGTTTAAAAGTTTGGAAGGAATTCGTTTGATAAAATAAGAAGTTAAATAAGATGAAATAGAGAGAATGTGCAGAAATTGCTACATTATGCACCCCATACACGTGGCACTATAAAGAGTGAAGTGACAACAAAAATATACTACATTGTTTTCAATAAACTAGATTAATTAAATGGCAGGATATCATGAGTAGTCCTGATTAGTTTTACACACACACACACACACACATTCTTTGTTTTGACAATCCAGTTGTAGGGAAACAATTTTGACAATCATTCAGCCAATGAAAATAGTTGAAAATTCTAAATTTTCTTTGATGATGTCAGAATATTGTTGCTGCAGTAGAAAAATAATCATAAACAGTTATAAGGAATCTGAAATTTTCATCAACATTACAGATAGTGTCGCTGATGATTTTTAAAATTAGATAGTTTTGGTGTATGCTAATAGAACTTCTGGAGCACCATTAGTGAGTTATGGTCTTCTAAATTGCAGGTTCTTTTCGGTCTTTGGTTTCTCTCATTATTTGCAGAAATTTATGCTAAAGGCCCTTAATAACAACTTACTTGTCTTACCAAAAAAGAAAGAAAGAAAAGAACTTGTTGGTATCCAATTTACAGGGCTTCAGAATTTCTTCCTTCCACTTCCTTGATTTAGTTAATTGGTTGTTTCACACACTACAGGTCAAGTGGCAGAGAGCCTGAGTAACATTGATGGCGTTGTGGACCATGGAGTAATATCTGGCATTCCGTTAGTTCCATTTGCCCGTCAAACTCCTACATTTTCAATATCTAAGTAGACAAAACTGAAGGTTCTTTTTCCAATTTTTCTTCCTTTGATGCCACAAAACTGCAACATTTGACTCGTTCATCTTTCTATAAAATTAATCCTATGATTTACACAGTGGAAAAAGCAAAAGCTTATGATTATTCTAACTGGCAAATTCCCATGTAGGACTTCTGAAAGACTAACATGTTCTCTAACCATGTCAATCCAGTCCAAAACATTATCAAGCACTGTGTCTATGCCTGCTTCTTAGCATGTCCTTTAAATAATAGGGTTGACTTTTGTCCCTGCTATGCAGATGTACTGTGATAATTGCATCTAAGGATGGAATACAAGTCGTGGACAATTTGGCTGAACGCTCGGTAGTTGATAAATTATGATTCAGAGGCAAAAGAGAAATTAAAGCTGGCCTACACGGGGAACCGAAGCGAATCATATTGATGATTGACAGGAATTTGAGCAATGATTGGGATTCTCCGCGGCATAAGTAGGCTTAAAGCAGATGACATAATGAGTGTAATTATTTTACTTATGTTGTGATGGGATTTTGTTGGGTTATTAGTCAAAGAAAATTCAATCAATGTGTGGTTGGATCTCTTTTGGTAAGTTCAAGCAAAGGTCTGAAAATTCTATGTTAATGTGTGCTAGAGGATGGTCTAAGGAGAAAAGGCATTAGAGGATATAACATTGCACAACATTAAGGCTAATTATGATATCAATGAGGAGCAATACAAAAAATCACCAAGTTCAAGACGTAAAACAAACATGGTATCTAACACACTCAGTATATATAGAATTTCCCCTCAGAAAAAGGCTATAATGAATAATAAGCATTTTTCTACCCCCTAAATGGACTATATGGTATCATACTATAGTAGACAAAAAACGTACAACCAATCATTTCATTCATAACAACTGCAGGTCCCTATCCCATTATGACTTGCAGCAATGAAATTATAGGATGCACTAGCTGATATTATAGATGCAGCTTCTTAAACGTATCCAAACACTGTAGCATATACTTGGCACATAAACTGAAGTAGTATGACTTGAAAAGAGATGCTGTTTAAGCTCCAAAAAAATGATATGCTAAGCAGCTTCGAAGCTTCAAAACATAAGCTACTAAATTTAATTCCGGCAGAATTGCTGTCACTTTACCATTGGAACAAGCCTTGAGCTTAAAATCACTGCACTGAAGAGGAAAGTTCCCATAAAAAGGAAGATGATTTAGAAGGGTGGATGAAAAATAAACTGCAATCACTGCATCATTCTTTCAGAAAGCTTAATATGATTGAAAATTTCCAGTCATGTACAAATATAATCTGTGATCAGCATCCTGAAACCAGTTCATATTCGCCCATTTTTGCAAGCAAACATATTCACTTGTTTGTTTTCCTACAATACAATTACATTGAATCAAAAACTGAGTTTCTGTCCTGTACGTGTATTTCATTGAATGGAGAGGCTTCATGATTGAAATGAATCAATCATGTACTCTGATGATATAATGCTGTCCTTTTTCTCTACTAAAAAAATATTGACTTCCATAAAAAACATTGTCCTTTTTCTCTACTCTGATGATATTGGCCCATTTTTGCAAGCAAACATATTCACTTGTTTGTTTTCCTATAATACAATTACATTGAATCAAAAACTGAGTTTATGTCCTGTACGTGTATTTCATTGAATGGAGAGGCTTCATGATTGAAATGAATCAATCATGTACTCTGATGATATAATGCTGCCCTTTTTCTCTACTAAAAAAATATTGACTTCCATAAAAAATATTGTCCTTTTTCTCTACTCTGATGATATTGGCCCATTTTTGCAAGCAAACATATTCACTTGTTTGTTTTCCTATAATACAATTACATTGAATCAAAACTGAGTTTCTGTCCTGTACGTGTATTTCATTGAATGGAGAGGCTTCATGATTGAAATGAATCAATCATGTACTCTGATGATATAATGCTGTCCTTTTTCTCTACTCAAAAAATATTGACTTCCATAAAAAATATTGTCCTTTTTCTCTACTCTGATGATATTCGTCCATTTTTGCAAGCAAACATATTCACTTGTTTGTTTTCCTATAATACAATTACATTGAATCAAAAACTGAGTTTATGTCCTGTACGTGTATTTCATTGAATGGAGAGGCTTCATGATTGAAATGAATCAATCATGTACTCTGATGATATAATGCTGTCCTTTTTCTCTACTCAAAAAATATTGACTTCCATAAATGGGTTGCCATCTCTGGTAACAAGGGGGCTGCCAAGTAGTGTACATAGCATGCGTTAAGTGCTATCTGAAATAAGATGTTCAGGTTCGGTTTCTAGCACCAAATATGAAGTTCTGCTGGTACCAATGAAGCAAAGCCCAACACAAACAACTGTTGCCAAAAAGAAGAATCCAGCAAAAGATATGAATTGCAAAAATATAGACAATTCATAAATTTCCTGCATCAATCCAATGTTTGAGTCAGCAAACACGAAGAAAACGGGCACTTATGAAGTTAAGAAAATATGCCATAGGTTTCTGACATATATAAATCTATTTTGTGCTTGATTATACATGACATGTTTCAGATGATATTGTAGTAATAGTTCCAGGTAAAATCATCGACATCATGATGACTTTCTAAGGCAATTGCAGTAATAGTTCCAAGTAAAACCATTGACATAATAATGATTTTCTAAGGCAACTACAACTCAAGTTGAGAGAACTCCTACAAGTTGGGAACAAGGCAGATTCAGGCCAAAAGAGAATCTGAGTTCCCATTCAAAAACGAACCTCCCTGGTGAATTTGATGTGTGATAATTGCAAACCCACTAAAATTCAGACACATACCATGATTTTAAGAATTTCCTGAGACAAGGTAAACCGAGCAAAATATCAGACAATAACATGGTACCAATGGGACTTACTGGCCTGTGTCTTGTCAAGCTGGTTCTCGGGTGAGAAAAAAAAAGGGCTTTAGGTGTGGGCTAGGCCCCACATACAAGGCCACAAATTTTAGTTTTGGTGGGGCCAAGACTGATCTTGACCCAGCTGAGTGCATCAATCCCAAATTTAATAATACATAATTATCTATATATGATAATAAGTTTATATTGGATAATCTGGACCATCCATTCATTTTAAGATGGATGGCCCAGATTAGAGTGGAAAAAAAAAGAAGGAAAACTTACCACAACCCTAGTCCACCAGCCACTCTCTTATCCTCCCCTCCATTGTTTCCTTTTCAAACTATGACCCAGGTTTTGATGTCTCAGGCCAGGATGAGCCCCCCTAGATATTCAGCACAGGCTGAGGCCAGGAGCTTCACTAGGTGAGTCAGTTTGAGCCTATGTTGGGGTTATCTCTACTCTCCCAAAGTCCAACCTATCATCAGCCATAGTAAGTTAAATGAGTATTACATTAGTCTAGTCCAAGAACCACAAAATCAGTGCCAAGATCCCTGCAGATACATTACCGATTAGGCATGGTTCAGATTGCTGCACTGTACCTCGTACCGAGAGGATACCTATTTTTTCTCTTTTAACCATAATACCACTTGATATCGAATTGAATACAGCACGATTTGGGCCAGTTTGATTCATACTGAGTTGAAATTCGATACAATATCAATACCTTACCAGTATGGTACAGTATAAGTCAGTATGACAAAACTTGGTTTAGTCAGTTTGCTAGCCAAAAATTAATAATAAATATCAGAAAAGCTAGGTATGTCTGCTGCTGTCAACATTTAAATGAAAAATGAAGAGAGTCAGCCAGGTAGTAATCACAAAATTTTGATCAAAATGAGTTCTTGGGTGGCGCTGCGACAAACTTTCGCATGAATTGGAAGATGACACACCCTGCATTTATTTTTTATGCAGGTTTTATCTGATGTGACAAACTCAAGATTTATCATCTTGGAGCAATATCATGAAGCAAATCAAAACTCGTTATCTTAAAGGAAATCAAAATCTATACTTACAATAGCTGCCTGGAGTACCGTCTCAATCAGAAGCCCAGCAAAATTTTTGATGGAGAACAGGAGGATATAGTGTCCATTGGATAGTAGCTGGCCACACCGCACACTGACAAGGCAAGCAAGAATCTGATAGATCCCATAGATTGTTACATACAAACAATATGCGATCCAAATCTTAGAAAAAATTCCCATGAAAACACAGAGGATGCCCATCAATGCTGAACCAACCATGTAGATTGACAGGTGAGATTTACTTGCAAACTTATCGATATAAATAGCACAATAAGATCCAAGGCTTGCTGCTGCCTCAGATGTTGCTAGAATGTGCCCGTTAAGTTTTGATTTTGAGTCAACAGCATCAAAGAGGTTTGTCCCATAATTCTGAACAAAGGAAATACCAGCAAATGCAACAGCCCACCTGCAAGAAAACATTTTGGCACATATCCAGGATTTTACTGTTTTGGTAACAAATTAGGTTAACATTTTGGTGTAAGACTAGTTAGATCTGATAAATCAACATTCATTTTCAATAGCAAGGCAGGAATAAACAATTCAACAAATTGAGCTTGAGGGCATACAACTGAACAATTATCCAATGAAACCACAGATATGTATTGAACATCTGGTCAAATGAATGCCAAAATTTATGGCACTACAAATATGGATTTTTCTATGTCACTCTTTCCTGTCAAGGCTATAACTATTGCCATTGCCAGCATTTCCTGATTCCTTGTCATTACATTCATCCATATAAATTTATGCTGACCACATTTTTTTTTTTTTAAATGAAGAAATAACCAGATTCTAGCTCCTAAAGCGGATATGCTGCAACAAATTATAATTTGCAATTGCATTGTGAAGTCATGGCTCTTTTGAACTTTCAATTTAGTACATGCGATCACAGTTAAGGCATAATTTTGGTTTCTTGACCATTTTTTAAGAAATAGCAAACTGAAAATGCTTTGCAGTCAAAATCAAAAAACAGAAGATGGTGATCCTGTGTTCTACTTTCAGAACTGCTAGGACCAACAACACTGCACTCTGGAGTCTCAATAGGAATCTCCTGTGCTGAATATAACGTAACACTAACACAAATAGAATGGCTACACTACAAACAAATATCAATATCAAACTAACCACACAGAAAAAATCTGTAAACTCCGACCATGCCATGTTTCCTTCAACACAGTAGTCCATCCCTGCTAACAAATACAAAGCAGCACTGTCCATGTCAATTTGCATATAATATGGTTAAACAGCAAGTCTATAATATTAAACAGTTTGCTCATTCAGATAATGATGCAATACAGCTTATTTAATAGAATATTTCTCCACACAATTCTGATGCAAAAGCCAAATGGTGTTATACCTCAATCAAAACTTGATCACAGGCCGGTACAATGAAAAAATTACTGAATACTAAGAGAATTTTCAATAATTCAGAAAAAAAATGGAGATGTCTGATTAAAAACAAAATTACTTGGTATTCACAATATCAGTGACAAACTGATCTTTTTTTAGTTATTTTTTTAAAAGTTGACACAACAACTTTGTATGACTTAGTATAATACTTACGAGCTTCAATGTGAATTCAGCGCATTCATATTTCACTAACAGGCAGGGATGGCTGCTGCCAACAGATTTGGCAGCCCATCAGTCTGGATACTTTAACCATTTATTCAATGAGTCTGATTGAAATAGGATAATGGGCCATTCAACTTTCCAATAAGCATGATTTTCAGTCAGTTTGAGATATGATAATGGACACTTCAACTTTCCAATAAGCAAGATTTTATATAGGAAATTACATTTTGACCTTTATAGGTCAACATGATGATAAGCAAAAGAAGACTGAATGCATGCCTATTCTTGGCTATGGCGGCTAAAGATGTAGGCCATTAATCATGAAGCAAAAAAGGCAGCCGTTTCCATGTTCATTGTGTATTCTTTGTATTAATATTACATGAATATACTGCATCAATATGCGCTCTTGATTTCATTAAAAGTAATAATTGTTCAAAAGAACAAGTCAGATATTCTAGCATGAACATACCGCTGTTTAAAAAATGTAATATTCTGCAGTTAACAAGGTTACCCAAGTGAGACACAAAGTTGTCAGTAATGGTTGCACAAACAAAACAAGTACTGCCTTTTCAAAAATATGAAATGATCTAGACTGTTGGTTTTGCACAGACCATGAATAAGAGAGTTAAATCTTTCAACTGAGATAGAAGTCTACAAATTTTCATTCGTCAATCAACTTTTATGAGCCTGAGTTGCTAATGCATAAGATTTGATTTAACTTCCTAATTCCTACAAGCTGGTGTACTGCACTACCATCAGACTCGTGTCATTCAAATAATTTCAGATGGATGAATTTATATTATATTCCATGACTATAGAACAAGCACGTTATCGTACAGAAAAAAATGAAGCTACGATTATCAGACAAGGTCAGACAATATGTTGTTCGCTAATTTATTTCAAGCTGATGGTGTATGAAACTGGTCATCATTCCTTTGAGGCAATGGATATGATAATAATGCCAAGTTAAAGGAAATACTAACCTCACTTTGGCCCCGATTACGTGTCAAAGAAGATAAAGAGCTCGGTGAATGGTCCTGGGGCAAAAGCAATGTCATGGCACAACATACATCTAGCTACATAACAAAAAATAGCATATATTAGGGTTGAAAAAAAAAAGACAAATTCTTTTCTTTTCTTTTTTTTTTTTTTTTGAAGGGGGGGGCGCTTAAAGTTATTTATCAGGACTAGATGGGACATGGTCTAACACACTATACATACAGCAATTAGAGAAATAATGAAGAATATCTTGTAAGAAGCTTCTTGAAGAGCTAACATTTGACATGACAGAACAAAAGGGGGGAAAAAATGTAATTTTAGATCATCAAGAATAAATGTGCATCAAAGTTTCCTACTTTGCCAACTGAGTGTCAATAAAGAAACAGAAATGTTATTTCAGAAATGAATAAATGTAATACAACTAGATGCAGATAGTAGACTGGTACTTGTATGCAGAAGAGCGTGAATTTTCTGAATGATGGAAAATCTACTAGCATGCGAATCATGGCATGGAAAATAACAAAATGTAGATATGATTTTCTTTGTTTCTTTGGGTGTCTGATGGTACTTTTTTCTTCCTCTGAGGGTGGACCACCTACTCTGGTGGATCACAACCTGAAACAATCTTCAGCTGTGAACTTAAGGAATAGAACTCCCTTTCTGGTGCATATCAATTTTTCAGAATGATGAAAAAACAACAGAGAGTTTCTAAATTCTCTATCTAAATGGATATTTCCAACTACCAGTTCAGCACAGAAATACTTCAAATCTTGAATGAATTAGGTACCATACAAACTATGGATGACTGAATAGAGACCTGTAACCTAATTTGCAGCTCCATATTACTCTCTTAGACAGAGTTGCACGGACATAGAAACAAGAATTAGATATGGACATGTATGCAAGCGTCTGACCTAGCAAGTGGACTGAAAGGAGATAGATAGGAAACAACAACTGCAACTAAACAATGTGCAGAAAGAAACATTATTTTTTCAATAAGTCTAGAAGATGCTATTTGTTAAGGCCTTTCTTAAACACTTTTCTCATCCAAACTCCTTAAATTAGATTAGGGATTAATAAATTTGACATTTCATAAAGTTATTCTTATACGTACATCCTAGATCTCATTCTTGGAAGACTCCAATTCTCCACCTATCTCCAAACGATGCAGCTGAGGAAGTTAATGAGTATCTAGGTGTTTCTCACACACCCAATAATTTGACTCACCAAAACAAATCTGATGTGGATTCTTGAAGATGGATGCAAATGCCTATGTAATACAACTCCAAATTGGCATTCTGTCATTTCAACTTGATTAATTTTTCAAAATGAGATGCATACAGCCACATATGCTCCTGCATATATGGATGCAGTCCCTTGACTGCACCACATTACCTATATGTAGTCATATCTCATATGAGCTTAAAAGGCAGTCCATTAGCACTATATGGTAGCACAGGTAGTCTACTTAGCAAAAGCAATTGGCTTAGCATTTTGGTGCTATACATGCAAGTGCAGCCCATATTTACATGTCTCATGTGGATAAACAAGTTCAAGCTAATGGTTTAAGTTTGATGTGGGTTTTAAGCACGCCTAACATGGGTATTAGTCTTATTAATAAAGTTTCAAATATTACTACTAGATATCAAGTACTAAGTAGTAATCACTAATTATTAAGCGTTACTATTTATAAAAAATATATTATTATGTTATTATCTCTTTATTGTATTCAAATATTTTAAATATTTGAATACTTAAAGAACAGTAATTATATACATAACCACATATGTGGCCTGTATACCATTTATGCTCTATGCAATCCTTTGATTGTCTGCATGCCAAAGCCATCTTTTAAAACAAAAGACTAATGAATATCTTATTTTGCCCATTAGTGCCATTGATATCATTTCAAATTTGCTTTCTTAGCATGTAATCTTGTTGGAAAATAATGGGCTGGGAGCTCAAGAAAGATGTTATCTGGCCATTTGTTCCCAGATATATTTTCCCACATTAATAGTGGGTCTGACACTATAGGTAGAACATCTCTGCTGCAACGAATATTAAGGGTTACTAGAGAAAACAAGATGTATGTATGCTTAGAAGTGTGAAGTTGTCCATGCAGATTCCTGAATGCACATGCATGCATTTGTACAGCATTGTGAATGCCGGATGGTGTGTTCTTTCATCAGATAGCATCTTTACAAAAATTTTGACATGTCACTTCCACCAAAAATGTAACCCCCCAAAGATGCTCAACCTGCATACCCGTTTCATGTGCTTGAAAAAGGTGGATTAGTAGATCACCATTATGTCAAAATTAGGCATTTGATTATATGCTACCTGAAGTAATGTAAAGCTAAATGTCCTTCCAAGACACAGGAAAACACATTTTCTAGCAACATATAGACATGTCCAGATCTGAAGAGCTGTCTCAAGCTAGACCTCTTGTTGTGGTGTTTTTCATTTTTCTTTCCTAAGCTTCTGTTTATTGGATTTAGTTATAGGTATTAGATTTAAGGGAAGGATGACTTAGATAGTTTGGATATATGCGATGTAGACCTAGAGATGCACCAGTGAGAATGAGTGACTTGATATATGTAAAAGGAAAAAAAAAGGGCAAAAGTAGACTAAAAATTACATGAGAGGAAGTGATAATGAAAGACCTAGAATCTTTGCATCTTACAAAAAAAAATATGACTCGAAATCAAGCTGAATGGAGAAAAAAGATTCATATAGTCAATCTCAATTAGTTTGGGTTTAAGGCTTTGTTGTTGTGTTGTTGTTATATTGAAATCAAATATCTCTTTGGTGCATTGGTTTCTTCAAAGTTAATATAACGGCTGGCAGACAAAGCTGCTGCTCAAATTTTCTAAATTTAAGCAACATCAAACACCTTTTGAATGCAAACTTCCCATTGTCAACTAAAGCATAACTGCAATGCCAGCCTAAGTCAACATATCTTTGGCTATTTCAGATGAATGATATTAAGCATCAAATTTTTGCCTAGAAGGCAGAAAATATTGCAAAGTTCTAAGATGAATGATCTGATCTTTCATACAATTATAAATATAACATTAGAAACAGAAAGATGGAATAACAATATTAGATTGATGTCACAAGGCTTGCTGGTTGTATTTATGGTAAAGTTATTGTTAGAACAACTACTTTATGAGCTGAACTTTTTTCATGGTGCTGCAACAATCAAGAGCAGTCATCTTAAACATTTCGTGGGCCAAGACTGTCTTCAAAGCTTACATGAATGGACTCAGAGAAAATAAGCCAATGAGTTATACACTTCCAATATTGTTTGGATCATGATAAGCAATAGAGCAAACAGCATGTATCCAAAATTCTTCCTTAAAATTTATTATGTAACAAATAGTTAGTCTTACGTACCCAATTCAGAAGCCAACATAAAGGATAAAAGTGAGGTTGTTGTAGTTATAAACTTGAAATATAAAAAGTCTTTTTCAAATCTAAAACAAAATCAGAATCTAAAATAAGTCTGCACGTCCCAATCGCTTCCACCTGTGAACCCATCTTGTTTCCTGGATATATGCTTTGTTCACTTCTCAATGGTTTCCTTTGATTTAGAAAACTCTGCAAGGTATTTGAAATATGGATTGTAGAACTAGAATCAATCCATCATGTGTTATGACAAATAACCAAATTGGATTCATAACATACGAATGAGGTTAGCGTACCTCTTTTGTCAAGCCAGACCTTGAATTTGGGCAATCCTTCTTTATATGCCTTTTCTTCTTGCAAAAGAAGCACTTAGATTCTTTATTGTCTTTTTTATGGATGGGCACTTTACCCTTTCCTTTGCGTTTGGCTTTAGCAACTTTAGTCTTTCTCTAAGTAGCTAAATGTACACTTTTTTCCATTTCCAAAATCAGCCTTCCTTTCTCTTGAACACACATGGTCAAAAGTTCATTAATTGACCATTTGTCCTTATGTGTGTTGTAAGATATTTTGAAGGGACTATACTGCTGTGGGAGTGAATTCAAAATAAAGTGCACTAAGAAAGATTCTGACATCTCAACCTCTAGGGATTTCAACTGAGCCGCAATGTCCCTCGTCTTCATGATGTGCTCACGCATACCTCCAACAGTAGTGAGCTTCATTGATGACAATTTTGCCATTAGGATGCTAGCCAGTCCCTTATTTGAAGATTCAAATTGTGCATCAATAGCCTTCAGAAGTTCCTTGACATTTTTGCACTCATGAATTGAACCCCGTATACTAGCAGAAATCTTAGTACGTATAAACATCATACTGAGGCGATTGGATCGGTCCCATCGTTCATACGTAGCAATCTCAGCCTGAGTGCTAGTAGATGTAACCAAATGTGGTTCATCCTTCCTGATAGCATAGTCAATATCCATGCACCCTAATTGAAGAAGAATTATTTCCTTCCATAATTTATAATTATCACCACTTAAATCAGGAACATCACATTTCATATCAGAAATATTAATATACAAAATAGCTACATAAAAATAAAAATCATGTTCATATAACTGAATTTGAGGCATATAACTTAATGTCATGTCTTACCAATGTAAACATGCAATAACATGAATCAATAACATATAATAACTACCTGTGGGCTAAGTTATTATATTTAAATAGGTTCATTAACTTAATGATATGACTAACAAATTATATTCCTTTCTTAATTCCTATGGGTAATTAAGAAAATAATTTGTTATCCCATCCTAATTAATTATATCAATGCAATAAAAATTTTATGGGATAAGATTCATTGCATTAATATAATTAATCATAATTAATGTCATCTAACCTTACGTAATCTTTGCAACTCAATATATAATTTTGATTAATTGAAGATGCTATGACTCCTCAATTAATCAAAATCATATTGACCATATGACATTTGAACTTCATTATATGCATATAGATTAACCAATTTAGCATGATTATTATGTAGTGATCTTAATCAAGATAACATTTTCAAATCAAGATCTGAATTAATCAATTGGCCAGGCCAGTGGAAGAGAGGTGGGTCCCCGTTGCTTTCCTTAGGTCAGTCAAAAGAACCAATTAAGTAACCACGATCTCTTCACTTTTCTAGGCACCAATTGATCAATCAAACCTTAAAAGGATTTGCACTGTGATTTTTCACACTACCACCAAATATAATTTTACTCATGCATAATATAAAATCTAATATGCAAAATAGGAGATATCATATCAATTATCTATTAATGCTTTTTCAAAATTATCATCTTAAGAAATTTTTTTGTCAATTAAAACACGTCCAGCCGTGGCTCATTATTCCCTTGGACCGGTCTATGTAAAACACCATAGGCATAGAGTTTCAGGAGGCATATTTTAATATAAAAAATTTAAACTTCAGAAACAATGATAAAATAAATCATATCACATGATATAATAAAATATTAAATAGATAATAACATGAATTTAAAATTTAACCAAATGAATAAGGTGCTATTTTATCATCTCTTTTTCAAAATTGCACGAAAAATCAAAAAAATCATGCGTTCAAATAGGCTAGCGAAACATAGATGCTTGCCAACCGTCTTTATCATAATAGATATAATAAATTAAATTATATCTCAAAATTTTTTATCCATGTTATCTCCCATTACCGCATGAGAGAAGAAAAGGCATCTCCAAAATTCATGAAAAAAATCTAAACATTCATTATTTTATTCGTATACGGCACCATTTCAACTTCTTCAGAAAGGGTCTTCCGTTTATTCACGTACGACATCTATTGCCATATTATTAGAGCATCCGTGCTTCATCCCTATCACGGAAAAACCGAAGGAAAAATGGCCAAGCATGCTCAAACGACCACCCTACCAAATCTTTGGACAAAAATATCCAAACGTTAACCATCACTCCAAATCACAAGTTCTCATCCTATTTATAATTTTTCTTTTATTTAAATCATACATAAGAATAAAAGAAAATAAATTTCGATGATCACAAATAATCTTCTAGGTGATCTATTAACTATCTCGGTACTACCAGTAGCATCCCTATTTGGTATGTCCCTAATATCCCTACCACATATGTCCCTAATATCCCTACCACATGCTATCAGCAGCCGGGACTATCCCTATATGAGAGAAATAGAGACCGGGAATGCTTTCTCATACTAACAATGAGATAATTAGTTGTTCTAAAAGATTAATTAGATTCCAAAATAATTAAATATCAAAATAATCGAAACACTTACAACAAAACAAGGTAGAGGTATTGAGGCTCTAATACCAACTGTTAGAGATCTATCAATTATCTATACAAATTATCTACACAAAAATTGTATAGAAATAATAGACATGATCAATGTGTCATTGTTATCTTGATTGAACGAACGATGGGTGGTGTATGCCCTTAGGATTTGCTCTTGATAGGGACCCAATCTCCTTTATGGTTTTCTCCTTTATGTTTTATCGATGTGTTGTGTTATCAAAAATCTTAAAAGGGATCTCTATTTATAGAGATTTTCTTAACTCTCTTCCACTGCTTACTCCCATCAAAGTAGGCATTTTAAATTTCAAAAGAGATATGATTATTACTCATTAATTAGTGGATGGATATCGTTAAGAATTATCTGCAAAAGATTAAGATATATTACCAAATAAAATAGGACCATCTACCAACGGGTGCCAACAATGACGTCACCCTTTCGGGGCTCTTTGCAGGACCGATAGGTTCTTTTTTAAAATCAATATTTTTCTTTTTAAAGTCTTTCAAAAGATCGAATATGTTTTAAAAATCAGATCAAACAATAAATTAACTTAACAATTAGGTTATGAGTCAATTGATTCGTTTGAATAAATCAATTTAATTGAATCAATATTATAATTAATTTTTAATTTAATAATATAAATATAATAAAATATAAATATAAATATAATTTTATTTATTAAAATTAAAAGTTTAAAAATTAGATTGAATCAGTTTGAAATTCGACCGATTTAATAGAATTTTTTTGTTTTAATTAGGTTATATAAAAGTTAACTTTAACAATAAAATCGGATCGAACTGATGATTAATTTTTGATTGGATCGATTCGATCGGATCTAATTTTTAAAATCATGATTTCAAATCCAAATAAAAAAAGAGTTATATTAAAGAGCTTAGATTTTTTAAAATATAAATTTATTAAATTAAATTATAAAAAAATAAAATATTTTAAGAGACGTATTGTATCTATTTCTGAATGTTTATAATTTGAACGCTAATTTGATCCTAATCAGAGAGATCGAGGGATTAGATGAGTTGAGCTGAGAATCGAGTCGAAAAGATCGATGATTCTTTCTGATGGGACAGCGCCGTCGTTCTTCTTGGCCACAACTTTTCCTTGGCGTCTAAGGCAAGGTGACGCAGTTAGGCTCCGATGCAAGCAATATTTGTCGTGGACCCTGCAAATGGACGTCTCAGAAAAGTTTTTTGCAATGCAGTATGGTCCGCAACGAATGCGGAGCTGTGGGCAATTTTTTTAAAAACTAAATTTTTAATGGGTCAAACGAGATGATCAATTTAAAGGCCACAAGGGTAAACCTATCAATCACAAGTAAAAAAAATGATAAACATAAAGGTAAATCATCTTTATTTCACTTTCCACACTCTCTTCTTTATTTATGCAACTTTTTTTTTCTTTGTTTGAAGTAAGATCTTTATTTTTTAATGCAATGTTAAAACTCCGAGTCTAGCTTATACATTCAGAAAGAGATTTTATTTTGCTGTTTTTAGAATTCATAATTCAGTATTTATTTACTTTGAAAAAAATATTTTTTTTATCAACCCGAACCGAAACTCAACCCGAACCCAATTTTTAAAATAGAGTTATGATTGAGGTTTTACAAATAAGATTAGGATTAGATTGATATTTTACAAATATGATTAAAATTAGGATTGAAAGAAATCCAAATTTTATGAGTCCAAGTTACACCCCTATGTGGAGCTATAGGCCTATTTGGAGGGATCCTCTTGTAGACCATCGAAACGATATGTGTCCAGTACGGATGAAAGGTATTTTTCATGTGCCGATAGATTGCTTTTTAAACTTGACCAGTTTTGAAGTCGCCGACCTCGAGACCTTTTTCAAACCAGTATCAAACGACGCTGATTTTGCTAAAAAATTTTTATTTTATTGAATTGATGTTAAAAGAAAAAAACCTTAATTAAAAATAAAAATTATTTAAAATAATATTTTTTAAAAGTATCATTTTAAACCATGCTTCTTAAAAATGTTATTTAAAATAATGATATTTTTAATAAGCATAATTTTTTAGTTAAAATTTTATGTAAAATAAAAAATAAAAATAATTTTTAAATGCATCATTTAAAATGATGCTTTTAAAAAATATCATTCAAATAATATTTTTATTTTATTATGATAAATAAAAAAATGCTACTTTTTTTTTTATTTAATATCACTTCGATAAAAAGTTTTTTCCTTCGCCCATGTTACATAAAACCGGTGTCAAACGACACCGGTTTGAAAAAGGGCTCCGCGGTTGCGCTGCCTGAGGTCTGAAGTTCCCGTATCTCGGAAGTTTTATTTGGAAGGTACTAAACAACCGCAGAGGTCAGCAGTCGCGCTGCGCCTGCGGTAATGTCTCAAATGAGTCCCCCCCCCCCCCCCCCCCCCCCCTTATCTCCTGCCACATCATCAAACATCACATCATCATCATCATTATTATTATTGTTATTAAGAAATTTCTCCCTTAATAGTTATCTATATATTGATTAAATGTCTTTCATCTCTCTTCGATCAAATTTTCATGTGGTGAGAATTCAATGCGGGGACTCACAATCTCTTCTTCTGGTGCTTAGTAGTTTGATTAACCTGGAAATTTCTTGGAAGGCACGTGAGCTAACGTGACAAGATGTCAAAAGGCGAACTTTCTTCAAAACTTATTGATACGGCTGGCCATTTCCCGGGGGAGTATTATCTTTCGTGCGATTTTCGAAAGCAATGATGTGACAACAAAACCCAAGGCCTCCAGCGTCGGTCTTCAGAGCCGGCCCCAGCGTCGGTCACCAGCACCGGCCCCCAGCGTTGGCCTCCAGCGTCGGTCACCAGCGCCGGCCCCACATCGGCCTCCAGCGTCGGCCCCCAGCGTCGGCCCCCAGCACGCGGCCCCGGTATCGGCCTCCAGCGTCAGCCCCCCAGCGTCGGTCACCAGCACCGGCCCCGCGTCGGCCTCCAGCGTCGGCCCCCAGCGTCGGCATCAAAGACCAACTACGCGTTGGCACCAACATCCAGCGTCGGCCACCAGCGCTGGCCTCCAACGTCGGCCCCCAGCGTCAGCCACCAGCATCGGCCTCCAGCATTGGTCACGGGTGTCGGCCTTCAGCATCAGTCCCAATACTGAGACTTTGGTTCCGGCCTCTAGCACTGCCATCCGGCGTCAACCCCCAGTGTCGGCCTTCATACAAGGACTAGTCTTAGGCAACCGACCCCGCGATCTAAGGTCTGCTGCCGAATACCTCACTTACCAAAATCACGGGCCAGTGTTAGCCTGATCAGCAGTTACCGCTATAAGCGGCCCTTATCCAGCAACAGTCCAACAACTTACCGTTCGATGAAACACCACAACGGAACAGATTCGACGGTTCCAACAGACCAAGGTATACGGATCCCCAACAGGTATAAAAGGAGGACCCGAGCTCCATGCAAGGGGACTCTCTCTGGAACTTTCTCTAGAACAATTCTACAAAAATATATCCCTATTCGACGACTCACTAACTTGGGCGTCGGAGGGTCCCCACCGGAACCACCGGTCCGGGACTTTTTGCAGGCTCCTGGAGGAAGACGGCGGCCTTTCTACGCACCCGGTGATCCCAGCCTGTCCGACGTTCATCATACGTGATTCGGCCGCAACAGATTGGCGCGCCAGGTAGGGGCAAGCTAGGTCAAAAATCCTCCCTGGAACCCCTCCAGTTTTGCAAAGGAAGCGATGGTGACCACGCGAGCACAAGAGGCCTCCTCTAGCCAAGCAGCCGGGCACATCCCGCGAGTTGAGCATTCGGAGGTCAACCCCCATGCTCCACCCCTCGCACCGACAAGCCAACCCGACCGGCTTGATGTCCTAGCTCATCAGGTCCAGGATCTGACGACGATGGTCCGGGGGCTGCAAGAGCGTTATGTGGCTGCTGTAACTCAACCCCTGCGATGGGCGAAGGGGTGCGAGGAACAGTTCAGTCTCACCAAGGAGGGACCCCGCCTGAGGTCTCTTACCGCTCACCCCCCGAACCTCATCACCAAGGGACCTCGAAGCGACGATGGTCTCCCTCCCGTCGCTCCGGTCACTCCCACCGCCGATCGGAAGAAAAGGAGTCCAAGCGGGCACATTCTTTGCGCCGGCGATCTTCTTCTTCCGAGTCATCCCAAGGGACCTCAAAGCGGCGACGGTCTCCCTCCCGTCGCTCCGGCCGTCCCCACCATCGACCGGAAGAAAAGGAGTCCAAGCGGGCACATTCTTTGCGCCGGCAATCTTCTTCTTCCGACTCATCCCGAGGTAACACTCCCCGGAAAACCACCCGACGGGCTGAGCAAAGGCTTGACGAGTACCATCGGCGGTTGGACGAACTTAGCCGTCGGATCGCCGATCCCTATGCAGCGGAGTATGAGCGTCGCCCCCCGCTTTCTCGCCATATCATGGAGGAACCTGTCCCCCCCCGGTTTCGTCTCCCTCAATTGGATCCATATGATGGAACGACGGACCCCCTGGATCATCTGGAAAGCTACAAAGTCCTCATGCAGGTCCAGGAGCGACGGATTCCTTATTATGCATTGCCTTCCCGGCCACGCTCCGTAAGGCGGCATGCGCGTGGTACTCCCGTCTGCCCCCACGCAGCATCAACTCGTTTCGGCAACTTGAGCGGTCCTTCCTGGCTCATTTTGATGCCTGTCGAAAGATCCCACGAGTTGCCGATAGCCTCTTTGCTGTCCAGCAGAAGAGTGGCGAGACCTTAAAGGATTTCGTCGCTCGATTTAAGGAAGCAGCGCTGGAAGTGTACAACCTGGAGGACTCTGTCGCCACCTTGGCCCTGAAGAGAGGACTTCGCCCGTCCAGATTCGCTTACTCTCTGGATAAGAAGCCTCCGCGTTCCTACGCCGAGCTTCTGAGCCGGGCACAGAAATACATCCGCGCTGACGAGGCAGATTCTTCCCGGAGAGACATTGACAAGAACCCCGGTAACAAACCGCCGCCTTCTGACCGCGCTGGTGCACAACCTAGGAAGCCCGAGCCTCCACGACGCTCGGATCGCCGGCCACAAGCGCTGGTTCCTAAAGAGCAGTTCACTCCCCTCATGGCCCCCATCTCCCACATCCTACTGGAGATCGAGGAGGAACCATATTTCAAGCGACCGGCTCCCTTGAAGTCCGGAGCCCCCCGCAACAAGGAGTTTTACTGCCGGTACCATCGGGACTACGGCCACGACACCGAAGACTGCCGCAATTTAAAAAAGGCCATCGAGGAGCTGGTTCAGCAGGGCCACCTGGGCAAGTTTGTTCGAAGGGGGAATCTCCCCGCGGTGGGCCCCATGGCGCCCCCAAGTCATCCGGCTGGCGTGGATAATGCCCCAACTGAAAAAACCATAGCTATGATCTCTTGGGGAGCGGATGGTGGTTCGAAAAGGCCGCGCGAGGGAATAGACTCTGTAATACCTTTTTTCGGAAAGGATCTAGACGGGGTAGTTAATAAACACGACGACAGCGTCGTAGTTTCTATGACTATAGCTAAACACCCTGTAAAAAGAATTTTAATTGATAGTGGGAGCTCTGTGGATGTCTTGAGTTACGAGGCTTTTGTTCGGATGAACTTATCAAGGTCCTTGCTTCGACCCGTTGCCACACCACTAATGGGCTTCACGGGAGACTCAGTGAACGTCGAAGGCGAAATTGCTCTCCCGGTCACGGCTGGAACTCCTCCATGTCAGAGTACAGTGGTCGTAAACTTCCTGGTGGTCCGGGTCCCGCTGGCTTATAACGCCATCTTGGGAAGACCGGGGCTGAACCTGCTGGATGCCGTGATCTCCACCAAGAGACTGTTAGTAAGGTTCCCTACCAATGAAGGGATCGGAGAAATGAAGGGGGAGCAAAGCCCACTGCCGCCCTGTTATCATCTGTCGCCCAGCCCGCTGAGCGCAGAGTCAGCGACAGCCTCTGAGTCGCTCGATCCTAGGGAGTTGGGAAGAAGGGGAGAGCCGGCAGAGCACCTTCTAACCCTCCCCTTGGACGATAACCCGGCAAGGACTGTTCAGCTGGGGGCATCACTCCCGGAAGAGGCACGTCGTCAACTCCTCGCATTCCTGGCCAACACTGACGTCTTCGCATGGTCTTCCTCCGACATGCCAGGCGTCCCTGAAGAAGTAATTACCCATCGGCTTAACCTCAAGCCAGAGTGTCGGCCAATCCGACAGAAGAAGAGAAACTTCGCTCCAGACAGACAGAAAGCTATCGACGAGGAGATCCGCAAGCTTATGGCTGCGGGCCACATTCGGGAAGTCCACTACCCTGAATGGCTAGCTAATGTGGTGTTAGTCCGCAAGGCCAACGGGAGCTGGAGAATGTGTAGATTTCACCGACCTCAACAAGGCATGCCCCAAAGATAGCTTTCCACTACCTCGAATCGATCAATTGGTGGATGCTACATCCGGCCATGAGGTCCTCAGCTTCATGGATGCTTTCTCCGGATACAACCAGATCCGGATGAATCCGGAGGATGAAGAAGCTACTTCCTTCATAACCGAAAAGGGTCTATATTGCTACAAGGTGATGCCTTTCGGGTTAAAGAATGCGGGGGCTACTTACCAGAGGCTGATGAACAAAGTCTTTGAAGGACAGATAGGGCGTAATATGGAAGTGTATGTGGATGACATGCTGACGAAAAGCGTTCGTGCCCTTGACCACATCACGGATCTGGCAGAAACTTTTGACAATCTTCGTCGATATCAGATGAAGCTGAACCCTCGCAAATGTGCATTCGGAGTAACAGCTGGGAAGTTCTTGGGTTTCATGGTGACCCGGAGAGGAATTGAAGCTAACCCGGACAAAGTCCAAGCCATCTTGGACATGAGGCCTCCCGCCAATAAGAAGGAAGTACAACGCCTGACAGGAAGAATAGCCGCCTAAGCCGCTTCCTATCCAAGTCTGCGGAAAGGTGTTTGCCTTTCTTCAAGGCGCTTCGCAGAATCAATAAGTTCGAGTGGACCAAAGAATGCCAGGAGGCGTTCGAAGGGTTAAAGACGTTCCTATCCACCCCGCCACTGCTAGCCAAGCCGACGGGCGGAGAGGAGCTCCTTCTATACCTTGCGGCCTCTCCTGAGGCTGTTAGCTCCGTGCTAGCCCGTGTGGACACTGATGGCACACAAAGGCCAGTATACTATACAAGTAAGGTGCTTCATGATGCTGAGACTCGATACTCAAACATGGAAAAATCATCTTTGCGTTAATCGTGTCGGCCCAGCGTCTGCGGCCATACTTCCAAGCCCACCCGATCGCAGTAATCACTGACCAGCCTCTAAAGACAATTCTAGCTCGTCCGGATACTTCTGGCCGGCTGGCCAGGTGGGCCCTCAAGCTGGGGGAGTTTGATTTATCTTTCCGCCCTCGTTCGGCCATGAAGTCTCAAGTCTTGGCAGATTTCTTGGTCGAATGTACTTGGGGAACCGAGTTATCCAAAGAACTTCCGACGGACACTCAACCCTTGGAAGCCAGTGACGATGAGTGGGTCCTTCACGTAGATGGGGCATCGAACTCTCAAGGGAGCGGAGCAGGCCTCATCTTGGCTAACCCGGATGGGGTGGTTACTGAGTGTGCACTTCGCTTCCTCTTCCCAGCCACTAATAACCAGGCGGAATATGAGGCTTTGTTATCCGGAGTAAGACTGGCTCGGGAACTTGGGGTGAAACGCCTTAGAGCTTTTACCGACTCCCAATTGGTTGCTGGCCAGATCACCAAGGAGTACGAGGCAAAGGATCCCATCATGGCCCGTTACTTGGACGCGGTGTTCTCAATGACTTCTCCATTCACTCACTTCAGCGTCAGCTACATTCCTCGACAAGAGAATGCTAGAGCGACGCCCTATCCCACCTCGCTGCCTCAGCTGATGGGATGTTGGGAAAAGCTTACGTGGAGCACTTAGAAGCCCCAAGCATTGATGCACCAATAGAAACTTTACCAGTGGAGCAGGAGCCTTCCTGGATGGACGCCTATGTTCAATACTTTACTGAAGGTATCCTCCCCGAAGACCCTGCCGAAGCCAGGAAGCTTAAGAGACGGGCCCCGAAGTTCTTCCTTATGGAAGGAAGGCTCTACCGAAGGTCATTCTCGTACCCTATCCTCAGGTGCGTCGGTCCTACCGACGCCAATTATATTTTGCGAGAGATACACGAGGGGATATGCGGAAGCCATCTGGGGGGCAGGGCTCTTGCATATAAAGCTCTACGTCAAGGGTATTACTGGTTGACGATGAAAGAAGACGCATCTGAACTTGTTAAAAAGTGTGACAGCTGCCAGCGTCACGCCAACGTCCAACATCAACCTGCGTCCCAGCTAACCCCTCTGGCTGCACCGTGGCCCTTCGCACAATGGGGCATGGACATCCTAGGACCTTTCCCCCCTGCCTCCGGACAACGTAAGTTCCTAGTTGTAGCCGTCGATCATTTCACTAAGTGGATCGAGGCGGAAGCTCTTGCTAAGATCACGGAAGCCAAAGTGAGGTCTTTCTTCTGGAAATCTGTGGTGTGTCGGTTTGGGTTACCACACCCTGGTTACAGACAACGGCCGACAGTTTGATAACACGGCCTTCCGAGAATTCTGCGAGGGCCTAGGAATCCGTCACCGATTCACCTCCGTAGGGCATCCCCAAACCAACGGCGCAGCTGAGGTGACCAATCGCATCATCCTACAAGGGCTCCGGGCTCGGCTAGATAGCTGTAAAGGGCGCTGGGTGGAAGAACTTTCCAGTGTGTTGTGGGCCTACCATACTACGCCGCGAGCACCCACAGGGGAAACCCCTTCAGCCTGGTCTTTGGGACCGAGGCGGTCATCCCCGTAGAAATAGGGGCTCCTAGTCCCCGGACGGAATTATACCACGAAGAAAGCAACTCCAACCAGCTAAGGGCTGATCTGGATTTGGTGGAAGAATTGCGGGATCAAGCGCATCTTCGGATGGCAGCATTCCGTCAGCGAGTGGCCAAACACTACAACTCTCGGGTGCGGCCCAAGACATTCCGGCCAGGAGACCTGGTCCTACGAAGAGCTGAAGTATCGAAGCCAACGGAAGGGGGCAAGCTGGCACCAAAATGGGAAGGACCATACCGTGTCAAAGAGGTACTCCACCATGGGGCATATAAAGTTGAAGAGCTGGACGGGAAGCTGCTCCCTCGAACTTGGAATGCCGACAATTTACGACGGTACTATCAATAGAATTCTATCGTTATTAACTTGAATCTGTCTGATGCATGAATAATAGACATGTTCTTATTTTCGAATGAGTATGTTTAGCTAAAGACCGGATCCGCTCCGGCAGTCAAAGACCAACTCCGCGTTGGCATCCAAGACCGGCGCCCAGCGTCGGCATCAAAAGACCGGATCCGCTCCGGCAGTCAAAGACCAACTCCGCGTTGGCATCCAAGACCGGCGCCCAGCGTCGGCATCAAAAGACCGGATCCGCTCCGGCAGTCAAAGACCAACTCCGCGTTGGCATCCAAGACCGGCGCCCAGCGTCGGCATCAAAAGACCGGATCCGCTCCGGCAGTCAAAGACCAACTCCGCGTTGGCACCAAGACCGGCGCCCAGCGTCGGCAAAGACCGGATCCGCTCCGGCAAAAGACCAACTCCGCGTTGGCACCTAAGACCGGCGCCCAGCGTCGGCAAAAAGACCGGATCCGCTCCGGCACTCAAAGACCAACTCCGCGTTGGCACCAGACCGGCGCCCAGCGTCGGCAACAAAGACCGGATCCGCTCCGGCAACTAAAGACCAACTCCGCGTTGGCACCTAAGACCGGCGCCCAGCGTCGGCATCAAAAGACCGGATCCGCTCCGGCACTCAAAGACCAACTCCGCGTTGGCACTAAGACCGGCGCCCAGCGTCGGCATCAAAGACCGGATCCGCTCCGGCAACTAAAGACCAACTCCGCGTTGGCACCTAAGACCGGCGCCCAGCGTCGGCAACAAAAGACCGGATCCGCTCCGGCAACTAAAGACCAACTCCGCGTTGGCACCTAAGACCGGCGCCCAGCGTCGGCAACAAAGACCGGATCCGCTCCGGCAACTAAAGACCAACTCCGCGTTGGCACCTAAGACCGGCGCCCAGCGTCGGCAACAGAAGACCGGATCCGCTCCGGCAACTAAAGACCAACTCCGCGTTGGCGCCCAGCGTCGGCAACAAAGACCCAACTGTGCGTCGGCGCAAAAGACCGGCGCTTAGCGTCAGCCGTAGAGACCAACTGTGTTGGCACCAAGGACCACCGAATATCGGCCTTGCCGATGCTTAGGACGGCATCATGGCTCACGGTCCTATCTAGCGTAACCTACTATACATATTCCTATCAACTGGCAGTTCACAGCGGTTCGAACAAATGAAGCTCAAGAAATTAAACATATTCATTGATGATGAAGTTTACAAAATTGCCAACAGGAAGAAAAACAAAAAGCAGTTAATGGGCATCCGAAGGCGGGGTGCCATCTTCAGGGACGTCGTCAGGCTGCAGCTCCTCGATATCTTCCAAGTCGTAAAGCTCCTGTATTTTCTTTTTGCAATCTTGGAAGCCGGCGTCATAAGCTAACGCCGCTGACTCAGCTACCTCGTCATCGAAGGCTGCGGATTTCTTATAATCCTCTATGGCATTGGCCCCCTTCTCTTCCGCCTCGGTGGCTCTTCTCTGGGCCTCCGCCACTACCGCCTCCAGATCCGCGATTTTAATTATGTGTTGGCGGGTGGCTTCCTTAGCCGCATTGGTCTCGGCAAAGGCAGAGCTCATCTGAGTCTTTAGAACGCATACCTCCTGCTCTGCTGCCATCAGTTTCTCCTCGGCCGCCATCAGCTTCTCCTCGGCCGCTTTTTGCTTCTCTTCCGCCACCTGAGCGTTGTCCAGCTCGTTGGCAGCACGGCGCTGGGCAACTTCCAGCGCGTATTCAGCTTTTTCGGCTCTAAGCCGAATAGCCTCTACCTCGCCCGTCAGGGTGGCCCGGGTGTCCTCTAGGGCCATCGCCGCCTTTTCAGCTTTCACTTGAAGGGAGACCATCTCCTCCCGCGCTTGCTCAAGGGCGGTGTCGCTCAAAGTCCAGAGATCTTTGAGGGCGACAAGGGAGTTCAAGGCCTGAAAAAAAAAAAATATCCAGATAAAAAAAAGAAGAAGAGAAAAGGGAAAAGAAAAGGACAATAGTGGCACAAAAACTCACCCAGAGGTGCGCCACCGAGGCTTCACGAAAGAAGGTAGCACACCTTCGACCTCGGAGATATTCTTGCATCTCCTCCACTGAAGCTTCCTCTATGACCCGCATAGCCCAGCGGCTATGGTTCGCCAGCAGTGACTGGAAGGAAGGATCGATAGTCCTCCCTTCCCTGGGCGTCGGCCCACGGAGGCTGATTCTGCCTCAGAACCTGCCGTCTCCGGCTCTTTAGCGGGCAGAGGCGCTTCAGCTGTCGCCCCCATAGGGGGCAAGGCAGCGGCTGGAGTCGCCGCTATTGCCGCCGGAGCTTTACCCGCCTCCTTAGGCGCGGGAGACGGTGTCTTCCCCTCAGGAGATAAATCAAGTAAAATAATTGGAGCCGGGGCTGGAGATTCTTCTTCCGGCGGGCTTTGCTCCACCTCCTTGCCGGCCCTGGCCTTCGCCGCGTCTTCCATGACGGGTTCTTCGGCTTGGGGTCGGATTGCCTCGCCTATGCGCACGGGCCCCACTGCTTTGGCTTCCTGGGCGTCGACCCCTTTAGTGACGGCCCTTTTGGGGCCGCCCTTCTTCGAGACTTTGGCGCGTAGGGGCTTCACGACATAGTTCCTCCAGTGTCGGCCATCCCAGCGTCGGTCTCTCTGCCACTAACCCTCCCGGCGTCGGCCCTCCTGGGAACCTTAGTGGCAGCCCTCCCTTCGGCAGGGGATACAGTCCCGCGGCCTTCCTCTTCTTGGCGGCCACCTGCTTAAGCTTGTGCAATGTCGGCGCCATCCCTACGCAAGCAAGGGATAGTTAAAAAAAAAAAAAAAAAAAAAAAGAGAAGGAGAAGAACAGAGAAGAGAGGCGAGTGGACTAATGCTCACCCCTCGAGGGAATTAAGCCGGCACGTTGAAGGTTCTCCTCGGCTATCAGCTTATTACACTTAGGAATATCGGCAGTCAGGAGCTGCCCAAATGCCATCCGGTCTCGTGGAAGGATGGAGGCGTCCCTGTTGGCATCGATATTGGGTACCCCCCAGCTTCCACGAACCCCGCTGACGTCCGCGAAGAAAAACTTGTCCTTCCACCCCTTAACGGAGGAAGGAAGGCACAACCTAAGAATCCTATTGGATCTAGGAGTGAAAGACCACCACCCGACTGTTTGCGCAAGGTATAGAAGCTGCGGAACAAGGAAATGCTAGCCTCTATGCCCTGCAGATGGCAGAGTACCAAAAACTAACTATAGTTCGGAAGGAATTGGGAACTAGTTGAGACGGGGTCAAGGAATACCTATCCAGAAGATTAAGGATAAAGGGGTGAATCGGTAACCTAAGCCCGGCCTTAAAAAAGGCCCCGTACAGGGCAACCCTCCCGGAACGGGAGGAGGTTGCCCTATCGTTAGAGGTGGGAACAAATAGGTGAAGGTCCGGAGGGAAGCCGTACCTGGCCCTTAAGTTCGCGATGTCCTGGGCAGACATGGTCGACGCAGTCCCTTCGGGGGACTCCTTGGTAACCCTAGAAGGGCCGGCAACCGCCGGCCGGGTTCTAACGGAAGTTTGTCCGCCGGTCGGACGAATCCCGGTGGAGGGACGATCGACTGGTCATGGCTCTGGTGAATGATCAGAAGATGAGGTGGACCATTGGAGGGACTGGGACTCAGACTGGGAAGAATGGTGGGAACCCCCCCAAGAACCGGAAATGGAGCAAGAAGGAGAAGAAGCCATGGGAACTGACCTGAGAAGAAAAACGTGAGCAAGGACAGAGCACGAGGAGAATGAACAGAAGACGGAAACGCAGGCGGACTCAAAAGGGGGCAATGGCGGAAGAGAGAGGGAAGATAGGAAGATAAGGGCAATTCGCCATCATTACACCATCTCGAAACACCCTCTAACCGTCCGATTCAACCACGCGTCCGTCTTCAGTTGGGAGGCGTTTCGACGACCCGCCGATACGATAAGATCGAAAGACCACCAATGTAAAAGGGGGCGTTAACCTTACCGCAATGATGCCGTCCGCCTTTTCGTAGCACTGCCCGAGGGAAATCCTCCCTAATCCCAACAAAAGCAAGATGATAACGTGGAAACCGGCCCCCTAGAAGATATTCACACCCCCTTTCGCAGGTAAGTAAACGCTCACCAATCTCAGGGGTGGGGGGCATCTGATACGGCTGGCGGTTTCCCCGGGTAGTATTATCTTCCGCACGACTTTCGAAAGTCGTGATGTGACAACGAAACCCAAGGCCACCAGCGTCGGCCTCTAGCGCCGGCCCCAGCGTCGGCCCTCAGCGTCGGCCCCCAGCGTCGACCCCTAGCGCCGGCCCCAGCGTCGGCCCTCAGCGTCGGCCCCCAGCGTCGGCCCTAGCGCCGGCCCCAGCGTCGGCCCTCAGCGTCGGCCCCCAGCGTCAGCCTTGAGAGCCAGCGGCTAGCGTCGGTTTTCAGAGCTGGCCACCAGCGTCGGCTTCCAGCGTCGGCCCCCAGCGTCAGCACCAAAGGCCCACTACGCGTTGGCACCAGCGGCTAGCGTCGGTCTTCAGAGCTGGCCACCAGCGTCGACTTCCAGCGTCGGCCTCAGCGTCGGTCTTCATAAGCCCCAATACTGAGGCTTTGGTTCTGGCATCTAGCACTGCCACCCGACCTCGGCCCCCAGTGTCGGCCGTCATACAAGGATGTTTTAGGCAATGGACCCCGCGATTTAAGGTCTACTGCCGAATAGCCTGTTTACCCAAATCGCGGGCAGGTCTCAGCCTGATCAGCAGTTACCGCTATAAGCGGCCCCTATTCCGCAACAGTCCAACAACTTACCGTTCGATGAAGCAGATTCGACGGTTCCAACAGGCCAAGATTACGGGATTCCCAACAGGTATAAAGGGAGGACCCGAGCTCCATGCGAGGGGGACTCTCTTTCAGAGAAAACTTCCACTAGAATAATTGAACAAAATCATATCCCTGTTCGACGACTCACTAACTTGGGCGTCGGAGGGTCCCCGCCGGAACTACCGGCCCGGAACTTTTTGCAGGCTCCAGGAGGAAGACGGTGGTCTCTCTGCGCACACGGTGATCCTAGCCTGCCCGACGTTCATCATACGTGATTCGGCCGCAACAAATTCTATTCGCAATACTTTTAGGCTATTGATATTTGAGCTCTGTGCATCAAATGAAATGCCAACAGATTGAATTGTTCGAATCAAAATGTAGGAAAGGAAAGGATCGTTATATGAATCCATTTTGGAAACATGTTTCAAATGTGATAATGTTCTTGTTTGTTAACGCACATGGTTGTGCGTATGGACTTTTGTGGACTGCATGGTGTCCCAGGAGAACCCTGTGACTGCTGTGTTCATTTCTGCTGCGAACCTTGTGCCCTCTGTCAAGAATATGCTGAACTGAAGAACAGAATTACTGATCCTTCTAGAGGTGACGATCATGAATCACTATACCCACTTCACTTGTATTTCAGAACACATTATTGTTTACTAGGTGATGTTTGAGTACATCATAAATTACTTGGGTCAAATTCTAGGTTTAATATTCTAATTGTCTCGTATATCAAAGCCGAACTTGCTTCCAATACTTATTCTTTTTATTTGAAATGCCAGAATCAAAGCCGAACTTGCTTCCAATACTTTATTCTTTTGATTTGAAATGCCAGAATAAAGTTAGGTCTAGGTTTATAACAGCCATCCAAGTTTGCATCAAAATATATAATATCCATCCTCCAAGTTCAATTTCCTCCCTTTTCTTTTACCAAGAGATTTTGTAATGATCTTGCTATTCCAGCATATCGCCAGGCTGCAGTTTTATTACTTTGTTCTTCGAAAGAAAGTCTACAGCATTCTTCCCATTAAAGGCACATTGATTGAGTAGAAGATCTTTGAGAGAATTTAAGATTCAATAGCTCTCAATGCATAAAGACTAATGTCGCATGCTAAATGAAATCCAGGTTCGGCTGCTCAGATGACCGCGCCTCCAATGCCACCTACCATGCATAAATGAGACTGACAACGAAGAAGGAACCATTACAAGAATCACTCAGAAGCCTCAGATACTTTGTTGAGATCAGATTAGTTATTTCTGTTTCCCAATTATGAACCGTGAAGTGTTTCTTCCCCTCAATAAAATTACTGGGGACAAATTAAAAAAAAAAAGTTGCTCTCAATAAAGATTATCACTTCAAAGACAAATTTGCTAGAGATATTCTTCCTACTGTTCCTATGGTTGGAAATGCACAAAGAAAGAGAAGACAGTGGCAGCCAAATGACACGTAAATAACAGAGCAAATTTCTTTCTGGAATATTAATTTCTTCATAGCTTATACAACTTATAATTTCTAGATTGGAAAAGCAAAAACCTATTGGAGATTGGAAATTATGTAGAATAAAATCAAATAACTGCATAGAAATAAAGGAACGGTTTGCATAGAAACAAAAACCTATGGTAATGCTGTAAGGCGTACGTGTTGTATAAATGTGCATGAATGAGAGAGAGAGAAAGCTAAGTGCTTCAGTTAAGAACAGTAACGCCATATAATCCAGAAAAAAAACCTAAGAACACTAAATCTAACGTTGCTTTTTTTTCCCCCTCTTCCTGCGTAATTTGCGTTATGTGCATTTGCCATGCAACTTGAATGACTCGTCCCTTGTCTTTAACCCCTCAACGAGCAAGGATTCTCAAGGCACGGATCCCCATGTCTCGGTCCCAGCCGAGCTATCCTTGTCTCTCGGTCCCAACCGAGCTATTCCCATCTCTCGGCCTCAGCCGAGCTATCCTTGTCTCTCAGCCCCAGCCGAACTATTCCCATCTCTCGGTCTCAACCGAGCTAGCCAAGCTATCCTTGTCTTTCGGCCCAGCCGAGTTATTCCCATCAGCCGAGTTATTCCCATCTCTCGGTCCCAGCCGAGCTATCCTTGTCTCTCGGCCCCAGCCAAGCTATTCCCATCTCTCGGCCCCAGCCGAGCTATCCTTGTCTCTCAACCCCAGCCAAGCTATTCCCATCTCTCGGCCCCAGCCGAGCTATCCTTGTCTCTCGGCCCCAGCCGAGCTATTCCCATCTATCGGTCTTAGCCGAGCTATCCCCATCTCTCGACCCCAGCCGAGCTATTCCTATTTCTCGGTCCTAGCCGAGCTATCTATTATGCCTCGGTCAAACTTAGGCGCTCAAGCACCTCTGCGAAATCCGGCACTGAAGAGTTCAAATTCGTAAGATTCTAAACAGAAATCACGCCCGAGAGTGGCTTAGGATCCGCGAGAGTGGCATAAAGCCCTAGAGCCTACGCAATCGCCAAGTCTCGAGGCATCAACCAGCACTCCCAGCGAATCTTACTGACCTCATAACAAACTGGATTCGAATCCTAATGACTTTCGGACCCATGACGCCCCCAAGGAATCAGGTGATCCTCAATAAGTAGGGCCATCTCCCGGCTCCTCAGGTATGCGCACTGGCTTACTGGTCTACCCTCCTTCTACTTCTGCTCACCCTCTTTTCGCCATTAACGCTCTGCTCAAAGCTCTCGAAAGGCCGCCTTTAGAGAGACTCTTCAGCGAGAGCCTTCTCCTCTCGTTTGTTGATTGCCGATCCCCGCTGACTTGAACGTCAGAGGGTCTTCGCGGAGGGCCATCCCCAACGCCTCTCGCGTGAGGACTGTTTTGCAGGTTCGCTCAGGAGGGAGCCCCGATCGCGCTCGAGTCGGAGGACGAATTTCAGCAGCAACAAATTGGCGCTAGAGGAAGGGCCCTCAAGTCCCATAAACTTGTGATCCAGGAGACAAGGATCTCGATATGAAAGAGAACCTCTCCCATGGCCAATCGAAGAAAGGCTATCTCCAAAGTTTGGGATCAGGTTGCCTCCCAAAGACCTGATCCGGTGAGCAGCGTAGCGCCGCTGCCACCACCAGTGGAAACCCCATCACCACCGGCGGCCCTAGTGACCCAGGACCAGTTTGCCTCGCTGGTCCAGCAGGTCCAAGCTCTGACCCACCTGATCCAGGGGCGCTTCGAAGCCCCCCATCCAGCTGGACCTACCCCACATCTTTCTGAGGAGAATGCAGCCCCCGCTCATCCAGCGATCTCTTCTTCCGACCCGCATGGGGTAGCAGACCCCCCTCGCCTCCCTAAGGAAGCTGAGCCAGCCCCCCAAGGGGTCTGTGGCAAGGATCTTCCCCAATCTCGGCGGGCCCAATCTTTCTCTCCGGTGATCTCTCGTCATGATTCGACATCGTCTCATTTCTGTCCTCGCCCAGCTCCTCCGCCAGTTTGGTCCCTATATCCTCCGCTTGGCCCTTTGCTAAGTAGGGGATGGATATTCTTGGCCCTTTTCCCCTCACCACTGGACAAAGAAAGTTCATGTTTGTCGCCATCGACTACTTCACCAAGTGGGTGGAGGTAGAGGCAATTGCCCAAATAACTGAAGCTCGGGCCAGGGACTTCATGTGGAGATCCATTATCTGTTGTTTCGGCCTTTCGCACACTATTATCACTGACAACGGCAAGCAATTTGACAACCCAAAGATCTGAGATTTCTGCGAGGAGCATGGAATCTGCCATCGCCTTACGTCGGTAGGGTACCTGCAAGCCAACGGAGAAGCCGAAGTAACTAACCAGACCCTGCTTCAAGGGATCAAGGCTCGGCTTGCCAGAGCCCGAGGCAGATGGGCGGACGAACTTCATCACGTCCTATGGGCCTACCGTACCACCCAGAGAATCCCTACTGGCGAGACCCCATTCCGGATGGCCTTCGGCACGGAAGCCGTCATCCCCGTGGAGATAGGACTTCCTTCTCCACGAGTGGAGAGCTACTCAGAGGAAGCTAACGACGAGCAGCTCCGCACCAATCTTGACCTGGTGGAAGAAATCAGAGAGAAATCTCGAATCAGGGTTGCGGCATACCAGCAAAGAGTGGCTCGTTATCATGCCTCCAGAGTCAAAGGAAAATCCTTCTCACCCGGCGATCTTGTCCTCCAGAAAGCATCCGTCTCCAAACCGCTGGAGCAAGGAAAGTTGTCTCCAAATTGGGAAGGCCCCTATCAAGTGGCGGAAGTCGTCGAACCTGGCACCTACAAGCTCCAGGATCTGGGCGGGGAATCTATTCCCCGAATGTGGTATTCGAGCAATCTCCGCATATACTATCAGTAGGGTACGATTTCTATAGACTTGCCCCATTTGCAGCTTTGGCATCTTGTTTCTATTATTCGTGGCATGACCACTACAATCGTCCTTTTGAAAAAGTTATAATAGAAAACAGATGCTGCTTACGCATCCCTTCTCAGCACAACCGAGCTATCTCCGCACCTCGGCCGGGCCGAGTCTTGAACTAAATCTTTGTACCTCGGCTGGGTCGGGTCCTATTTCACAAAGACTTGGTATGGCCAAATACCCCCAGTGCGGCTGGAGGCCGAGTAATCTCCAAAGCTTCATCCGGATTCGGGCAGCTTACAAGCCCCGGCCAGACCAAATGATAAAGAAACTCCATCCAGATTCGGGCAGCTTACAAGCCCCGGCCGGACCAAATGATAAAGAAACTTCATCCGGATTCGGGCAGCTTACAAGCCCCGGTCAGATCGAGTGATCTCCAAAGCTCCATCCAGATTCGGGTAGCTTACAAGCCCCGGCCGGACCAAATGATAAAGAAACTTCATCCGGATTCGGGTAGCTTACAAGCCCCGGCCGGACCGAGTGATCTCCAAAGCTCCATCCGGATTCGGGAAGCTTACAAGCCCCGGCCGAACCAAGTGATCTCCAAAGCTTCATCCGGATTCGAGCAGCTTACAAGCCCCAGCCGGGTCAAACGGCGCCGAAGCCTCGGCTAAAGCCGGTGCGCACCTATCCTCGGTCAAATGAGTGATATCTCCATACCTTGGCAGAGCCAAGTAAAACACCGAAAAGTCTCGACAACCACGGATGATATTCTTAAGCCTCGGCAACAACCGAGCGATATCTTTAAACCTCGGCAACAACCGAGCGATATTCCTAAACCTCGGCAACAACTGAGCAATATTCCTAACCTCGGCAACAACCGAGAGATGTTCTTAAACCTCAGCAACAACCGATTGGTATTCTTGAAGCCCCGACTACAACCGAGTGATGTATTATATGAAACCTCGGTCAAGTCAAATGACGTACTCATAAAATGTTATCGGAAGCTCCGGCCTAGGCGAGTGATCTCTCAAACACTCTGACGCAACTAAGACGTCCTATTAAACCTCAGCAGAAGCAAACAACCTTCTTCTGCTCAACAGTTAAGACACGCGAGCTGTCTCTCTCCAAAGAAATACCTGCTCCGTTCTACAAGAGAGATCTTGCTCACCACATGGGTTCACATGACTGCCCAAGTCTATCTCTGACCCAAGCAGGGATACTTTTCTCCATTGGGACCGAATGTCGGTCTTAGCAAAACAAGGTAGCAAAACATGCTACAACACGAAAAGCGTGATATGGGTGTAGCAACTCTCAAACATAATTTCAGCGAAAAAGAAGTAGGTGATAAAAGAAGAAAGAATAAAACTTTCTTTATTTCTTCATCAATGAAAAAGAGTTGCAACCTCCTGGGAGGTATTATAAGTGCATCATAGCACAGAAAATAAAAACGAGTAAATAGCTCGGCCGAATTGCTTCTATCAGCTTCGATTAATAATGATGTTTTGACATCTGACCCAAGAGATCAGACAACCAATAGGCTTGCCCTGATCCACCGACTAAGGCTGAGCTGGCCCCCACGGGTCCTTTGGATTGGTGAAGAGGTCCAAGAATAGAAGGAAGACCCGTGGATGCTGATGCTGAGGATGTGTCCCCCCCAAGTGGGATGCTGGGCTGCTGGACACTGCCCGACCATGAAAAGCGGGAACAAGTAGACCAGCACTGCTCTCAACTCTCTCTTCATAGGCAAAAGATTTCCCAGCCGGATGAGCTAAGGGAACCAACCCGAGGGAGAAGGAAAAGTCTGTGCGTACTACGGGGGTACATATGCACTTCCTACCCTGCGACCACCATAGCAGACCACAAAGGATACACAAGAAGCGCATATGTGCGCTCTCCATGTGATCTCTGTGGACCTTCTGTGCGCTCTCCATAATCTATGAAATTCCTCCCTTGAGGACGGTCTGCTCTTCAGCAACTTCTTCATCACCCCAGCTATTCGGGGGAAGACGACTTGCAAAAGGAAAGCTCATTTTCTCCACCCTCAACCTAGAGGACATAGACATCTTGAAAACCTTTCACAACTCACAAAGAAGAAAGCCTTGGGAGATAGCCTGGCACGGCCCCCTCCTCCCATTTTATAGGCAAACGGACCGGGAGCAGCTATTAGAGCGGAAAGCCCCAAGATTCAAAATGCCCTAGCCACACTACCACGTGGCATCCCAGGATGAAAAGAGCGCTCCTCGAAGCGTGCCAAACACGTTACCCATGCCGTGATGCACGCCAGAAGATCCTCCTCTGATCCCGAATCAAAAGCCTTAAGTGCAGGAAATCGACCGCCGATCCTTGAGATACGGATAGGCCTGGGAAATCGCCAGATGAAAACGACATGCTCCAATGACAAACGATTGCTTATGTCATACACTAAGAGGGCCTACATTGGAAAGAGCCGACGGAATAGATGACTCCGAAAAATAGCGAGGCATCCTTTTGCAGCTTGCAAAGCCGTATTGTCCATTTTGGCAAAAAGAAGGTCAACTTGCCTTGGTAAAGACAAGGCACTGGCAGAGCAATAAAAAGGCGCAGAAGTCAAGTACTCCTCAATAAAAGCACATTGGTATCCCCTTCTCTGGCCCAACCGCCCATTATGTCTTGGCATGAACCGAGACATCGCCTTGTGCTTCAACTCAAAGCCAAGTTTGCCTCCATACTTCAGGCTAAACCGAGGTATCTCTTCTCGGTTCAATATAACTGAGCGTTATGTTATGCTGATCTAGATCGAGATAGCTGCCCTTGCCTCAACAACTATGGAACGCTCCTTATGCTTCAGCAAGGCCGAATACACGCAATGCTCCGGCTGGAACTTACGAGTTCCATTTACCTCAGTCAAAACGGGGTCACCGTGCTCTAGCCTCGCTAAGATTACTAGAGATTCCCCGGGAGGGTGATTCATTTCGTAAGACCCAAACGATAAGGAAGAATGTTTCGGAGGTAATAGCAGGCACAAAAATTATGAAAACTCCTTTTCATTCACCACAAAGAGAGAAACAAGAGGAAAAGAAAAAATACATGAGCCCTCACAAGGGCTTATCATTTTCTTCAGGCGCCAATGAGATTTCCCCGTGCTGCATAGCTAGCCCAGCCACTTGTTGTCGGAGAGACGCCACCTGCCTCTCCAGCCGGCTGTTGTCTTGGTGGAGGAGCTCGATCTCTCTTGTAGTAATGGCCAGACATTTCTCGGTCGTCTTCCAGAGTTGTTCACGATCTACGAACAATGAGGCTAAAACCTCCCCATCGATGGTTATTATGGTACGGCCACAAAGGGCCCCCCTGCGGCCACTAACGCCGCCGCTTGGTGTCTTGGTCGGTTGCCCCTCACCTCTGGAAGCCATCTCAATATTTGAAAATCCGATGAGATCAACTGAAAAGATGATTAACGGTGGCGCTCCCCCACCCGTTTTAAACTGCTCCTAACGGGCATCTCGATCGCCAGGACCATTAACTCTGACACTACTACCGCGGGATACGCCACGTGTCATCGCCTCAGCAGGTGCTCGTAGGAAACGAATAGTTCCACTCCCTCATCAAAGATGATCATTAATAACTTTGTGGCGCTCGGGATGCGCCCCCTTTCTTGGGACCAAACCCCCTCCATTTGAATCATGTTACTTGAGGCTATATTTCTTACATCCGAACTTGTGCGCCGGACCGTCCAGCGCCTCGGCCGAGCATGCCAATCTTTACTTTGGACAAACCTCATATCTCGGTCCTAGTCCGAGCTATCCTTATACCTCGGTTTCGACCGAGACATTTACTCAAGTCTGAACTAAATCAGCCAAAGAGTGCGAACGAGTCATAACTTGTTCACAGTCGAAAGAAAAGCCTGAGACAAAAAGACTGGCTAAAAAGACAAACAAGTGGAGGCCAAGGACCCGTTCATTGAGAAATTCAACCAAATTGCATATCTGAAAAATAAAAATACACAAACGGCCCTCAAGGATCAGAGGCTGGATCATTCCCAATAGTGTCCTTAACAATATTCAGGGAGGCTTTGCTCGTTCCGCCCACTTCAAAAGTCGTCATTGCTCCTTCGGCGAGGCTTGGGGTGTCCTTCGGGAGCTGCAGCCTCACTAGAATCCAAAATATCATCAAGATCGACGTATGAGATATCTTCGTACTCGGTTTCTTCAGCCCTGGGGTGCATGCCTCAAAGGGTTCAACATCCAAAAAGGAGAGGTCCCATTCCGGATGCTCCCAAGATATCCTGGTTCGGGTCTCCTCCGTTCCAAGCTGAAAAGCCTGGCACAAGTCGCATCTTGTTCGCCCCGAAGCATGGTGAATCGCCTTTCAGCCTCAACAACTTGGCTCCGGAGCGAGGCAATTTGCTCCTCAGTCTCGGCGACTCGCCCCTCGAGCTCCGAGCTCCTCTAATGACTCGACGCCAGTTCTTCTTGCAGACTCTTTAATTGACCTTGGCCTTCGAGCCTCTCCTTCTTCATTTGCAAACACAGGGTTAGCCGATGCAACAATGAGACAGTAGAGGATTAAAAAGATGATATCGTACCTCCTCCTCCTGCCGAGCTAATCTCCTGGTTAATTCCCCGATCTCGCCGAGGGCCCTCAGCTTGTCGGCCTTAACCAGCTTGACTGTCCTTGAGGTCGTTGATCCTCGACTGCCTGCTACTGGCTTCTTCCTTGGACTGGGAGAGTTCGTTATCAAGCTTGGCCATTTTCTCCTGATGCCATCTGATCCGGTCATCCCTAGCAACAATGCAATGATTTAGCTGCCGGACCTTCTCCTCCGACTCGCCAAGCATTCTGTTCAGCGATTCTTCTCGGCAGCTTCTCTCCCCAGCCTGTCTCGATCCTCATCGAGCTGCTTCCTAGCCGTTTCCATTTCTTCGACATATCTTGATGTGACCCGCGATAACTCCAAGCATACTTCGTCATACTTCGCCCGAAGCCCTTGTAGCTCCTCAACTTCGAGCCTTAATCTGGATGCATCATCGAGGGTGGCCTGATGCAATCCCCTCGCCCTTGCCAAGTTCTTGTTGGCGGTGTCCAGGACTCGCTCAAATTTTCAGACGCCTCTGCTCGCAATCGAGCTCGGTACTGACTCTCTTGGCCTGGATGCTGGCCCCTGTCGTCAGGTTCAAGCGCCAGCACAATGCCCTAGTGATCAGAGCGCACTGCGAAACAAAACCCAAATAAGAACAAGGAAGCGCGGTCAAGCTAATCAGAAAGCACCCACACTCTGGAATAGCAACTCACCCGGGAGGTGTAAGACCTGGCTAGCTCCATGAGGGCGGAGTTGTTGATTTTAGGAAAGAGATGAATATCCTTCGCTGCGTTCCGCCGACCAAACGCGGCGTCGATAAGATCAAGTATGCAAACTCGTTCATCGAGGGACCCGCGCTCGATACAATGCCGACTTCATCAGAGCAGAGAATGCCTCCTCGATGGTCGGATCAGAACTCCCAGGCTACCCATCTGAGGGATCAGTCCGGGCAACCTCAGACCGAGAAGCTTGCAATCTCCTGGCCTCCTTCAGCAGAAGCCTGGCCTGTAATTCCTCGATAACTCGGCCATTCTAGACCTCAATGGTCCCGAGGCTCCAGCGTGAGAGGCTTTGGCTGGAAGGTTGTCATCCTTCCCTCTTTCCTCACCCAGACCTTCTTCAATCATCGGCGCCTGCTCCTCCCCCACGAGCTTCACCAAGGCCTCGATCTGTTCAACAACTCTCTGACCTCCTCAGGAGGAAGCTCTCCAGCAAGAAATTCCTCCCGAGCCTCCGTTACAAATGGCTCAACATCGCCGCCCTCTAATCTCTCCGAGGGAGGCCCTTCAACGATAGGCCCACCCTGAACTTCCGCCGGAGCCTCGTCCGGGCTATCCACTATCTCCACCACCAGAGGACAAGGGATTTCAGCAACCCTCTTTAGTCCTCCTCCGCCCTCTACTCCCGTCGTGACTATTACTCCCTCCTCCAACTGGGGACCCCTCTCTTACTGCCGGCTCCCCTACATCCTCTTCCTTTGATGGTAAAGAGCGTGGACTAGCCCTGACTCTCCCAGCCTCCAGCGAGTGCTCTCCAGAAAGACGAACCTTCTTCTTAGACTTACGCCTTTCTGCACTACCAGCCTTTCTCGGGCGCTTGCCAACTCTTTCTTTATATGGCCCTCCAGCGCAGATTTCTTAGCTGCAAGCACAGTAGGCAAACAATCAGACCAAGATGTACTCGCTCGAATGAAATCAATGGAGGGAAGAAAGAGAGGGACTTACCTCGGGGTCAATGGGGCTAAGCCCAGCAGCAAAAAAGCCTCCTCCGATAGCAGAACATGGGACGAGAACACTCGACCGTCAAGAAGGACCCCTAGGTCCTCCTCCTCTTGTTTAGACAAGGCTGGATGCGCTTCCATATCCCTAATAGGGTTTCCCCATACCCGCGGAAAGCCGGAACGATGTTCCCTTGGCGATAAAGAATCGAACCTTCCATTCCTTTATGGACGACGGTTTATCCATGATCCTGAACGACTTCCGAGGTCCTATAGGATCACTCCGAGCTCCTCCCGACATTAGGTGGTAACAAACACGGAACAGGGACAGAGTTGCTGTTACCTGAAGCCGGTTGCACATCGAGATAAATCGATGATACTCCGCCAGCTGTTGGGAGCCACCATTGTTGGGAAGATGTTGTAGAACCTCATGACCTATTTCACTAAGGGGTGAAGGGGAAGTCGGAGGCCTGCCTTCAGGCTATCCTCGTAAAGAAGACTCCACCCTCCACTCTTGCGAAACCCTGTGTTCGGGCTCTGGTGGCCGTAAAATGACATCCGAGGGAATGCTATATCTGGCATATTTTCCCAAATCTTCAGCAGCAATCTCTGAAATCAGGTCACTAGGCTTCACCATGCTATTGGTTGAAGAAAACATCGAGCGACGCTGCAAAGGAAAAAGGGGAACGAGATCCTCCAAGAAGGGACGAAAGGGCGCTGTGAAATTGAATGGCTGTTTCGACTTTGCTTCTCCCCAAAGGAAACTGCCTCAAACAGAAGATAAGGCATCTTGATCGGAATGCCTGGAACCGCCATTGTAGGCACCATGAAAATCGGGATTTGCTAAGTGGCACTTCCCCAACCGTTGCCCCTAGGAACGACGGTTCCGTCCCGTAAAGGCAAGGCGCCGCATAGCATTAATTAGGGCATCATTACGTGGGCTGTCAAATCTGAACCCATTCAATCATGCCACTCGGAGTTTTACTCCCTACGCCCGAACCTACGCTTCGAACTAGGGAGTGGGGGGCATATGTTGAGGGGCAAAATCGTTGCATCAATAATCATGCAAAGGGTTAGGATCGACCCTAACTCCCGCTTACTGTGATACCTCTAGGGATGAGTCAGCCTCAGTGGATCAGGGTGCCTTAACCCCTCAGCAAGCCAAGGATTCCCAAGGCGTGGATTCCCATCTCTCGGTCTCAGCCGAGCTATCCCTGCTTCTCGGTCTCAGCCGAGCTATCCTTATCTCTCGGTCTCAGCCAAGCTATCCCTGCTTCTCGGTCTCAGCCGAGCTATCCCTGCTTCTCGGTC